>OX422215.1:463945567-464375292 GCA_949130495.1 Sambucus nigra | reverse complement strand
TTCATATTTATAGACATAGGCTTAAAAACATGGCGTTAGAGGGTGAAAACTCGAAAAAGCCCCAGAACGGCCCCGTGGGTGGCACCAACACCTCCCACAAGACCAACGTAACTCGTAGGAACTGACCCTGCAGCCCCGGGTCTCTCGATTTGAGAATACGACGGTAATTTGTGTATTTCTAGACTTTGGTTTAAAAACATGGCGTTTGAAGGTGCAAACTCGAAATAGCCCCAGAACGGCCCCGTGGGTGGCACCAACACCTCCCACGGGACCAACGTAACTCGTAGGAACTGACCCCGCAACCACGGGACTCCCGGTGTGAGAATACGACGATAATTTTCATATTTATAGACTTAGGGTTAAAAACATAGCGTTAGAGGGTGAGAACTCGAAACAGCCACAAAAAGGCCCCGTGGGTGGCACCAACACCTCCCACGGGACCAATGTAACTCGTAGGAATTGACCCCGCAACCGTGGGACTCCCGGTTTTAGTATACGATGGTAATTTGCGTATTTCTAGACTTAGGGTTAAAAACATGGTGTTAGAAGGTGAAAACTTGAAACAGTCCCAAAACGGCCCCGTGGGTGGCACCAACACCTCCCACAGGACCAACGTAACTCGTAGGAACTGACCCCGTAGCCGTGGGACTCTCGGTTTGAAAATACGATTTTAATTTGCATATTTATAGTCTTAGGCTTAAAAACATGGCGTTAGAGGGTGAAAACTTGAAACAACCCCAGAACGGGCCCGTGGGTGGCACCAACACCTCCCACGGGACCAACGTAACTCGTAGGAACTGTCCCCGCAGCCGCGGGTCTCCCGGTTTGAGAATAAATGATAATTTGCGTATTTCTAGACTTAGGCTTAAAAATATGGCGTTAGAAGGTCAAACTCGAAACAACCCCAGAACGGCCCCGTGTGTGGCACCAACACCTTCCACGGGACCAACGTAACTCGTAGGAACTGACCCCGCAGCCCCGGGTCTCCCAATTTGAGAATACGACGGTAATTTACGTATTTCTAGACTTAGGCTTAAAAACATGGCGTTAGAAGTTGAAAACTCAAAATTCCCCGAGAACGGCACCGTGGGTGGCACCAAGACCTCCCACGGGACCAACATAAATCTTAGGAACTGACCCCCTACCGCGGGACTCCAGGTGTGAGAATATGACGGTAATTTGCATATTTATAGACCTAGGGTTAAAAACATGGCGTTAGAGGGTGAGAACTCGAAACAGACCCCAAAGGGCCCCGTGGGTGGCGCCAACACCTCCCACGGGACCGATGTAACTCATAGGAACTGACCCCGCAGTCTCGGGACTCACGATTTTAGAATACGACGGTAATTTGTATATTTATAGACTTAGGCTTAAAAACATGGCGTTAGAGGGTGAAAACTAGAAACAACCCCAGAACCGGCCCGTGGGTGGCACTAACACCTCCCACGGGACCAACGTAATCCGTAGGAACTGATCCCGCAGCCGCTGGTCTCCCGGTTTGAGAATACGATGGTAATTTGCGTATTTCTAGACTTAGGGTGTAAAACATGGCGTTAGAAGGTGAAAAATCGAAACAGCCCAAGAACGGCCCCGTGGGTGGCACCAACACGTCCCACGGGACCAACGTAACTCGTAGGAACTGACCCCGTTGTCGCGGGACTCCCGATTTGAGAATACGACGGGAATTTGCATATTAATAGGCTGAGGGTTAAAATCATGACGTTAGAGGGTGAGAACTTGAAACAGCCCCTGAACGGCCCCGTGGGTGGCACCAACACCTCCCACGGGACAAATGTAACTCGTAGAAACTTACCCCCCAGCCGCGGGACTCTCGGTTTTAGAATACGACGGTAATTTGTGTATTTCTAGACTTAGGCTTAAAAACATGGCGTTAGAGGGTGAAAACTCGAAACAGCCCCCGAACGGCCTTGTGGGTGGCACCAACACATCCCACGGGGCCAATGTAACTCATAGGAACTGACCTTTGCAACTGTGGGACTCTCGGTTTGAGAATACGATGATAATTTTCATATTTGAAAACTTAGGCTTAAAAACATGGCGTTAAAGGGTGAGAATTCGAAACAGCCCCCAAACGTCCCCGTGGGTGGCACCAACACCTCCCACGGGACCAACGTAACTCGTAGGAACTGACCCCGCAGCCGCGGGTCTCCCGATTTGAGAGTACTACGATAATTTGCGTATTTGTAGACTTAGGATTAAAAAGTTAACATTAGAGGGTGAAAACTTGAAGCAGCCCCCGAACGGCCCCGTGGGTGGCACCAACACCCCCCATGGGACCAACGTAACTCGTAGGAACTGACCCCGCAGCCGCGGGTCTCCCGGTTTGAGAATACGATGGTAATTTGCGTATTTCTAGACTTAGGCTTAAAAACATGGCGTTAGAAGGTGAAAACTTGAAACAACCCCGGAACGGCTCCATTGGTGGTGGCACCAACACCTCCCACAGGACCAACGTAACTCGTAGGAACTGACTCCGGTGCCGCGGGTCTCCCTGTGTGAGAATACGACGACAATTTGCTTATTTCTAGACTTAGGCTTAAAAACATGACGTCAGAGGGTGAAAACTCGAAATAGCCCCCGAACGGCCCCATGGGTGGCACCAACACCTCCCATGGGACAACCTTAACTCGTAGGAACTGACCCCACAGCCGCGGGTCTCCCTGTTTGAGAATACGACGGTAATTTGTGTATTTCTAGACTTAGGCTTATAAACATGGCGTTGGAAGGTGAAAACTCGAAACAACCCCGGAACGGCCACGTGGGTGGCACCAACACCTCCCACGGGACCAACGTAACTCATAGGAACTGACCCCACAACAGCGAGTCTCCCGGTTTGAGAGTACTATAGTAATTTGCATATTTGTAGACTTAGGCTTAAAAACATGGCATTAGAAGGTGAAAACTCGAAACAGCCCCCGAACGGCCCCGTGGGTGGCACCAACACCTCTCACGGGACGAACGTAACTCGTAGGACCTGACCCCGCAGCCGCAGGTCTCCCAGTTTGAGAATACGACGGTAATTTGCGTAATTCTAGACTTAAGCAAAACATGGCGTTAAAAGGTGAAAACTCGAAATAGCCCCCGAATGGCCCCGTGGGTGGCACCAACACCTCCCAGGGCACCAACGTAACTCGTAGGAACTGACCCCACAGCCGCGGGTCTCCCGATTTGAGAATACGATGGTAATTTGCGTATTTCTAGACATAGGCTTAAAAACATGGCGTTAGAAGGTGAAAACTTGAAACAGCCCCAGAACGGCCCCGTGGGTGGCACCAACACCTCCCACGGCACCAACGTAACTCGTAGGAACTGACCCCGCAGCCGCGGGTCTCCCGGTTTGAGAATACGATGGTAATTTTCATATTTCTAGACTTAGGCTTAAAAACATGGCGTTTGAAGGTGAAAACTCGAAACAGCCCCAGAACGGCCCCGTGGGTGGCACCAACACCTCCCACGGGACCAACGTAACTCGTAGGAACTGACCTCGCAGCCGCGGGTCTCCCAGTTTGAGAATACGATGGTACTTTGCGTATTTCTAGACTTAGGGTTGAAAACATGGCGTTAGAGGGTGAAAACTCGAAAAAGCCCCAGAATGGCCCCGTGGGTGGCACCAACACCTCCCACGGGACCAACGTAACTCGTAGGAACTGACCCCGCAGCCCCGGGTCTCTAGATTTGAGAATACAATGGTAATTTGTGTATTTTTAGACTTTGGTTTAAAAACATGGCGTTAGAAGGTGAAAACTCGAAATAGCCCCTGAACGGCCCCGTGGGTGGCACCAACACCTCCCACGGGACCAACGTAACTCGTAGGAACTGACCCCGCAACCGCGGGACTCCCGCTGTGAGAATACGACGATAATTTACAAATTTATAGACTTAGGGTTAAAAACATGGCGTTAGAGGGTGAGAACTCGAAACAGCCCCCAAACGGCACCGTGGGTGGCACCAACACCTCCCACGGGACCAATATAACTCGTAGGAACTGACCCCGAAGTCGCGGAACTCCCGATTTTAGAATACGATGGTAATTTGCATATTTATGGACTTAGGCTTAAAAACATGGCGTTAGAGGGTGAAAACTTGAAACAGCCCCAGAACGGGCCCGTGGGTGGCACCAACACCTCCCATGGGAGCAACGTAACTCGTAGGAACTGACCCTGCAGCCGCGGGTCTCCCGATTATAGAATACTATAGTAATTTGCGTATTTCTATACCTAGGTTTAAAAACATGGCGTTAGAAGGTGAAAACTCGAAATAGCCCCAGAACGGACCCATGCGTGGCACCAACACCTCCCACGGGACCAACGTAACTCATAGGAACTGACCCCGTAGCCGTGGGACTCCCAGTTTGACAATACGACGGTAATTTGCATATTTATAGACTTAGGGTTAAAGACATGGCGTTAGAGGGTGAGAACTCGAAACAGCCCCCGAACGGCCCCGTGGGTGGCACCAACACCTCCCACGGGACCAACGTAAATCTTAGGAACTGACCCCGCTACCGCGGGACTCCAGGTGTGAGAATACGACGGTAATTTGCATATTTATAGACTTAGGGTTAAAGACATGGCGTTAGAGGGTGAGAACTCGAAACAGACCCCAAAGGGCCCCGTGGGTGGCGCCAACACCTCCCACGGGACCAATGTAACTCGTAGAAACTGACCCCGCAGTCGCGGGACTCCCGATTTCAGAATATGACCATAATTTGCATATTTCTAGACTTAGGCTTAAAAACATGGCGTTAGAGGGTGAAAACTCGAAACAACCCCCGAACGGCCCCGTTGGTGGCACCAACACCTCCCACGGGACCAATGTAACTCATAGGAACTGACCCCGCAGCCGCGGGACTCCCGATTTGAGAATACGGTGATAATTTGCATATTTGTAGACTTAGGCTTATAAGCATGGCATTAGAGGGTGAGAACTCGAAACAGCCACCGAACGTCCCCGTGGGAGGCACCAACACCTCCCATGGGACCAACGTAACTCGTAGGAACTGACCCCGCAGCCGCGGGTCTCCCGGTTTGAGAGTACTATGATAATTTGCGTATTTCTAGACATAGGCTTAAAAACATGATGTTAGAGGGTGAAAACTCGAAACAACCCCCGAACGGCCCCGCGGGTGGCACCAACACCTCCCACGGGACCAACGTAACTCGTAGGAACTGAGCCCACAACCGCGGGACTCCCGGTGTGAGAATACAACGATAATTTGCATATTTATAGACTTAGGGTTAAAAACATGGCGTTAGAGGGTGAGAACTCGAAACAGCCCCCAAACGGCCCCGTGGGTGGCACCAACACCTCCTACGGGACCAATCTAACTCGTAGGAACTGACCCCGCAACCGCGGGACTCCCGATTTTAGAATACGACAGTAATTTGCATATTTATAGACTTAGGCTTAAAAACATGGCGTTAGAGGGTGAAAACTTGAAACAGCCCCAGAACGGGCCCGTGGGTGGCACCAACACCTCCCACGGGACCAACGTAACTCGTAGGAACTGACCCCGCAGCCGAGGGTTTCTCGGTTTCAAAATACGACGGCAATTTGCGTATTTCTAGACTTAGGGTTAAAAACATGGTGTTAGAAGGTGAAAACTCGAAATAGCCCCAGAACGACCCCGTGGGTGGCACCAACACCTCCCACGGGACCAACGTAACTCGTAGGAACTGACCCCGTAGCCATGGGACTCCCGGTTTGAGAATACGTCGGTAATTTGTGTATTTCTAGACTTTGGTTTAAAAACATGGCGTTTGAAGGTGAAAACTTGAAATAGCCCCAGAACGGCCCCGTGGGTGGCACCAACACCTCCCACGGGACCAAGGTAACTCGTAAGAACTGACCCCGTAACCGCGGGACTCCCAGCGTGAGAATACGATGATAATTTGCATATTTATAGACTTAGGGTTAAAAACATGGCGTTAGAGGGTGAGAACTCAAAACAACCCCCAAACGGCCCCGTGGGTGGCACCAACACCTCCCACGTGACCAATGTAACTCGTAGGAATTGACCCCGCAGCCGCGGGACTCCCGATTTTAAAATATGATGGTAATTTAAATATTTATAGACTTAGGCTTAAAAACATGGCGTTAGAGGGTGAAAACTTAAAACAGCCCCAGAACGGGTCCGTGGGTGGCACCAACAACTCCCACGGGACCAATGTAACTCGTAGGAACTGACCCCGCAGCCGCGGGTCTCCCGGTTTCTTAATACGACAGAAATTTGCGTATTTCTAGACTCAGGGTTAAAAACATGGTGTTAGAAGGTGAAAACTCGAAAAAGCCCCAGAACAGCCCCGTGGGTGGCACCAACACCTCCCACTGGACCAACGTAACTCGTAGGACCTGACCTCGCAGCCGCGGGTCTTCCAGTTTGAGAATACGATGGTAATTTGCATATTTATAGACTTAGGGTTAAAAACATGGCGTTAGAGGGAGGGAACTCGAAACAGCCCCCGAACGGCCCCGTGGGTGGCACCAACACCTCCCACGGGACCAATGTAACTCGTAGAATCAAACCCCGCAGCCACGGGACTCCCGGTTTAAGAATACGACTGTAATTTGTATATTTCTAGACTTAGGCATAAAAACATGGCGTTAGAGGGTGAAAACTTGAAACAACCCCCGAACGGCCCCGTGGGTGGCACCAACACCTCCTACGGGACGAACGTAACTCGTAGGAACTGGCCCTCAGCCGCGGGTCTCCCAGTTTGAGAATACGACAATAATTTGAGTATTTCTAGACTTAAGAAAAACATGGCGCTAAAAGGTGAAAACTCGAAACAGCCCCCGAACGACCCCGTGGGTGTCACCAACACCTCCCACGGCACCAACGTAACTCGTAGGACCTCACCCCACAGCCGCGGGTCTCCCGATTTGAGAATACGATGCTAATTTGCGTATTTCTAGACTTAGGCTTAAAAACATGGCGTTAGAAGGTAAAAACTCGAAACATCTCCAGAACGGCCTCGTGGGTGGCACCAACACCTCCCACGGGAGCAACGTAACTCGTAGGAACTGACCCCGCAGCCGTGGGTCTCCCGATTTGAGAATACGATGTTAATTTGCGTATTTCTAAACTTAGGCTTAAAAACATGGCGTTAGAAGGTGAAAACTCGAAACAGCCCCAGAACGGCCCCGTGGGTGGAACCAACACCTCCCACAAGACCAACGTAACTCGTAGGAACTGACCTCGCAGCCGCGGGTCTCACGATTTGAGAATACGATGGTACTTTGCGTATTTCTAGACTTAGGCTTAAAAACATGGCGTTAGAAGGTGAAAACTCGAAACAACCCCAGAACGGCCCCGTGGGTGGCACCAACATCTCCCACGGGACCAACGTAACTCGTAGGAACTGACCCCACAGCCGCGGGACTCTCGGTTTGAGAATACGATGGTAATTTGCATATTTATAAACATAGGCTTAAAAACATGGCGTTAGAGGGTGAAAACTCAAAAAAGCCCCAGAACGGCCCCGTGGGTGGTACCAACACCTCCCACAAGACCAACGTAACTCGTAGGAACTGACCCCGCAGCCCCGGGTCTCTCGATTTGAGAATACGACGGCAATTTTATGTATTTCTAGACTTTGGTTTAAAAACATGGCGTTTGAAGGTGAAAACTCGAAATTGCCCCAGAACGGCCCCGTGGGTGGCACCAACACCTCCCACGGGACCAACATAACTCGTAGGAACTGACCCCGCAACCGCGGGACTCCCGGTGTGAGAATACGATAATAATTTGCATATTTATAGACTTAGGGTTGAAAACATAGCGTTAGAGGGTGAGAAAACGAAACAGCCCCAAAACGGCCCCGTGGGTGGCACCAACACCTCCCACGGGACCAACGTAACTCGTAGGAACTAACCCCGTTGCCGTGGGACTCCCGGTTTGAGAATACGATGGTAATTTGCATATTTATAGACTGAGGGTTAAAAACATGACGTTAGCGGGTGAGAACTCGAAACAGCCGCAGAACGGCCCCGTGGGTGGCACCAACACCTCCCACGGGACAAATGTGACTCGTAGAAACTCACCCCCCAGCTGCGGGACTCCCGGTTTGAGAATACGACGGTAATTTGCGTATTTCTAGACTTAGGCTTAAAAATATGGCGTTAGAATGTGAAAACTCGAAATAACCCCCGAAGGGCCCCGTGGGTGGCACCAACACCTCCCACGGGACGAACGTAACTCGTAGGAACTGACCCCGCAGCCGCGGGTCTCCCAGTTTGAGAATACGACGGTAATTTGAGTATTTCTAGACTTAAGAAAAACATGGCGCTAAAAAGTGAAAACTCGAAACAGCCCCTGAACGACCCCATGGATGGCACCAACACCTCCCACGGCACCAACGTAACTCGTAGGAACTGACCCCACAGTCGCGGGTCTCCCGATTTGAGAATACGATGGTAATTTGCGTATTTCTAGACTTAGGCTTAAAAACATGGCGTTAGATGGTGGAAACTCGAAACTGCTCCAGAACGGCCTCGTGGGTGGCACAAACACCTCCCACGGGACCAACGTAACTCCTAGGAACTGACCCCGCAGCCGCGGGTCTCCCGATTTGAGAATACGATGTTAATTTGCGTATTTCTAGACTTAGGCTTAAAAATATGGCGTTAGAAGGTGAAAACTCGAAACAGCCCCAGAACGTCCCCGCGGGTGGCACCAACACCTCCCACGAGACCAACATAACTCGTTGGACTTGACCCCGCAGCCGCGGGACTCCCGGTTTGAGAATACGACGATAATTTTCATATTTATAGACATAGGCTTAAAAACATGGCGTTAGAGGGTGAAAACTCGAAAAAGCCCCAGAACGGCCCCGTGGGTGGCACCAACACCTCCCACAAGACCAACGTAACTCGTAGGAACTGACCCTGCAGCCCCGGGTCTCTCGATTTGAGAATACGACGGTAATTTGTGTATTTCTAGACTTTGGTTTAAAAACATGGCGTTTGAAGGTGCAAACTCGAAATAGCCCCAGAACGGCCCCGTGGGTGGCACCAACACCTCCCACGGGACCAACGTAACTCGTAGGAACTGACCCCGCAACCACGGGACTCCCGGTGTGAGAATACGACGATAATTTTCATATTTATAGACTTAGGGTTAAAAACATAGCGTTAGAGGGTGAGAACTCGAAACAGCCACAAAAAGGCCCCGTGGGTGGCACCAACACCTCCCACGGGACCAATGTAACTCGTAGGAATTGACCCCGCAACCGTGGGACTCCCGGTTTTAGTATACGATGGTAATTTGCGTATTTCTAGACTTAGGGTTAAAAACATGGTGTTAGAAGGTGAAAAATTGAAACAGCCCCAAAACGGCCCCGTGGGTGGCACCAACACCTCCCACAGGACCAACGTAACTCGTAGGAACTGACCCCGTAGCCGTGGGACTCTCGGTTTGAGAATACGATTTTAATTTGCATATTTATAGTCTTAGGCTTAAAAACATGGCGTTAGAGGGTGAAAACTTGAAACAACCCCAGAACGGGCCCGTGGGTGGCACCAACACCTCCCACGGGACCAACGTAACTCGTAGGAACTGTCCCCGCAGCCGCGGGTCTCCCGGTTTGAGAATAAACGATAATTTGCGTATTTCTAGACTTAGGCTTAAAAATATGGCGTTAGAAGGTCAAACTCGAAACAACCCCAGAACGGCCCCGTGTGTGGCACCAACACCTTCCACGGGACCAACGTAACTCGTAGGAACTGACCCCGCAGCCCCGGGTCTCCCAATTTGAGAATACGACGGTAATTTACGTATTTCTAGACTTAGGCTTAAAAACATGGCGTTAGAAGTTGAAAACTCAAAATTCCCCGAGAACGGCACCGTGGGTGGCACCAAGACCTCCCACGGGACCAACATAAATCTTAGGAACTGACCCCCTACCGCGGGACTCCAGGTGTGAGAATATGACGGTAATTTGCATATTTATAGACCTAGGGTTAAAAACATGGCGTTAGAGGGTGAGAACTCGAAACAGACCCCAAAGGGCCCCGTGGGTGGCGCCAACACCTCCCACGGGACCGATGTAACTCATAGGAACTGACCCCGCAGTCTCGGGACTCACGATTTTAGAATACGACGGTAATTTGTATATTTATAGACTTAGGCTTAAAAACATGGCGTTAGAGGGTGAAAACTAGAAACAACCCCAGAACCGGCCCGTGGGTGGCACTAACACCTCCCACGGGACCAACGTAATCCGTAGGAACTGATCCCGCAGCCGCTGGTCTCCCGGTTTGAGAATACGATGGTAATTTGCGTATTTCTAGACTTAGGCTTAAAAACATGGCGTTAGAAGGTGAAAAATCGAAACAGCCCAAGAACGGCCCCGTGGGTTGCACCAACACGTCCCACGGGACCAACGTAACTCGTAGGAACTGACCCCGTTGTCGCGGGACTCCCGATTTCAGAATACGACGGGAATTTGCATATTTATAGGCTGAGGGTTAAAATCATGACGTTAGAGGGTGAGAACTTGAAACAGCCCCTGAACGGCCCCGTGGGTGGCACCAACACCTCCCACGGGACAAATGTAACTCGTAGAAACTTACCCCCCAGCCGCGGGACTCTCGGTTTTAGAATACGACGGTAATTTGTGTATTTCTAGACTTAGGCTTAAAAACATGGCGTTAGAGGGTGAAAACTCGAAACAGCCCCCGAACGGCCTCGTGGGTGGCACCAACACCTCCCACGGGGCCAATGTAACTCATAGGAACTGACCTTTGCAACTGCGGGACTCTCGGTTTGAGAATACGATGATAATTTTCATATTTGAAAACTTAGGCTTAAAAACATGGCGTTAAAGGGTGAGAATTCGAAACAGCCCCCAAACGTCCCCGTGGGTGGCACCAACACCTCCCACGGGACCAACGTAACTCGTAGGAACTGACCCTGCAGCCGCGGGTCTCCCGATTTGAGAGTACTACGATAATTTGCGTATTTGTAGACTTAGGATTAAAAAGTTAACATTAGAGGGTGAAAACTTGAAGCAGCCCCCGAACGGCCCCGTGGGTGGCACCAACACCCCCCATGGGACCAACGTAACTCGTAGGAACTGACCCCGCAGCCGCGGGTCTCCCGGTTTGAGAATACGATGGTAATTTGCGTATTTCTAGACTTAGGCTTAAAAACATGGCGTTAGAAGGTGAAAACTTGAAACAACCCCGGAACGGCTCCATTGGTGGTGGCACCAACACCTCCCACAGGACCAACGTAACTCGTAGGAACTGACTCCGGTGCCGCGGGTCTCCCTGTGTGAGAATACGACGACAATTTGCTTATTTCTAGACTTAGGCTTAAAAACATGACGTCAGAGGGTGAAAACTCAAAATAGCCCCCGAACGGCCCCATGGGTGGCACCAACACCTCCCATGGGACAACCTTAACTCGTAGGAACTGACCCCACAGCCGCGGGTCTCCCTGTTTGAGAATACGACGATAATTTGTGTATTTCTAGACTTAGGCTTATAAACATGGCGTTGGAAGGTGAAAACTCGAAACAACCCCGGAACGGCCACGTGGGTGGCAACAACACCTCCCACGGGACCAACGTAACTCATAGGAACTGACCCCACAACAGCGAGTCTCCCGGTTTGAGAGTACTATAGTAATTTGCATATTTGTAGACTTAGGCTTAAAAACATGGCATTAGAAGGTGAAAACTCGAAACAGCCCCCGAACGGCCCCGTGGGTGGCACCAACACCTCCCACGGGACGAACGTAACTCGTAGGACCTGACCCCGCAGCCGCAGGTCTCCCAGTTTGAGAATACGACGGTAATTTGCGTAATTCTAGACTTAAGCAAAACATGGCGTTAAAAGGTGAAAACTCGAAATAGCCCCCGAATGGCCCCGTGGGTGGCACCAACACCTCCCACGGCACCAACGTAACTCGTAGGAACTGACCCCACAGCCGCGGGTCTCCCGATTTGAGAATACGATGGTAATTTGCGTATTTCTAGACATAGGCTTAAAAACATGGCGTTAGAAGGTGAAAACTTGAAACAGCCCCAGAACGGCCCCGTGGGTGGCACCAACACCTCCCACGGCACCAACGTAACTCGTAGGAACTGACCCCGCAGCCGCGGGTCTCCCGGTTTGAGAATACGATGGTAATTTTCATATTTCTAGACTTAGGCTTAAAAACATGGCGTTTGAAGGTGAAAACTCGAAACAGCCCCAGAACGGCCCCGTGGGTGGCACCAACACCTCCCACGGGACCAACGTAACTCGTAGGAACTGACCTCGCAGCCGCGGGTCTCCCAGTTTGAGAATACGATGGTACTTTGCGTATTTCTAGACTTAGGGTTAAAAACATGGCGTTAGAGGGTGAAAACTCGAAAAAGCCCCAGAATGGCCCCGTGGGTGGCACCAACACCTCCCACGGGACCAACGTAACTCGTAGGAACTGACCCCGCAGTCCCGGGTCTCTAGATTTGAGAATACAATGGTAATTTGTGTATTTTTAGACTTTGGTTTAAAAACATGGCGTTAGAAGGTGAAAACTCGAAATAGCCCCTGAACGGCCCCGTGGGTGGCACCAACACCTCCCACGGGACCAACGTAACTCGTAGGAACTGACCCCGCAACCGCGAGACTCCCGCTGTGAGAATACGACGATAATTTACAAATTTATAGACTTAGGGTTAAAAACATGGCGTTAGAGGGTGAGAACTCGAAACAGCCCCCAAACGGCACCGTGGGTGGCACCAACACCTCCCACGGGACCAATATAACTCGTAGGAACTGACCCCGAAGTCGCGGAACTCCCGATTTTAGAATACGATGGTAATTTGCATATTTATGGACTTAGGCTTAAAAACATGGCGTTAGAGGGTGAAAACTTGAAATAGCCCCAGAACGGGCCCGTGGGTGGCACCAACACCTCCCATGGGAGCAACGTAACTCATAGGAACTGACCCTGCAGCCGCGGGTCTCCCGATTATAGAATACTACAGTAATTTGCGTATTTCTATACCTAGGTTTAAAAACATGGCGTTAGAAGGTGAAAACTCGAAATAGCCCCAGAACGGACCCATGCGTGGCACCAACACCTCCCACGGGACCAACGTAACTCATAGGAACTGACCCCGTAGCCGTGGGACTCCCAGTTTGACAATACGACGGTAATTTGCATATTTATAGACTTAGGGTTAAAGACATGGCGTTAGAGGGTGAGAACTCGAAACAGCCCCCGAACGGCCCCGTGGGTGGCACCAACACCTCCCACGGGACCAACGTAAATCTTAGGAACTGACCCCGCTACCGCGGGACTCCAGGTGTGAGAATACGACGGTAATTTGCATATTTATAGACTTAGGGTTAAAGACATGGCGTTAGAGGGTGAGAACTCGAAACAGACCCCAAAGGGCCCCGTGGGTGGCGCCAACACCTCCCACGGGACCAATGTAACTCGTAGAAACTGACCCCGCAGTCGCGGGACTCCCGATTTCAGAATATGACCATAATTTGCATATTTCTAGACTTAGGCTTAAAAACATGGCGTTAGAGGGTGAAAACTCGAAACAACCCCCGAACGGCCCCGTTGGTGGCACCAACACCTCCCACGGGACCAATGTAACTCATAGGAACTGACCCCGCAGCCGCGGGACTCCCGATTTGAGAATACGGTGATAATTTGCATATTTGTAGACTTAGGCTTATAAGCATGGCATTAGAGGGTGAGAACTCGAAACAGCCACCGAACGTCCCCGTGGGAGGCACCAACACCTCCCATGGGACCAACGTAACTCGTAGGAACTGACCCCGCAGCCGCGGGTCTCCCGGTTTGAGAGTACTATGATAATTTGCGTATTTCTAGACATAGGCTTAAAAACATGATGTTAGAGGGTGAAAACTCGAAACAACCCCCGAACGGCCCCGCGGGTGGCACCAACACCTCCCACGGGACCAACGTAACTCGTAGGAACTGAGCCCACAACCGCGGGACTCCCGGTGTGAGAATACAACGATAATTTGCATATTTATAGACTTAGGGTTAAAAACATGGCGTTAGAGGGTGAGAACTCGAAACAGCCCCCAAACGGCCCCGTGGGTGGCACCAACACCTCCTACGGGACCAATCTAACTCGTAGGAACTGACCCCGCAACCGCGGGACTCCCGATTTTAGAATACGACAGTAATTTGCATATTTATAGACTTAGGCTTAAAAACATGGCGTTAGAGGGTGAAAACTTGAAACAGCCCCAGAACGGGCCCGTGGGTGGCACCAACACCTCCCACGGGACCAACGTAACTCGTAGGAACTGACCCCGCAGCCGAGGGTTTCTCGGTTTCAAAATACGACGGCAATTTGCGTATTTCTAGACTTAGGGTTAAAAACATGGTGTTAGAAGGTGAAAACTCGAAATAGCCCCAGAACGACCCCGTGGGTGGCACCAACACCTCCCACGGGACCAACGTAACTCGTAGGAACTGACCCCGTAGCCATGGGACTCCCGGTTTGAGAATACGTCGGTAATTTGTGTATTTCTAGACTTTGGTTTAAAAACATGGCGTTTGAAGGTGAAAACTTGAAATAGCCCCAGAACGGCCCCGTGGGTGGCACCAACACCTCCCACGGGACCAAGGTAACTCGTAAGAACTGACCCCGTAACCGCGGGACTCCCAGCGTGAGAATACGATGATAATTTGCATATTTATAGACTTAGGGTTAAAAACATGGCGTTAGAGGGTGAGAACTCAAAACAACCCCCAAACGGCCCCGTGGGTGGCACCAACACCTCCCACGTGACCAATGTAACTCGTAGGAATTGACCCCGCAGCCGCGGGACTCCCGATTTTAAAATATGATGGTAATTTAAATATTTATAGACTTAGGCTTAAAAACATGGCGTTAGAGGGTGAAAACTTAAAACAGCCCCAGAACGGGTCCGTGGGTGGCACCAACAACTCCCACGGGACCAATGTAACTCGTAGGAACTGACCCCGCAGCCGCGGGTCTCCCGGTTTCTTAATACGACAGAAATTTGCGTATTTCTAGACTCAGGGTTAAAAACATGGTGTTAGAAGGTGAAAACTCGAAAAAGCCCCAGAACAGCCCCGTGGGTGGCACCAACACCTCCCACTGGACCAACGTAACTCGTAGGACCTGACCTCGCAGCCGCGGGTCTTCCAGTTTGAGAATACGATGGTAATTTGCATATTTATAGACTTAGGGTTAAAAACATGGCGTTAGAGGGAGGGAACTCGAAACAGCCCCCGAACGGCCCCGTGGGTGGCACCAACACCTCCCACGGGACCAATGTAACTCGTAGAATCAAACCCCGCAGCCACGGGACTCCCGGTTTAAGAATACGACTGTAATTTGTATATTTCTAGACTTAGGCATAAAAACATGGCGTTAGAGGGTGAAAACTTGAAACAACCCCCGAACGGCCCCGTGGGTGGCACCAACACCTCCTACGGGACGAACGTAACTCGTAGGAACTGGCCCTCAGCCGCGGGTCTCCCAGTTTGAGAATACGACAATAATTTGAGTATTTCTAGACTTAAGAAAAACATGGCGCTAAAAGGTGAAAACTCGAAACAGCCCCCGAACGACCCCGTGGGTGTCACCAACACCTCCCACGGCACCAACGTAACTCGTAGGACCTCACCCCACAGCCGCGGGTCTCCCGATTTGAGAATACGATGCTAATTTGCGTATTTCTAGACTTAGGCTTAAAAACATGGCGTTAGAAGGTAAAAACTCGAAACATCTCCAGAACGGCCTCGTGGGTGGCACCAACACCTCCCACGGGAGCAACGTAACTCGTAGGAACTGACCCCGCAGCCGTGGGTCTCCCGATTTGAGAATACGATGTTAATTTGCGTATTTCTAAACTTAGGCTTAAAAACATGGCGTTAGAAGGTGAAAACTCGAAACAGCCCCAGAACGGCCCCGTGGGTGGAACCAACACCTCCCACAAGACCAACGTAACTCGTAGGAACTGACCTCGCAGCCGCGGGTCTCACGATTTGAGAATACGATGGTACTTTGCGTATTTCTAGACTTAGGCTTAAAAACATGGCGTTAGAAGGTGAAAACTCGAAACAACCCCAGAACGGCCCCGTGGGTGGCACCAACATCTCCCACGGGACCAACGTAACTCGTAGGAACTGACCCCACAGTCGCGGGACTCCCGGTTTGAGAATACGATGGTAATTTGCATATTTATAAACATAGGCTTAAAAACATGGCGTTAGAGGGTGAAAACTCAAAAAAGCCCCAGAACGGCCCCGTGGGTGGTACCAACACCTCCCACAAGACCAACGTAACTCGTAGGAACTGACGCCGCAGCCCCGGGTCTCTCGATTTGAGAATACGACGGCAATTTTATGTATTTCTAGACTTTGGTTTAAAAACATGGCGTTTGAAGGTGAAAACTCGAAATTGCCCCAGAACGGCCCCGTGGGTGGCACCAACACCTCCCACGGGACCAACATAACTCGTAGGAACTGACCCCGCAACCGCGGGACTCCCGGTGTGAGAATACGATAATAATTTGCATATTTATAGACTTAGGGTTAAAAACATAGCGTTAGAGGGTGAGAAAACGAAACAGCCCCCAAACGACCCCGTGGGTGGCACCAACACCTCCCACGGGACCAATGTAACTCGTAGGAATTGACCCCGCAGCCGCGGGACTCCCGGTTTTAGAATACGATGGTAATGTGCATATTTATAGACTTAGGCTTAAAAACATGGCGTTAGAGGGTGAAAACATAAAATAGCCCCAGAACGGGCCCGTGGGTAGCACCAACACCTCCCACGGGACCAATGTAACTCGTAGGAACTGACCCCGCTGCCGCGGGTGTCCCGGTTTTAGAATACAACGGTAAGTTGCGTATTTCTAGACTCAGGGTTAAAAACATGGTGTTAGAAGGTGAAAACTCGAAACAGCCCCAGAACGGGCCCGTGGGTGGCACCAACACCTCCCACGGGACCAACATAACTCGTAGGAACTGACCTCGCAGCCGCGGGTTTCTCGGTTTCAAAAAATGACGGTAATTTGCGTATTTCTAGACTTAGGGTTCAAAACATGGTGTTAGAAGGTGAAAACTCGAAATAGCCCCAGAACGGCCCCGTGGGTGGCACCAACACCTCCCACGGGACCAACGTAACTCGTAGGAACTGACCCCGTAGCCGTGACACTCCCGGTTTGAGAATGCGATGGTAATTTGCATATTTATAGACTTAAGGTTAAAAACATGGCGTTAGAGGGTGAGAACTCGAAACGGACCCCGAACGGCCCCGTGGTGGCACGAACACCTCCCACGGGACCAATGCAACTCATAGGAACTCACCCCGCAGCCGCGGGACTCCCGGTTTGAGAATATGACGATAATTTGCATATTTGTAGACTTAGGCTTAAAAGCATGGCGTTAGAGGGTGAAAACTCGAAACAGCCCCCGAACGGCCCCGTGGGTGGCACCAACACCTCTCACGGGACCAACGTAACTCGTAGTAACTGACCCCGCAATCGCGGGACTCCCGGTGTGAGAATACAATGATATTTAGCATATTTATAGACTTAGGGTTAAAAACATGGCATTAGTGGGTGAAAACTCGAAACATCCCCCAAACGGCCCCGTGGGTGGCACCAACACCTACCACGGGACCAATGTAACTCGTAGGAACTGACCTGGCAACCGCGGCACTCTCGGTTTTAGAATACGACGGTAATTTGCATATTTATAGACTTAGGATTAAAAACATGGCGTTAGAGGGTGAAAACTTGAAACAGCCCCAGAACGGCCCCGTGGGTGGCACCAACACCTCCCACGGGACCAACGTAACTCGTTGGAACTGACCCCGCAGCCGCGGGTCTCCCGGTTTGAGAATACGATGGTAATTTTCATATTTCTAGACTTAGGATTAAAAAATGGCGTTAGAAGGTGAAAACTCGAAACAGCCCCAGAACGGCCCCGTGGGTGGCACCAACACCTCCCACGGGACCAACGTAACTCGTAGGAACTGACCTCGCAGCCGCGGGTCTCCCGGTTTGAGAATACGATGGTACTTTTTGTATTTCTAGACTTAGGGTTAAAAACATGGCGTTAGAGGGTGAAAATTCGAAAAAGCCCCAGAATGGCCCCGTGGGTGGCACCAACACCTCCCACGGGACCAACGTAACTCGTAGGAACTGACCAGGCAGCTCCGGGTCTCTCGATTTGAGAATACGATGGTAATTTGTGTATTTCTAGACTTTGGTTTAAAAACATGGCGTTAGAAGGTGAAAACTCGAAATAGCCCCTGAACGGCCCCGTGGGTGGCACCAACACCTCCCACGGGACCAACGTAACTCGTAGGAACTGACCCCGCAACCGCGGGACTCCCGCTGTGAGAATACGATGATAATTTACAAATTTATAGACTTAGGGTTAAAAACATGGCGTTAGAGGGTGAGAACTCGAAACAGCCCCCGAACGGCCCCGTGGGTGGCACCAACACCTCCCACGGGACCAATGTAACTCGTAGGAACTGACCCCGCAGTCGCGGGACTCCCGATTTTAGAATACGATGGTAATTTGCATATTTATGGACTTAGGCTTAAAAACATGGCGTTAGAGGGTGAAAACGTGAAACAGCCCCAGAATGGGCCCGTGGGTGGCACCAACACCTCCCACGGGACCAACGTAACTCGTTGGAACTGACCCTGCAGCCGCGGGTCTCCCGGTTTTAGAATATGACTGTAATTTGCGTATTTCTAGACTTAGGTTTAAAAACATGGCGTTAGAAGGTGAAAACTCGAAATAGCCCCAGAACGGACCCGTGCGTGGCACCAACACCTCCCACGGGACCAACGTAACTCGTAGGAACTGACCCCGTAGCCGTGGGACTCCCGGTTTGACAATACGACGGTAATTTGCATATTTATAGACTTAGGGTTAAAGACATGGCGTTAGAAGGTGAGAACTCGAAACAGCCCCCGAACGGCCCCGTGGGTGGCACCAACACCTCCCACAGGACCAATGTAACTCGTAGAAACTGACCCCGCGGTCGCGGGACTCCCGATTTCAGAATATGACCATAATTTGCATATTTCTAGACTTAGGCTTAAAAATATGGTGTTAGAGGGTGAAAACTCGAAACAACCCCCGAACGGCCCCGTTGGTGGCACCAACACATCCCACGGGACCAATGTAACTCATAGGAACTGACCCCGCAGCCGCGGGACTCCCGGTTTGAGAATATGGTGATAATTTGCATATTTGTAGACTTAGTCTTAAAAGCATGGCGTTAGAGGGTGAGAACTCGAAACAACCACCGAACGTCCCCGTGGGTGGCACCAACACCTCCCACGGGACCAACGTAACTCGTAGGAACTGACCCCGCAGCCGTTGGTCTCCCGGTTTGAGAGTACTATGATAATTTGCGTCTTTCTAGACATAGGCTTAAAAACATGATGTTAAAAGGTGAAAACTCGAAACAGCCCCCGAACGGCCCCGCGGGTGGCATCAACACCTCCCACGGGACCAACGTAACTCGTAGGAACTGAGCCCACAACCGCGGGACTCCTGGTGTGAGAATACAACGATAATTTGCATATTTATAGACTTAGGGTTAAAAACATGGCGTTAGAGGGTGAGAACTCGAAACAGCCCCCAAACAGCCCCGTGGGTGGCACCAACACCTCCTACGGGACCAACGTAAATCTTAGGAACTGACCCCGCTACCGGGGGACTCCAGGTGTGAGAATACGACGGTAATTTGCATATTTATAGACTTAGGGTTAAAAGCATGGCGTTAGAGGGTGAGAACTCGAAACAGACCCCAAAGGGCCCCGTGGGTGGCGCCAACACCTCCTACGGGACCAATGTAACTCGTAGAAACTGACCCCGCAGTCGCGGGACTCCCGATTTCAGAATATGACCATAATTTGCATATTTCTAGACTTAGGCTTAAAAGCATGGCGTTAGAGGGTGAGAACTCGAAACAGCCACCGAACGTCCCCGTGGGTGGCACCAACACCTCCCACGGGACCAACGTAACTCGTAGGAACTGACCCCGCAGCCGCGGGTCTCCCGGTTTGAGAGTACTACGATAATTTGCGTATTTCTAGACATAGGCTTAAAAACATGATGTTAGAGGGTGAAAACTCGAAACAACCCCCGAACGGCCCCGCGGGTGGCACCAACACCTCCCACGGGACCAACGTAACTCGTAGGAACTGAGCCCACAACCACGGGACTCCCGGTGTGAGAATACAACGATAATATGCATATTTATAGACTTAGGGTTAAAAACATGGCGTTAGAGGGTGAGAACTCGAAACAGCCCCCAAACGGCCCCGTGGGTGGCACCAACACCTCCTACGGGACCAATGTAACTCGGAGGAACTGACCCCGCACCCGCGGGACTCCCGGTTTTAGAATACGACGGTAATTTGCATATTTATAGACTTAGGCTTAAAAACATGGCGTTAGAGGGTGAAAACTTGAAACAGCCCCAGAACGGGCCCGTGGGTGGCACCAACACCTCCCACGGGACCAACATAACTCGTAGGAACTGACCTCGCAGCCGCGGGTTTCTCGGTTTCAAAAAATGACGGTAATTTGCGTATTTCTAGACTTAGGGTTCAAAACATGGTGTTAGAAGGTGAAAACTCGAAATAGCCCCAGAATGTCCCCGTGGGTGGCACCAACACCTCCCACGGGACCAACGTAACTCGTAGGAACTGACCCCGTAGCCATGGGACTCCCGGTTTGAGAATACGACGGTAATTTGTGTATTTCTAGACTTTGGTTTAAAAACATGGCGTTTGAAGGTGAAAACTTGAAATAGCCCCAAAACGGCCCCGTGGGAGGCACCAACACCTCCCACGGGACCAAGGTAACTCATAAGAACTGACCCCGTAACCGCGGGACTCCCAGTGTGAGAATACGATGATAATTTGCATATTTATAGACTTAGGGTTAAAAACATGGAGTTAGAGGTTGAGAACTCAAAACAACCCCCAAACGGCCCCGTGGGTGGCAGCAACACCTCCCACGTGACCAATGTAACTCGTAGGAATTGACCCCACAGCCGCGGGACTCCCGGTTTTAAAATATGATGGTAATTTGAATATTTATAGACGTAGGCTTAAAACATGGCGTTAGAGGGTGAAAACTTAAAACAGCCCCAGAACGGGTCCGTGGGTGGCACCAACAACTCCCACGGGACCAATGTAACTCGTAGGAACTGACCCCGCAGCCGCGGGTCTCCCGGTTTCTTAATACGACGAAAATTTGCGTATTTCTAGACTCAGGGTTAAAAACATGGTGTTAGAAGGTGAAAACTCGAAAAACCCCAGAACGGCCCCGTGGGTGGCACCAACACCTCCCACGGGACCAACGTAACTCGTAGGACCTGACCTCGCAGCCTCGGGTCTTCCAGTTTGAGAATACGATGGTAATTTGCATATTTATAGACTTAGGGTTAAAAACATGGCGTTAGAGGGTGGGAACTCGAAACAGCCCCCGAACGGCCCCGTGGGTGGCACCAACACCTCCTACGGGACGAACGTAACTCGTAGGAACTGACCCTCAGCCGCGGGTCTCCCAGTTTGAGAATACGACAATAATTTGAGTATTTCTAGACTTAAGAAAAACATGGCGCTAAAAGGTGAAAACTCGAAACAGCCCCCGAACGACCCCGTGGGTGGCACCAACACCTCCCACGGCACCAACGTAACTCGTAGGAACTCACCCCACAGCCGCGGGTCTCCCGATTTGACAATACGATGGTAATTTGCGTATTTCTAGACTTAGGCTTAAAAACATGGCGTTAGAAGGTAAAAACTCAAAACATCTCCAGAACGACCTCGTGGGTGGCACCAACACCTCCCACGGGACCAACGTAACTCGTAGAAACTGACCCCGCAGCCGTGGGTCTCCCGATTTGAGAATACGATGTTAATTTGCGTATTTCTAGACTTAGTCTTAAAAACATGGCGTTAGAAGGTGAAAACTCGAAACAGCCCCAGAACGGCCCCGTGGGTGGCACCAACGCCTCCCACAAGACCAACATAACTCGTAGGAACTGACCTCGCAGCCGCGGGTCTCACGATTTGAGAATATGATGGTACTTTGCGTATTTCTAGACTTAGGCTTAAAAACATGGCGTTAGAGGGTGAGAACTCAAAACAGCCCCCAAACGGCCCCGTGGGTGGCACCAACACCTCCTACGGGACCAACGTAAATCTTAGGAACTGACCCCGCTACCGCGGGACTCCAGGTGTGAGAATACGACTGTAATTTGCATATTTATAGACTTAGGGTTAAAAACATGGCGTTCGAGGGTGAGAACTCGAAACTGACCCCAAAGGGCCCCGTGGGTGGCGCCAACACCTCCTACGGGACCAATGTAACTCGTAGAAACTGACCCCGCAGTTGCGGGACTCCCGATTTCAGAATATGACCATAATTTGCATATTTCTAGACTTAGGCTTAAAAACATGGCGTTAGAGGGTGAAAACTCGAAACAACCCCCGAACGGCCCCGTTGGTGGCACCAACACCTCCCACGGGACCAATGTAACTCATAGGAACTGACCCCGCAGCCGCGGGACTCCCGGTTTGAGAATACGGTGATAATTTGCATATTTGTAGACATAGGCTTAAAAGCATGGCGTTAGAGGGTGAGAACTCGAAACAGCCACCGAACGTCCCCGTGGGTGGCACCAACACCTCCCACGGGACAAACGTAACTCGTAGGAACTGACCCCGCAGCCGCGGGTCTCCCGGTTTGAGAGTACTACGATAATTTGCGTATTTCTAGACATAGGCTTAAAAACATGATGTTAGAGGGTGAAAACTCGAAACAACCCCCGAACGGCCCCGCGGGTGGCACCAACACCTCCCACGGGACCAATGTAACTCGTAGGAAATCAGCCCACAACCGCGGGACTCCCAGTGTGAGAATACAACGATAATTTACATATTTATAGACTTAGGGTTAAAAACATGGCGTTAGAGGGTGAGAACTCGAAACAACCCCCAAACGGCCCCGTGGGTGGCACCAACACCTCCTACGGGACCAATGTAACTCGTAGGAACTGACCCCGCAGCCGCGGGACTCCCGGTTTTAGAATACGACGGTAATTTGCATATTTATAGAGTTAGGCTTAAAAACATGGAGTTAGAGGGTGAAAACTTGAAACAGCCCCAGAACGGGCCCGTGGGTGGCACCAACACCTCCCACGGGACCAACGTAACTCGTAGGAACTGACCCCGCAGCCGCGGGTTTCTCGGTTTCAAAAAATGATAGTAATGTGCGTATTTCTAGACTTAGGGTTAAAAACATGGTGTTAGAAGGTGAAAACTCGAAATAGCCCCAGAACGTCCCCGTGGGTGGCACCAACACCTCCCACGGGACCAACGTAACTCGTAGGAACTGACCCCGTAGCCATGGGACTCCCGGTTTGAGAATACGACGGTAATTTATGTATTTCTAGACTTTGGTTTAAAAACATGGCGTTTGAAGGTGAAAACTTGAAATAGCCCCAGAACGGCCCCGTGGGAGGCACCAACACCTCCCACGGGACCAAGGTAACTCGTAAGAACTGACCCCGTAACCGCGGGACTCCCAGTGTGAGAATACGATGATAATTTGCATATTTATAGACTTAGGGTTAAAAACATGGCGTTAGAGGGTGAGAACTCAAAACAACCCCCAAACGGCCCCGTGGGTGGCAGCAACACCTCCCACGTGACCAATGTAACTCGTAGGAATTGACCCCGCAGCCGCGGGACTCCCGGTTTTAAAATATGATGGTAATTTGAATATTTATAGACTTAGGCTTAAAAACATGGCGTTAGAGGGTGAAAACTTACAACAGCCCCAGAACGGGTCCGTGGGTGGCACCAACAACTCCCACGGGACCAATGTAACTCGTAGGAACTGACCCCGCAGCCGCGGGTCTCCCGGTTTCTTAATACGACGAAAATTTGCGTATTTCTAGACTCAGGGTTAAAAACATGGTGTTAGAAGGTGAAAACTCGAAAAAGCCCCAGAACGGCCCCGTGGGTGGCACCAACACCTCCCACGGGATCAATGTAACTCGTAGGACCTGACCTCGCAGCCGCGGGTCTTCCAGTTTGAGAATACGATGGTAATTTGCATATTTATAGACTTAGGGTTAAAAACATGGCGTTAGAGGGTGGGAACTCGAAACAGCCCCCGAACGGCCCCGTGGGTGGCACCAACACCTCCTACGGGACGAACGTAACTCGTAGGAACTGACCCTCAGCCGCGGGTCTCCCAGTTTGAGAATACGACAATAATTTGAGTATTTCTAGACTTAAGAAAAACATGGCGCTAAAAGGTGAAAACTCGAAATAGCCCCCGAACGACCCCGTGGGTGGCACCAACACCTCCCACGGCACCAACGTAACTCGTAGGAACTCACCCCACAGCCGCGGGTCTCCCGATTTGAGAATACGATGGTAATTTGCGTATTTCTAGACTTAGGCTTAAAAACATGGCGTTAGAAGGTAAAAACTCGAAACATCTCCAGAACGGCCTCGTGGGTGGCACCAACACCTCCCACGGGACCAACGTAACTCGTAGGAACTGACCCCGCAGCCGTGGGTCTCCCGATTTGAGAATACGATGTTAATTTGCGTATTTCTAGACTTAGACTTAAAAACATGGCGTTAGAAGGTGAAAACTAGAAACAACCCCAGAACGGCCTCGTGGGTGGCACCAACGCCTCCCACAAGACCAACGTAACTCGTAGGAACTGACCTCGCAGCCGCGGGTCTCACGATTTTAGAATATGATGGTACTTTGCGTATTTCTAGACTTAGGCTTAAAAACATGGCGTTAGAGGGTGAAAACTTGAAACAGCCCCAAAACGGGCCCGTGGGTGGCACCAACACCTCCCACGGGACCAACGTAACTCGTAGGAACTGACCCCGCAGCCGCGAGTTTCTCGGTTTCAAAATACGACGGTAATTTGCGTATTTCTAGACTTAGGGTTAAAAACATGGTGTTAGAAAGTGAAAACTCGAAAAAGCCCCAGAACGTCCCCGTGGGTGGCACCAACACGTCCCACGGGACCAACGTAACTTGTAGGAACTGACCCCGTAGCCATGGGACTCCCGGTTTAAGAATACGACGATAATTTGCATATTTATAGACTTAGGGTTAAAAACATAGCGTTAGAGGGTGAGAAATCGAAACAGCCCCCAAACGACCCCGTGGGTGGCACCAACACCTCCCACGGGACCAATGTAACTCGTAGGAATTGACCCCGCAGCCGCGGGACTCCCGGTTTTAGAATACGATGGTAATGTGCATATTTATAGACTTAGGCTTAAAAACATGGCGTTAGAGGGTGAAAACATAAAACAACCCAAAACGGGACCTTGGGTAGCACCAACACCTCCCACGGGACCAATGTAACTCGTAGGAACTGACCCCGCTGCCGCGGGTGTCCCGGTTTTAGAATACAACGGTAAGTTGCGTATTTCTAGACTCAAGGTTAAAAACATGGTGTTAGAAGGTGAAAACTCGAAACAGCCCCAGAACGGCCCCGTGGGTGGCACCAACACCTCCCACGGGACCAACGTAACTCGTATGAACTGACCCCGTAGCCGTGGAACTCCCGGTTTGAGAATACGATGGTAATTTGCATATTTATAGACTTAAGGTTAAAAACATGGCGTTAGAGGGTGAGAACTCGAAACAGCCGCCGAACGGCCCCGTGGGTGGCACGAACACCTCCCACGGGACCAATGCAACTCATAGGAACTCACCCCGCAGCCGCGGGACTCCCGATTTGAGAATATGACGATAATTTGCATATTTGTAGACTTAGGCTTAAAAGCATGGCGTTAGAGGGTGAAAACTCGAAATAGCCCCCGAACGGCCCCGTGGGTGGCACCAACACCTCCCACGGGACCAACGTAACTCGTAGGAACTGACCCCGCAACCGCGGGACTCCCGGTGTGAGAATACAATGATATTTAGCATATTTATAGACTTAGGGTTAAAAACATGGTATTAGTGGGTGAAAACTCGAAACAGCCCCCAAACGGCCCCGTGGGTGGCACCAACACCTGCCAGGGGACCAATGTAACTCGTAGGAACTGACCCCGTAACCGGCGGCACTCTCGGTTTTAGAATACGACGGTAATTTGCATATTTATAGACTTAGGATTAAAAACATGGCGTTAGAGGGTGAAAACTTGAAACAACCCCAGAACGGCCCCGTGGGTGGCACCAACACCTCCCACGGGACCAACGTAGCTTGTAGGAACTGGTCCCGCAGCCGTGGGTCTCCCGGTTTGAGAATACGATGGTAATTTTCATATTTCTAGACTTAGGCTTAAAAAATGGCGTTAGAAGGTGAAAACTCGAAACAGCCCCAGAACGGCCCCGTGGGTGGCAACAACACCTCCCACGGGACCAACGTAACTCGTAGGAACTGACCTCGCAGCCGCGGGTCTCCCGGTTTGAGAATACGATGGTACTTTGTGTATTTCTAGACTTAGGGTTAAAAACATGGCGTTAGAGGGTGAAAATTCGAAAAAGCCCCAGAATGGCCCCGTGGGTGGCACCAACACCTCCCACGGGACCAACGTAACTCGTAGTAACTGACCCCGCAGCCCCGGGTCTCTCGATTTGAGAATACGATGGTAATTTGTGTATTTCTAGACTTTGGTTTAAAAACATGGCATAAGAAGGTGAAAACTCGAAATAGCCCCTGAACGGCCCCGTGGGTGGCACCAACACCACCCACGGGACCAATGTAACTCGTAGGACTTGACCCCGCAACCGCGGAACTACCGCTGTGAGAATACGATGATAATTTACAAATTTATAGACTTAGGGTTAAAAACATGGCGTTAGAGGGTGAGAAGTCGAAACAGCCCCCGAACGGCCCCGTGGGTGGCACCAACACCTCCCACGGGACCAATGTAACTCGTAGGAACTGACCCCACAGTCGCGGGACTACCGATTTTAGAATACGATGGTAATTTGCATATTTATGGACTTAGGCTTAAAAACGTGGCGTTAGAGGGTGAAAACTTGAAACTGCCCCAGAACGGACCCGTGGGTGGCACCAACACCTCCCACGGGACCAACGTAACTCGTAGGAACTGACCCTGCAGCCGCGGGTCTCCCGGTTTTAGAATATGACAGTAATTTGCGTATTTCTAGACTTAGGTTTAAAAACATGGCGTTAGAAGGTGAAAACTCGAAATAGCCCCAAAACGGACCCGTGCGTGGCACCAACACCTCCCACGGGACCAACGTAACTCGTAGGAACTGAGCCCACAACCGCGGGACTCCCGGTGTGAGAATACAACGATAATTTGCATATTTATAGACTTAGGGTTAAAAACATGGCGTTAGAGGGTGAGAACTCGAAACAACCCCCAAACGGCCCCGTGGGTGGCACCAACACCTCCTACGGGACCAATGTAACTCGTAGGAACTGACCCCGCAGCCGCGGGACTCCCGGTTTTAAAATATGATGGTAATTTGAATATTTATAGACTTAGGCTTAAAAACATGGCGTTAGAGGGTGAAAACTTAAAACAGCCCCAGAACGGGTCCGTGGGTGGCACCAACAACTCCCACGGGACCAATGTAACTCGTAGGAACTGACCCCGCAACCGCGGGTTTCTCGGTTTCAAAATACGACGGTAATTTGCGTATTTCTAGACTTAGGGTTAAAAACATGGTGTTACAAGGTGAAAACTCGAAATAGCCCCAGAACGTCCCCGTGGGTGGCACCAACACCTCCCACGGGACCAACGTAACTCGTAGGAACTGACCCCGTAGCCATGGGACTCCCGGTTTGAGAATACGACGGTAATTTGTGTATTTCTAGTCTTTGGTTTAAAAACATGGCGTTTGATGGTGAAAACTTGAAATAGCCCCAGAACGGCCCCGTGGGAGGCACCAACACCTCCCACGGGAATAAGGTAACTCGTAAGAACTGACCCCGTAACCGCGGGACTCCCAGTGTGAGAATACGATGATAATTTGCATATTTATAGACTTAGGGTTAAAAACATGGCGTTAGAGGGTGAGAACTCAAAACAACCCCCAAACGGCCCCGTGGGTGGCACCAACACCTCCCACGTGACCAATGTAACTCGTAGGAATTGACCCCGCAGCCGCGGGACTCCCGGTTTTAAAATATGATGGTAATTTGAATATTTATAGACTTAGGCTTAAAAACATGGCGTTAGAGGGTGAAAACTTAAAACAGCCCCAGAACGGGTCCGTGGGTGGCACCAACAACTCCCACGGGACCAATGTAACTCGTAGGAACTGACCCCGCAGCCGCGGGTCTCCCGGTTTCTTAATACGACGAAAATTTGCGTATTTCTAGACTCAGGGTTAAAAACATGGTGTTAGAAGGTGAAAACTCGAAAAAGCCCCAGAACGGCCCCGTGGGTGGCACCAACACCTCCCATGGGACCAATGTAACTCGTAGGACCTGACCTCGCAGCCGCGGGTCTTCCAGTTTGAGAATACGATGGTAATTTGCATATTTATAGACTTAGGGTTAAAAACATGGCGTTAGAGGGTGGAAACTCGAAACAGCCCCCGAACGGCCCCGTGGGTGGCACCAACACCTCCTACGGGACGAACGTAACTCGTAGGAACTGACCCTCAGCCGCGGGTCTCCCAGTTTGAGAATACAACAATAATTTGAGTATTTCTAGACTTAAGAAATACATGGCGCTAAAAGGTGAAAACTCGAAACAGCCCCCGAACGACCCCGTGGGTGGCACCAACACCTCCCACGGCACCAACGTAACTCGTAGGAACTCACCCCACAGCCGCGGGTCTCCCGATTTGAGAATATGATGGTAATTTGCGTATTTCTAGACCTAGGCTTAAAAACATGGCGTTAGAAGGTAAAAACTCGAAACATCTCCAGAACGGCCTCGTGGGTGGCACCAACACCTCCCACGGGACCAACGTAACTCGTAGGAACTGACCCCGCAGCCGTGGGTCTCCCGATTTGAGAATACGATGTTAATTTGCGTATTTCTAGACTTAGTCTTAAAAACATGGCGTTAGAAGGTGAAAACTCGAAACAGCCCCAGAACGGCCCCGTGGGTGGCACCAACCCCTCCCACAAGACCAACGTAACTCGTAGGAACTGACCTCGCAGCCGCGGGTCTCACGATTTGAGAATATGAGGTACTTTGCGTATTTCTAGACTTAGGCTTAAAAACATGGCGTTAGAGGGTGAAAACTTGAAACAGCCCCAAAACGGGCCCGTGGGTGGCACCAACACCTCCCACGGGACCAACGTAACTCGTAGGAACTGACCCCGCAGCCGCGAGTTTCTCGGTTTCAAAATACGACGGTAATTTGCGTATTTCTAGACTTAGGGTTAAAAACATGGTGTTAGAAGGTGAAAACTCGAAATAGCCCCAGAACGTCCCCGTGGGTGGCACCAACATGTCCCACGGGACCAACGTAACTCGTAGGAACTAACCCCGTAGCCATGGGACTCCCGGTTTGAGAATACGACGGTAATTTGTGTATTTCTAGACTTTGGTTTAAAAACATGGCGTTAGAAGGTGAAAACTCGAAACAACCCCAGAACGGCCCCGTGGGTGGCACCAACACCTCCCACGGGACCAACGTAACTCGTAGGAACTGACCCCGCAGCCGCGGGACTCCCGGTTTGAGAATACGATGGTAATTTGCATATTTATAAACACAGGCTTAAAAACATGGCGTTAGAGGGTGAAAACTCAAAAAAGCCCCAGAACGGCCCCGTGGGTGGTACCAATACCTCCCACGGGACCAACGTAACTCGTAGGAACTGACCCCGCAGCCCCGGGTCTCTCGATTTGAGAATACGATGGCAATTTGTGTATTTCTAGACTTTGGTTTAAAAACATGGCGTTTGAAGGTGAAAACTCGAAATAGCCCCAGAACGGCCTCGTGGGTGGCACCAACACCTCCCACGGGACCAACGTAACTCGTAGGAACTGACCCCGCAACCGCGGGACTCCCGGTGTGAGAATACGACGATAATTTGCATATTTATAGACTTAGGGTTAAAAACATAGTGTTAGAGGGTGAGAACTCAAAACAACCCCCAAACGGCCCCGTGGGTGGCACCAACACCTCCCACGTGACCAATGTAACTCGTAGGAATTGACCCCACAGCCGCGGGACTCCCGGTTTTAAAATATGATGGTAATTTGAATATTTATAGACTTAGGCTTAAAAACATGGCGTTAGACGGTGAAAACTTAAAACAGCCCCAGAACGGGTCCGTGGGTGGCACCAACAACTCCCACGGGACCAATGTAACTCGTAGGAACTGACCCCGCAGCCGCGGGTCTCCCGGTTTCTTAATACGACGAAAATTTGCATATTTCTAGACTCAGGGTTAAAAAAATGGTGTTAGAAGGTGAAAACTCGAAACAACCCCAGAACGGCCCCGTGGGTGGCACCAACACCTCCCACGGGACCAACGTAACTCGTAGGACCTGACCTCACAGCCGCGGGTCTCCCAGTTTGAGAATACGATGGTAATTTGCATATTTATAGACTTAGGGTTAAAAACATGGCGTTAGAGGGTGGGAACTCGAAACAGCCCCCGAACGTCCCCCTGGGTGGCACCAACACCTCCTACGGGACGAACGTAACTCGTAGGAACTGACCCTCAGCCGCGGGTCTCCCAGTTTGAGAATACGACAATAATTTGAGTATTTCTAGACTTAAGAAAAACATGGCGCTAAAAGGTGAAAACTCGAAACAGCCCCCGAACGACCCCGTGGGTGGCACCAACACCTCCCACGGCACCAACGTAACTCGTAGGAACTCACCCCACAACCGCGGGTCTCCCGATTTGAGAATATGATGGTAATTTGCGTATTTCTAGACTTAGGCTTAAAAACATGGCGTTAGAAGGTAAAAACTCAAAACATCTCCAGAACGACCTCGTGGGTGGCACCAACACCTCCCACGGGACCAACGTAACTCGTAGGAACTGACCCCGCAGCCGTGGGTCTCCCGATTTGAGAATACGATGTTAATTTGCGTATTTCTAGACTTAGTCTTAAAAACATGGCGTTAGAAGGTGAAAACTCGAAACAGCCCCAGAACGGCCCCGTGGGTGGCACCAACGCCTCCCACAAAACCAACGTAACTCGTAGGAACTGACCTCGCAGCCGCGGGTCTCACGATTTGAGAATATGACGGTACTTTGCGTATTTCTAGACTTAGGCTTAAAAACATGGCGTTAGAGGGTGAAAACTTGAAACAGCCCCAAAACGGGCCCGTGGGTGGCACCAACACCTCCCACGGGACCAACGTAACTCGTAGGAACTGACCTCGCAGCCGCGAGTTTCTCGGTATCAAAATACGACGGTAATTTGCGTATTTCTAGACTTAGGGTTAAAAACATGGTGTTAGAAGGTGAAAACTCGAAATAGCCCCAGAAAGTCCCCGTGGGTGGCACCAACACGTCCCACGGGACCAACGTAACTCGTAGGAACTGACCCCGTAGCCATGGGACTCCCGGTTTGAGAATACGACGGTAATTTGTGTATTTCTAGACTTTGGTTTAAAAACATGGCGTTAGAAGGTGAAAACTCGAAACAACCCCAGAACGGCCCCGTGGGTGGCACCAACACCTCCCACGGGACCAACGTAACTCGTAAGAACTGACCCCGCAGCCGCGGGACTCCCGGTTTGAGAATACGATGGTAATTTGCGTATTTCTAGACTTAGGCTTAAAAACATGGCGTTAGAAGGTAAAAACTCAAAACATCTCCAGAACGACCTCGTGGGTGGCACCAACACCTCCCACGGGACCAACGTAACTCGTAGGAACTGACCCCGCAGCCGTGGGTCTCCCGATTTGAGAATACGATGTTAATTTGCGTATTTCTAGACTTAGTCTTAAAAACATGGCGTTAGAAGGTGAAAACTCGAAACAGCCCCAGAACGGCCCCGTGGGTGGCACCAACGCCTCCCACAAAACCAACGTAACTCGTAGGAACTGACCTCGCAGCCGCGGGTCTCACGATTTGAGAATATGACGGTACTTTGCGTATTTCTAGACTTAGGCTTAAAAACATGGCGTTAGAGGGTGAAAACTTGAAACAGCCCCAAAACGGGCCCGTGGGTGGCACCAACACCTCCCACGGGACCAACGTAACTCGTAGGAACTGACCTCGCAGCCGCGAGTTTCTCGGTATCAAAATACGACGGTAATTTGCGTATTTCTAGACTTAGGGTTAAAAACATGGTGTTAGAAGGTGAAAACTCGAAATAGCCCCAGAAAGTCCCCGTGGGTGGCACCAGCACGTCCCACGGGACCAACGTAACTCGTAGGAACTGACCCCGTAGCCATGGGACTCCCGGTTTGAGAATACGACGGTAATTTGTTTATTTCTAGACTTTGGTTTAAAAACATGGCGTTAGAAGGTGAAAACTCGAAACAACCCCAGAACGGCCCCGTGGGTGGCACCAACACCTCCCACGGGACCAACGTAACTCGTAGGAACTGACCCCGCAGCCGCGGGACTCCCGGTTTGAGAATACGATGGTAATTTGCATATTTATAAACACATGCTTAAAAACATGGCGTTAGAGGGTGAAAACTCAAAAAAGCCCCAGAACGGCCCCGTGGGTGGTACCAACACCTCCCACGGGACCAACGTAACTCGTAGGAACTGACCCCGCAGCCCCGGGTCTCTCGATTTGAGAATACGACGACAATTTGTGTATTTCTAGACTTTGGTTTAAAAACATGGCGTTTGAAGGTGAAAACTCGAAATAGCCCCAGAACGGCCTCGTGGGTGGCACCAACACCTCCCACGGGACCAACGTAACTCGTAGGAACTGACCCCACAACCGCGGGACTCCCGGTGTGAGAATACGACGATAATTTGCATATTTATAGACATAGGGTTAAAAACATAGCGTTAGAGGGTGAGAAATCGAAACAGCCCCCAAACGACCCCGTGGGTGGTACCAACACCTCCGACGGGACCAATGTAACTCGTAGGAATTGACCCCGCAGCCGCGGGACTCCCGATTTTAGAATACGATGGTAATGTGCATATTTATAGACTTAGGCTTAAAAACATGGCGTTAGAGGGTGAAAACATAAAACAACCCAGAACGGGCCCTTGGGTAGCACCAACACCTCCCACGGGACCAATGTAACTCGTAGGAACTGACCCCGCTGCCGCGGGTGTCCCGGTTTTAGAATACAACGGTAAGTTGGGTATTTCTAGACTCAGGGTTAAAAACATGGTGTTAGAAGGTGAAAACTCGAAACAGCCCCAGAACGGCCCCTTGGGTGGCACCAACACCTCCCACGGGACCAACGTAACTCGTAGGAACTGACCACGTAGCCGTGGCACTCCCGGTTTGAGAATACGATGGTAATTTGCATATTTATAGACTTAAGGTTAAAAACATGGCGTTAGAGGGTGAGAACTCGAAACAGCCCCCGAACGGCCCCGTGGGTGGCACGAACACCTCCCACGGGACCAATGCAACTCATAGGAACTCACCCCGCAGCCGCGGGACTCCCGGTTTGAGAATATGACGATAATTAGCATATTTGTAGACTTAGGCTTAAAAGCATGGCGTTAGAGGGTGAAAACTCGAAACAGCCCCCGAACGGCCCCGTGGGTGGCACCAACACCTCCCACGGGACCAACGTAACTCGTAGGAACTGACCCCGCAACCGCGGGACTCCCGGTGTGAGAATACAATGATATTTAGCATATTTATAGACTTAGGGTTAAAAACATGGTATTAGTGGGTGAAAACTCGAAACAGCCCCCAAACGGCCCCGTGGGTGGCACCAACACCTGCCACGGGACCAATGTAACTCGTAGGAACTGACCCCGCAACCACGGCACTCTCGGTTTTAGAATACGACGGTAATTTGCATATTTATAGACTTAGGATTAAAAACATGGCGTTAGAGGGTGAAAACTTGAAACAGCCCCAGAACGGCCCCGTGGGTGGCACCAACACCTCCCACGGGACCAACGTAACTTGTAGGAACTGGTCCCGCAGCCGCGGGTCTCCCGGTTTGAGAATACGATGGTAATTTTCATATTTCTAGACTTAGGCTTAAAAAATGGCGTTAGAAGGTGAAAACTCGAAACAGCCCCAGAACGGCCCCGTGGGTGGCACCAACACCTCCCACGGGACCAACGTAACTCGTAGGAACTGACCTCGCAGCCGCGGGTCTCCCGGTTTGATAATACAATGGTACTTTGCGTATTTCTAGACTTAGGATTAAAAACATGGCGTTAGAGGGTGAAAATTCGAAAAAGCCCCAGAATGGCCCCGTGGGTGGCACCAACACCTCCCACGGGACCAACGTAACTCGTAGGAACTGACCTCGCAACCCCGGGTCTCTCGATTTGAGAATACGATGGTAATTTGTGTATTTCTAGACTTTGGTTTAAAAACATGGCGTAAGAAGGTGAAAACTCGAAATAGCCCCTGAACGGCCCCGTGGGTGGCAGCAACACCACCCACGGGACCAACGTAACTCGTAGGAACTGACCCCGCAACCACGGGACTCCCGCTGTGAGAATACAATGATAATTTACAAATTTATAGACTTAGGGTTAAAAACATGGCGTTAGAGGGTGAGAACTCGAAACAGCCCCCGAACGGCCCCGTGGGTGGCACCAACACCTCCCACGGGACCAATGTAACTCGTAGGAACTGACCCCGCAGTCGCGGGACTCCCGATTTTAGAATACGATGGTAATTTGCAAATTTATGGACTTAGGCTTAAAAACATGGCGTTAGAGGGTGAAAACTTGAAACAGCCCCAGAACGGGCCCGTGGGGGGCACCAACACCTCCCACGGGACCAACGTAACTCGTAGGAACTGAGCCCACAACCGCGGGACTCCTGGTGTGAGAATACAACGATAATTTGCATATTTATAGACTTAGGGTTAAAAACATGGCGTTAGAGGGTGAGAACTCGAAACAGCCCCCAAACGGCCCCGTGGGTTGCACCAACACCTCCTACGGGACCAATGTAACTCGTAGAAACTGACCCCGCAGCCGCGGGACTCCGGATTTTAGAATACGACGGTAATTTGCATATTTATAGACTTAGGCTTAAAAACATGGTGTTAGAGGGTGAAAACTTGAAACATCCCCAGAACGGGCCCGTGGGTGGCACCAACACCTCCCACGGGACCAACGTAACTCGTAGGAACTGACCCCGCAACCGCGGGTTTCTCGGTTTCAAAATACGACGGTAATTTGCGTATTTCTAGACTTAGGCTTAAAAACATGGTGTTAGAAGGTGAAAACTCGAAATAGCCCCAGAACGTCCCCGTGGGTGGCACCAACACCTCCCACGGGACCAACGTAACTCGTAGGAACTGACCCCGTAGCCATGGGACTCCCGGTTTGAGAATACGACGGTAATTTGTGTATTTCTAGACTTTGGTTTAAAAACATGACGTTTGAAGGTGAAAACTTGAAATAGCCCCAGAACGGCCCCGTGGGTGGCACCAACACCTCCCACGGGACCAAGGTAACTCGTAAGAACTGACCCCGCAACCGCGGGACTCCCAGTGTGAGAATACGATGATAATTTACATATTTATAGACTTAGGGTTAAAAACATGGCGTTAGAGGGTGAGAACTCGAAACAGACCCCAAACGGCCCCGTGGATGGCACCAACACCTCCCACGGGACCAATGTAATTCGTAGGAACTGACCCCGCAGTCGCGGGACTCCCGATTTTAGAATACGATGGTAATTTACATATTTATGGACTTAGGCTTAAAAACGTGGCGTTAGAGGGTGAAAACTTGAAACAGCCCCAGAACGGGCCCGTGGGTGGCACCAACACCTCCCACGGGACCAACGTAACTCGTAGGAACTGACCCCGCAGCCGCGGGTTTCCCGGTTTTAGAATATGACAGTAATTTGCGTATTTCTAGACATAGGCTTAAAAACATGATGTTAGAGGGTGAAAACTCGAAACAGCCCCCGAACGGCCCCGCGGGTGGCATCAACACCTCCCACGGGACCAACGTAACTCATAGGAACTGAGCCAACAACCGCGGGACTCCTGGTGTGAGAATACAACGATAATTTGTATATTTATAGACTTAGGGTTAAAAACATGGCGTTAGAGGGTGAGAACTCGAAACAGCCCCCAAACGGCCCCGTGGGTTGCACCAACACCTCCTACGGGACCAATGTAACTCGTAGGAACTGACCCCGCAGCCGCGGGATTCCCGGTTTTAGAATACGATGGTAATTTGCATATTTATAGACTTAGGCTTAAAAACATGGTGTTAGAGGGTGAAAACTTGAAAGATCCCCAGAACGGGCCCGTGGGTGGCACCAACACCTCCCACGGGACCAACGTAACTCGTAGGAACTGACCCCGCAGCCGCGGGTTTCTCGGTTTCAAAATACGACGGTAATTTGCGAATTTCTAGACTTAGGCTTAAAAACATGGTGTTAGAAGGTGAAAACTCGAAATAGCCCCAGAACGTCCCCGTGGGTGGCACCAACACCTCCCACGGGACCAACGTAACTCGTAGGAACTGACCACGTAGCCATGGGACTCCCGGTTTGAGAATACGACGGTAATTTGTGTATTTCTAGACTTTGGTTTAAAAACATGGCGTTTGAAGGTGAAAACTTGAAATAGCCCCAGAACGGCTCTGTGGGTGGCACCAACACCTCCCACGGGACCAAGGTAACTCGTAAGAACTGACCCCGCAACCGCGGGACTCCCAGTGTGAGAATATGATGATAATTTTCATATTTATAGACTTAGGGTTAAAAACATGGCGTTAGAGGGTGAGAACTCGAAACAGCCACCAAACGGCCCCGTGGGTGGCACCAGCACCTCCCGCGGGACCAACGCAACTCGTAGGACCTGACCTCGCAGCTGCGGGTCTCCCAGTTTGAGAATACGATGGTAATTTGAATATTTATAGACTTAGGGTTAAAAACATGGCGTTAGAGGGTGGGAACTCGAAACAGCCCCCGAACGGCCCGATGGGTGGCACCAACACCTCCCACGGGACCAATGTAACTCGTAGAAACTAACCCCGCAGCCGCGGGACTCCCGGTTTAAGAATATGACTGTAATTTGTATATTTCTAGACTTCGGCATAAAAACATGGCGTTAGAGGGTGAAAACTTGAAACAGCCCCCGAACGGCCCCGTGGGTGACACCAACACCTCCCATGGGACGAACGTAACTCGTAGGAACTGACCCTCAGCCGCGGGTCTCCCAGTTTGAGAATACGACAATAATTTGAGTATTTCTAGACTTAAGAAAAACATGGCGCTAAAAGGTGAAAACTCGAAACAGCCCCCGAACGACCCCGTGGGTGGCACCAACACCTCCCACGGCACCAACGTAACTCGTAGGAACTCACCCCACAGCCGCGGGTCTCCCGATTTGAGAATACGATGGTAATTTGCGTATTTCTAGACTTAGGCTTAAAAACATGGCGTTAGAAGGTAAAAACTCGAAACATCTCCAGAACGGCCTCGTGGGTGGCACCAACACCTCCCACGGGACCAATGTAACTCGTAGGAACTGACCCCGCAACCGTGGGTCTCCCGATTTGAGAATATGATGTTAATTTGCGTATTTCTAGACTTAGGCTTAAAAACATGGCGTTAGAAGGTGAAAACTCGAAACAGCCCTAGAACGGCCCCGTGGGTGGCACCAACACCTCCCACAAGACCAACGTAACTCGTAGGAACTGACCTCGCAGCCGCGGGTCTCACGATTTGAGAATACGATGGTACTTTGCGTATTTCTAGACTTAGGCTTAAAAACATGGCGTTAGAAGGTGAAAACTCGAAACAACCCCAGAACGGCCCCGTGGGTGGCACCAACACCTCCCACGGGACCAACGTAACTCGTAGGAACTGACCCCGCAGCCGCGGTACTCCCGGTTTGAGAATACGATGGTAATTTGCATATTTATAAACATAGGCTTAAAAACATGGCGTTAGAGGGTGAAAACTCGAAAAATCCCCAGAACGGCCCCGTGGGTGGTACCAACACCTCCCACGGGACCAACGTAACTCGTAGGAACTGACCCCGCAGCCCCGGGTCTCTCGATTTGAGAATACGACGGTAATTTGTGTATTTCTAGACTTTGGTTTAAAAACATGGCATTTGAAGGTGAAAACTCGAAATAGCCCCAGAACGGCCCCGTGGGTGGCACCAACACCTCCCACAGGACCAACGTAACTCGTAGGAACTGACCCCGCAATCGCGGGACTCCCGGTGTGAGAATACGACGATAATTTTCATATTTATAGACTTAGGGTTAAAAACATAGCGTTAGAGGGTGAGAAATCGAAACAGCCCCCAAACGACCCGGTGGGTGGCACCACCACCTCCCACGGGACCAATGTAACTCGTCGGAATTGACCCCGCAGCCGCGGGACTCCCGGTTTTAGAATACGATGGTAATTTGCATATTTATAGACTTAGGCTTAAAAACATGGCGTTAGAGGGTGAAAACATAAAACAGCCTCAGAACGGGCCCTTCGGTAGCACCAACACCTCCCACGGGACCAATGTAACTCGTAGGAACTGACCCCGCGGCCGCGGGTGTCCCGGTTTTAGAATACAACGGTAAGTTGCGTATTTCTAGACTCAGGGTTAAAAACATGGTGTTGGAAGGTGAAAACTCGAAACAGCCCCAGAACGGCCCCGTGGGTGGCACCAACACCTCCCACGGGACCAACGTAAGTCGTAGGAACTGACCCCCTAGCCGTGGGACTCCCGGTTTGAGAATACGACGGTAATTTGCATATTTATAGACTTAAGGTTAAAAACATGGCGTTAGAGGGTGAGAACTCGAAACAGCCCCTGAACGGCCCCGTGGGTGGCACGAACACCTCCCACGGGACCAATGCAACTCATAGGAACTCACCCCGCAGCCACGGGACTCCCGGTTTGAGAATAGGACGATAATTTGCATATTTGTAGACTTAAGCTTAAAAGCATGGCGTTAGAGGGTGAAAACTCGAAACAGCCCCCGAACGGCCCTGTGGGTGGCACCAACCCCTCCCACGGGACCAACGTAACTCGTAGGAACTGACCCCGCAACCGCGGGACTCCCGGTGTGAGAATACGACGATAATTTGCATATTTATAGACTTTGGGTTAAAAACATGGCATTAGAGGGTGAAAACTCGAAATAGCCCCCAAACGGCCCCGTGGGTGGCACCAACACCTCCCACGGCACCAATGTAACTCGTAGGAACTGACCCCGCAGCCGCGGGACTCTCAGTTTTAGAATACGACGGTAATTTGCATATTTATAGACTTAGGCTTAAAAACATGGCGTTAGAGGGTGAAAACTTGAAACAGCCTCAGAATGGGCCCGTGGGTGGCACTAACACCTCCCACGGGACCAACGTAACTAGTAGGAACTGACCCCGTAACCGCGGGTCTCCCGGTTTCAGAATACTACGGTAATTTGCGTATTTCTAGACTTAGAGTTAAAAACATGGCGTTAGAAGGTGAAAACTCGAAATAGCCCCAGAACGGCCCCGTGGGTGGCACCAACACCTCCCACGGGACCAATGTAACTGGTAGGAACTGATCCCGTAGCCGTGGGGCTCCCGGTTTGAGAATACAACGGTAATTTGCATATTTATAGACTTAGGGTTAAAAACATGCCGTTAGAGGGTGAGAACTCGAAACAGCCCCCGAACGGCCCTGTGGGTGGCACCAACACCTCCCACGGGACCAATGTAACTCGTAGGAACTGACCCCGCATCCCCGGGTCTCTCGATTTGAGAATACGACGGTAATTTTCATATTTCTAGACTTAGGTTTAAAAACATGGCGTTAGAAGGTGAAAACTCGAAATAGCGCCAGAACGGCCTTGTGGGTGGCACCAACACCTCCCACGGGACCAACGTAACTCGTAGGAACCGACCCCACAACCAAGGGTCTCCCGGTTTCAGAATACGACGGTAATTTGCGTATTTCAAGACTTAGGGTTAAAAACATGGCGTTAAAAGGTGAAAACTCGAAACAACCCTAGAACGGCCCCGTCGGTGGATCCAACACCTCCCACGGGACCAACGTAACTCGTAGGAAGTGACCCCGTAGCCGTGGGACTCCCGGTTTGAGAATATGACTGTAATTTTCATATTTATAGACTTAGGGTTAAAAAGATGGCGTTAGAGGGTGAGAAATCGAAACAGCACCCGAACGGCCCCGTGGGTAGCACCAACACCTCCCACGGGACCAATGTAACTCGTAGAAACTGACCCCGCAGCCGCGGGACTCTCGGTTTTAGAATATGACCGAAATTTGCATATTTCTAGACTTAGGCTTAAAAATATGGCGTTAGAGGGTGAAAACTCGAAACAGCCCCCGAACGGCCCCGTGGGCGGTACGAACACCTCCCACGAGACCAATGTAACTCATAGGAACTGTCCCCGCAGTCGCGGGACTCTCGGTTTGAAAATACGATGATATTTTGCATATTTGTAGACTTAGGCTTAAAAGCATGGCGTTAGAGGGTGAGAACTCGAAACAGCCACCGAACGGCCCCGTGGGTGGCACCAACACCTCCCACGGGACCAACGTAACTTGTAGGAACTGACCTCGCAGCCGCGGGTATCTCAGTTTGAGAGTACTGCTATAATTTTTGTATTTCTAGGCTTAGGCTTTAAAACATGACGTTAGAGGGTGAAAACTCGAAACAGCCCCCGAATGGCCCCGTGGGTGGCTCGAACACCTCCCACGAGACCAACGTAACTCGTATGAACTGAACCCGCAACCGAGGGAGTCCCGGTGTGAGAATACGACGATAATTTGCATATTTATAGACTTAGGGTTAAAAACATGGCGTTAGAGGGTGAGAACTCGAAACAGCCCCCAAACGGCCCCGTGGGTGGCACCAACACCTCCCACGGGACCAATGTAACTCGTAGGAACTTACCCCGCAGCCCCGGGACTCCCGGTTTTATAATACGATGGTAATTTGCATATTTATAAACTTAGGCTTAAAAACATGGCGTTTGAGGGTGAAAACTTGAAACATCCCCAGAACGGGCCCGTGGGTGGCACCAACACCTCCCACGGGACCAACGTAACTCGTAGGAACTGACCCCGCAGCTGCGGGTCTCTCGATTTGAGAATACGACGGTAATTTTCGTATTTCTAGACTTAGGTTTAAAAACATGGCGTTAGAAGGTGAAAACTCGAAATATCCCCAGAACGGCCTTGTGGGTGGCACCAACACCTCCCACGGGACCAACGTAACTCGTAGGAACTGACCCCACAACCGCGGGTCTCCCGATTTCAGAATACGATGGTAATTTGCGTATTTCTAGACTTAGGGTTAAAAATATGGCGTTAGAAGATGAAAACTCGAAACAGCCCTAGAACGGCCCCGTCGGTGGATCCAACACCTCCCACGGGACCAACGTAACTCGTAGTAACTAACCCCGTAGCCGTGGGACTCCCGGTTTGAGAATACGACTGTAATTTGCATATTTATAGACTTAGGGTTAAAAACAAGGCGTTAGAGGGTGAGAAATCGAAACAGCCCCCGAACTGCCCCGTGGGTGGCACCAACACCTCCCACGGGACCAATGTAACTCGTAGGAATTGACCCCGCAGCCGCGGGACTCCCGATTTTAGAATACGATGGTAATTTGCATATTTATAGACTTAGGCTTAAAAACATGGCGTTAGAGGGTGAAAACATAAAACAGCCCCAGAACGGGCCCGTCGGTAGCACCAACACCTCCCACGGGACCAATGTAACTCGTAGGAACTGACCCCGCGGCCGCGGGTGTCCCAGTTTTAGAATACAACGGTAAGTTGCGTATTTCTAGACTCAGGGTTAAAAACATGGTGTTGGAAGGTGAAAACTCGAAACAGCCGCAGAACGGCCCCGTGGGTGGCACCAACACCTCCCACGGGACCAACGTAAGTCGTAGGAACTGACCCCCTAGCCGTGGGACACCCGGTTTGAGAATACGACGGTAATTTGCATATTTATAGACTTAAGGTTAAAAACATGGCGTTAGAGGGTGAGAACTCGAAACAGCCCCCGAACGGCCCCGTGGGTGGCACGAACACCTCCCACGGGACCAATGCAACTCATAGGAACTCACCCCGCAGCCGCGGAACTCCCGGTTTGAGAATAGGACGATAATTTGCTTATTTGTAGACTTAGGCTTAAAAGCATGGCGTTAGAGGGTGAAAACTCGAAACAGCCCCCGAACGGCCCTGTGGGTGGCACCAACACCTCCCACGGGACCAACGTAACTCGTAGGAACTGACCCCGCAACCGCGGGACTCCCGGTGTGAGAATACAACGATAATTTGCATATTTATAGACTTTGGGTTAAAAACATGGCATTAGAGGGTGAAAACTCGAAATAGCCCCCAAACGGCCCCGTGGGTGGCACCAACACCTCCCACGGCACCAATGTAACTCGTAGGAACTGACCCCGCAGCCGCGGGACTCTCGGTTTTAGAATACGACGGTAATTTGCATATTTATAGACTTAGGCTTAAAAACATGGCATTAGAGGGTGAAAACTTGAAACAGCCTCAGAATGGGCCCGTTGGTGGCACCAACACCTCCCACGGGACCAACGTAACTAGTAGGAACTGACCCCGTAACCGCGGGTCTCCCGGTTTCAGAATACTACGGTAATTTGCGTATTTCTAGACTTAGAGTTAAAAACATGGCGTTAGAAGGTGAAAACTCGAAATAGCCCCAGAACGGCCCCGTGTGTGGCACCAACACCTCCCACGGGACCAATGTAACTGGTAGGAACTGATCCCGTAGCCGCGGGGCTCCCGGTTTGAGAATACAACGGTAATTTGCATATTTATAGACTTAGGGTTAAAAACATGCCGTTAGAGGGTGAGAACTCGAAACAGCCCCCGAACGGCCCCGTGGGTGGCACCAACACCTCCCACGGGACCAATGTAACTCGTAGGAACTGACCCCGCATCCCCGGGTCTCTCGATTTGAGAATACGACGGTAATTTTCATATTTCTAGACTTAGGTTTAAAAACATGGCGTTAGAAGGTGAAAACTCGAAATAGCGCCAGAACGGCCTTGTGGGTGGCACCAACACCTCCCACGGGACCAACGTAACTCGTAGGAACCGACCCCACAACCAAGGGTCTCCCGGTTTCAGAATACGACGGTAATTTGCGTATTTCAAGACTTAGGGTTAAAAACATGGCGTTAGAAGGTGAAAACTCGAAACAACCCTAGAACGGCCCCGTCGGTGGATCCAACACCTCCCACGGGACCAACGTAACTCGTAGGAACTGACCCCGTAGCCGTGGGACTCCCGGTTTGAGAATACGACTGTAATTTTCATATTTATAGACTTAGGGTTAAAAAGATGGCGTTAGAGGGTGAGAAATCGAAACAGCACCCGAACGGCTCCGTGGGTGGCACCAACACCTCCCACGGGACCAATGTAACTCGTAGAAACTGACCCCGCAGCCGCGGGACTCTCGGTTTTAGAATACGACCGTAATTTGCGTATTTCTAGACTTAGGCTTAAAAACATGGCGTTAGAGGGTGAAAACTCGAAACAGCCCCCGAACGGCCCCGTGGGTGGCACCAACACCTCCCACGGGACCAACGTAACTCGTAGGAACTGACCCCGCAACCGCGGGACTCCCGGTGAGAGAATACGATGACAATTTGCATATTTATAGACTTAGGCTTAAAAGCATGGCGTTAGAGGGTGAGAACTCGAAACAGCCACCGAACGGCCCCGTGGGTGGCACCAACACCTCCCACGGGACCAACGTAACTCGTAGGAACTGACCTCGCAGCCGCGGGTATCTCAGTTTGAGAGTACTGCTATAATTTTTGTATTTCTAGGCTTAGGCTTTAAAACATGACGTTAGAGGGTGAAAACTCGAAACAGCCCCCGAATGGCCCCGTGGGTGGCACGAACACCTCCCACGAGACCAACGTAACTCGTATGAACTGAACCCGCAACCGAGGGACTCCCGGTGTGAGAATACGACGATAATTTGCATATTTATAGACTTAGGGTTAAAAACATGGCGTTAGAGGGTGAGAACTCGAAACAGCCCCCAAACGGCCCCGTGGGTGGCACCAACAACTCCCACGGGACCAATGTAACTCGTAGGAACTTACCCCGCAGCCGCGGGACTCCCGGTTTTATAATACGATGGTAATTTGCATATTTATAAACTTAGGCTTAAAAACATGGCGTTTGAGGGTGAAAACTTGAAACATCCCCAGAACGGGCCCGTGGGTGGCACCAACACCTCCCACGGGACCAACGTAACTCGTAGGAACTGACCCCGCAGCCGCGGGTCTCCCGATTTGAGAATATGACGGTAATTTGCGTATTTCTAGACTTAGGGTTAAAAACATGGCGTTAGAAGGTGAAAACTCGAAATATCCCCAGAACGGCCTTGTGGGTGGCACCAACACCTCCCACGGGACCAACGTAACTCGTAGGAACTGACCCCGCAGCCGCGGGACTCCCGGTTTGAGAATACGATGGTAATTTGCATATTTATAAACACAGGCTTAAAAACATGGCGTTAGAGGGTGAAAACTCAAAAAAGCCCCCAAACGGCCCCGTGGGTGGCACCAACACCTCCCACGGGACCAATGTAACTCGTAGAAACTGACCCCGCAGCCGCGGGACTCCCGGTTTTAGAATACGACCGTAATTTGCATATTTTTAGACTTAGGCTTAAAAACATGGCGTTAGAGGGTGAAAACTCGAAACAGCCCCCGAACGGCCCCGTGGGTGGCACGAACACCTCCCACGGGACCAATGTAACTCATAGGAACTGACCCTGCAGTCGCGGGACTCTCGGTTTGAAAATACGATGATATTTTGCATATTTGTAGACTTAGGCTTAAAAGCATGGCGTTAGAGGGTGAGAACTCGAAACAGCCACCGAACGGCCCAGTGGGTGGCACCAACACGTCCCACGGGACCAACGTAACTCGTAGGAACTGCCCCCGCAGCCGCGGGTATCCCGGTTTGAGAGTACTACTATAATTTGCGTATTTCTAGGCTTAGGCTTAAAAACATGACGTTAGAGGCTGAAAACTCGAAACAGCCCCCGAATGGCCCCGTGGGTGGCACGAACACCTCCCACGAGACCAACGTAACTCGTATGAACTGACCCCGCAACCGAGGGACTCCCGGTGTGAGAATACGACGATAATTTGCATATTTATAGACTTAGGGTTGAAAACATGGCGTTAGAGGGTGAGAACTCGAAACAGCCCCCAAACGGCCCCGTGGGTGGCACCAACACCTCCCACGGGACCAATGTAACTCGTAGGAACTTACTCCGCAGCCGCGGGACTCCCGATTTTATAATACGATGGTAATTTGCATATTTATAGACTTAGGCCTAAAAACATGGCGTTAGAGGGTGAAAACTTGAAACATCCCCAGAACGGGCCCGTGGGTGGCACCAACACCTCCCATGGGACCAACGTAACTCGTAGGAACTGACCCCGCAGCTGCGGGTCTCCCGGCTTCAGAATACGATGGTAATTTGTGTATTTCTAGACTTAGGGTTAAAAACATGGCGTTAGAAGGTGAAAACTCGAAACAGCCCCAGAACGGCCCCGTGGTTGGCACCAACACCTCCCACGGGACCAACGTAACTCGTAGGAACTGACCCCGTAGCCGTGGGACTCCTGGTTTGAGAATATGACTGTAATTTGCATATTTATAGACTTGGGGTTAAAAACATGGCGTTAGAGGGTGAGAACACGAAACAGCCCCCGAACGGCCCCGTGGGTGGCACCAACACCTCCCACGGGACCAATGTAACTCGTAGAAACTGACCCCGCAGCCGCAGGAATCCCGATTTCAGAATACGACCGTAATTTGCATATTTCTAGACTTAGGCGTAAAAACATGGCGTTAGAGGGAGAAAATTCGAAACAACCCCCGAAAGGCCCCGTGGGTGGCACCAACACCTCCCACGGGACCAATGTAACTCATAGGAACTCACCCCGCAGCCGCGGGACACCCAGTTTGAGAATACGATGATAATTTGCATATTTGTAGACTTAGGCTTAAAAGCATGGCATTAGAGGGTGAGAACTCGAAAAAGCCCCCGAACGTCACCGTGGGTGGCACCAACACCTCCCACGGGACCAACATAACTTGTAGGAACTGACCCTGCAGTCGCGGGTCTCCCGGTTTGAGAGTACTACTCTAATTTGCGTATTTCTAGACTTAGGCTTAAAAACATGACGTTAGAGGGTGAAAACTCGAAACAGCCCCCGAACGGCCCCGTGGGTGGCACCAACACCTCCCACGGGACCAACATAACTCGTAGGAACTGACCCCGCAACCGCGGGACTCCCGGTGAGAGAATACGATGACAATTTGCATATTTATAGACTTAAGGTTAAAAACATGGCGTTAGAGGGTGATAACTCGAAACAGCCCCCGAACGGCCCCGTGGGTGGCACTAACACCTCCCACGGGACCAATGTAACTCGTAGGAACTGACCCCGCATCCGCGGGACTCCCGGTGTGATAATACGACGGTAATTTGCATATTTATAGACTTAGGCTTAAAAACATGGCGTTAGAGGGTGAAAACTTGAAACAGACCCAGAACGGGACCGTGGGTGGCACCAACACCTCCCACGGGACCAACGTAACTCGTAGGAACTGACCCCGCAGCCGCAGGTCTCCCGGTTTTAATATACGACGATAATTTGCGTATTTCTAGACTTAGGGTTAAAAAGATGGCGTTAGAAGGTGAAAACTCGAAACAACCGCAGAACGGCCCCGTGGGTGGCACCAACACCTCCCACGGGACCAACGTAACTCGTAGGACCTGACCTCACAGCCGCGGGTCTCCCAGTTTGAGAATACGATGATAATTTGTATATTTCTAGATTTAGGCTTAAAAACATGGCGTTAGAGGGTGAAAACTAGAAATAGCCCCCGAACGACCCCGTGGGTGGCACCAACACCTCGCACGGGACCAATGTAACTCATAGGAACTGACCCCGCAGCCGCGGGACTCCCGATTTGAGAATATGATGATAATTTTCATATTTGTAGACTTAGGCTGAAAAGCATGGCGTTAGAGGGTGAGAACCCGAAACAGCCCCGAAAGGCCCCGTGGGTGGCACCAACACCTCCCACGGGACCAACGTAACTCGTAGGAACTGACCCCGCAACCGCGGGACTCCCGGTGTGAGAATACGATGACAATTTGCATATTTATAGACTTAGGGTTAAAAACATGGCGTTAGAGGGTAATAACTCGAAACAGCCCCCGAACGGCCCCGTGGGTGGCACCAACACCTCCCACGGGACCAACGTAACTCGTAGGAACTGACCCCGCAGTCGCGGGTCTCCCGATTTTAGAATACATCGGTAATTTACGTATTTCTAGACTTAGGGTTAAAAACATGGCGTTAGAAGGTGAAAATTCGAAACAGGCCCAGACCGGCCCCGTCGGTGGATCCAACACCTCCCACGGGACCAACGTAACTCGTAGGAACTGACCCCGTAGCCGTGGGACTCCCGGTTTGAGAATACGATGGTAATTTGCACATTTATAGACTTAGGGTTAAAAACATGGCATTAGAGGGCGAGAACTCGAAACAGCCCCCGAACGGCCCTGTTTGTGGCACCAACACCTCCCACGGGACCAATGTAACTCGTAGAAACTGACCCCGCAGCCGCGGGACTCCCGATTTCAGAATACGACCGTAATTTGCATATTTCTAGACTTAGGCTTAAAAACATGGCGTTAGAGGGTGAAAACTCAAAACAACCCCCGAACGGCCCCGTGGGTGGCACCAACACCTCCCACGGTACCAATGTAACTCATAGGAACTGACCCCGCAGCAGCGGGACTCCCGGTTTGAGAATACAATGATAATTTGTATATTTGTAGACTTAGGCTTAAAAGCATGGCGTTAGAGGATGAGAACTCGAAACAGCCCCCGAACGTTCCCGTGGGTGGCACCAACACCTCCCATGGGACCAACGTAACTCGTAGGAACTGACCCCGCAGCCGCGGGTCTCCTGGTTTGAGAGTACTACTATAATTTGCATATTTCTAGAGTTAGGCTTAAAAACATGACGTTAGAGGGTGAAAACTCGAAAGAGCCCCCGAACGGCCCCGTGGGTGGCACCAACACCACCCACGGGACCAACGTAACTCGTAGGAACTCACCCCGCAACCGCGGGACTCCCGGTATGAGAATACGATGATAATTTGCATATTTATAGACTTAGGGTTAAAAACATGGCGTTAGAGGTTGAGAACTCGAAACAGCCCCCGAACGGCCCCGTGGGTGGCACCAACACCTCCCACGGGACCAATGTAACTCGTAGGAACTGACCCCGCAGCCGCGGGACTCCCAGTTTTAGAATACGACGGTAATTTGCATATTTATAGACTTAGGCTTAAAAACATAGCGTTAGAGGGTGAAAACTTGAAACAGCCCCAGAACGGGCCCGTGGGTGGCACCAAGACCTCCCACGGGACCAACGTAACTCGTAGGAACTGACCCCGCAGCCGCGGGTCTCCCGATTTCAGAATACGACGGTAATTTACTTATTTCTATACTAAGGCGTAAAAACATGGCGTTAGAGGGTGAAAACTCGAAACAGCCCCCGAACGTCCCCGTGGGTGGCACCAACACCTCCCACGGGACCAATGTAACTCATAGGAACTCACCCCGCAGCCGCGGGACACCCAGTTTGAGAATACGATGATAATTTGCATATTTGTTGACTTAGGCTTAAAAGCATGGCATTAGAGGGTGAGAACTCGAAAAAGCCCCCGAACGTCCCCGTGGGTGGCACCAACACCTCCCACGGGACCAACGTAACTCGTAGGAACTGACCCTGCAGCCGCGGATCTCCCGGTTTGAGAGTACTACTATAATTTGCGTATTTCTAGACTTAGGCTTAAAAACATGACGTTAGAGGGTGAAAACTCGAAACATCCCCCGAACGGCCCCGTGGGTGGCACCAACACCTCCCACGGGACCAACGTAACTCGTAGGAACTGACCCCGCAACCGCAGGACTCCCGGTGAGAGAATACGATGACAATTTGCATATTCATAGACTTAGGGTTAAAAACATGGCGTTAGAGGGTGATACCTCAAAACAGCCCCCGAACGGCCCCGTGGGTGGCACCAACACCTCCCACGGGACCAATGTAACTCGTAGGAACTGACCCCGCATCCGCGGGACTCCTGGTGTGAGAATACGACGGTAATTTACATATTTATAGACTTAGGCTTAAAAACATGGCGTTAGAGGGTGAAAACTTGAAACAGCCCCAGAACGGGCCCGTGGGTGGCACCAACACCTCCCACGGGACCAACGTAACTCGTAGGAACTGACCCCACAGCCGCGGGTCTCCCGGTTTTAGAATACGACGATAATTTGCGTATTGCTAGACTTAGGGTTAAAAACATGGCGTTAGAAGGTGAAAACTCGAAACAACCCCAGAACGGCCCCGTGGGTGGCACCAACACCTCCCACGGGACCAACGTAACTCGTAGGACCTGACCTCACAGCCGCGGGTCTCCCAGTTTGAGAATACGATGGTAATTTGCATATTTATAGACTTAGGGTTAAAAACATGGCGTTAGAGGGTGAGAACTCGAAACAGCCCCCGAACGGCCCCGTGGGTGGCACCAACACCTCCCACGGGACCAATGTAACTCGTAGAAACTGACCCCGCAGCCGCGGGAATCCAGATTTCAGAATACGACCGTAATTTGCATATTTCTAGACTTAGGCATAAAAACATGGCGTTAGAGGGTGAAAACTCGAAACAGCCCCCGAACGGCCCCATGGGTGGCACCAACACCTCCCACGGGACCAATGTAACTCATAGGAACTCACCCCGCAGCCGCGGGACACCCAGTTTGAGAATACGATGATAATTTGCATATTTGTAGACTTAGGTTTAAAAGCATGGCATTAGAGGGTGAGAACTCGAAAAAGCCCCCGAACGTCCCCGTGGGTGGCACCAACACCTCCCACGGGACCAACGTAACTCGTAGAAACTGACCCTGCAGCCGCGGGTCTCCCGGTTTGAGAGTACTACTATAATTTGCGTATTTCTAGACTTAGGCGTAAAAACATGACGTTAGAGGGTGAAAACTCGAAACAGCCCCCGAACGGCCCCGTGGGTGGCACCAACACCTCCCACGGGACCAACGTAACTCGTAGGAACTGACCCCGCAACCGCGGGACTCCCGGTGAGAGAATACGATGACAATTTGCATATTTATAGACTTAGGTTTAAAAACATGGCGTTAGAGGGTGATAACTCGAAACAGCCCCCGAACGGCCCCGTGGGTGGCACCAACACCTCCCACGGGACCAATGTAACTCGTAGGAACTGACCCCGCATCCGTGGGACTCCCGGTGTGAGAATACGACGGTAATTTGCATATTTATAGACTTAGGCTTAAAAACATGGCGTTAGAGGGTGAAAACTTGAAAGTGCCCCAGAACGGGCCCGTGGGTGGCACCAACACCTCCCACGGGACCAACGTAACTCGTAGGAACTGACCCCGCAGCCGCGGGTCTCCCGGTTTTAGAATACGACGATAATTTGCGTATTTCTAGACTTAGGGTTAAAAACATGGCGTTAGAGGGTGAGAACTCGAAATAGCCCCCGAACGGCCCCGTGGGTGGCACCAACACCTCCCACGGGACCAATGTAACTCGTATAAACTGACTCCGCAGCCGTGGGACTCCCGGTTTAAGTATACGGATGTAATTTGTATATTTCTAGACTTAGGCTTAAAAACATGGCGTTAGAGGGTGAAAACTCGTAATAGCCCCCGAACGACCCCGTGGGTGGCACCAACACCTCGCACGGGACCAATGTAACTCATAGGAACTGAGCCCGAAGCCGCGGGACTCCCGGTTTGAGAATATTATGATAATTTGCATATTTGTAGACTTAGGCTGAAAAGCACGGCGTTAGAGGGTGAGAACCCGAAACAGCCCCCGAACGGCCCCGTGGGTGGCACCAACACCTCCCATGGGACCAACGTAACTCGTAGGAACTGACCCCGCAACTGCGGGACTCCCGGTGTGAGAATACGATGACAATTTGCATATTTATAGACTTAGGGTTAAAAACATGGCGTTAGAGGGTAATAACTCGAAACAGCCCCCGAACGGCCCCGTGGGTGGCACCAACACCTCCCACTGCACCAATGTAACTCGTGGGAACTGACCCCGCAGCCGCGGAACTCCCGGTTTTAGAATACGACGGTAATTTGCATATTTATAGACTTAGGCTTAAAAACATGGCGTTAGAGGGTGAAAACTTGAAACAGCCCCAGAACGGGCCCGTAGGTGGCACCAACACCTCCCACGGGACCAACGTAACTCGTAGGAACTGACCCCGCAGCCGCGGGTGTCCCGGTTTCAGAATACAACGGTAATTTATGTATTTCTAGACTTAGGGTTAAAAACATGACGTTAGAAGGTGAAAATTCGAAACAGCCCCAGAACGGCCCCGTCGGTGGATCCAACACCTCCCACGGGACCAACGTAACTCGTAGGAACTGACCCCGTAGCCGTGGGACTCCCGGTTTGAGAATACGATGGTAATTTGCACATTTATAAACTTAGGGTTAAAAACATGGCTATAGAGGGTGAGAACTCGAAACAGCCTCCGAACGGCCCTGTGGGTGGCACCAACACCTCTCGTGGGACCAATGTAACTCGTAGAAACTGACCCCGCAGCCGCGGGACTCCCGGTTTCAGAATACGACCGTAATTTGCATATTTCTAGACTTAGGCTTAAAAACATGGCGTTAGAGGGTGAGAACTTGAAACAGCCCCCGAACGGCCCCATGGGTGGCACCAACACCTCCCACGGTGCCAATGTAACTCATAGGAACTGACCCCGCAGCCGCGGGACTCCCGGTTTGAGAATACGATGATAATTTGCATATTTGTAGACTTAGGCTTAAAAGCATGGCGTTAGAGGATAAACAGCCCCCGAACATTCCCGTGGGTGGCACCAACACCTCCCATGGGACCAACGTAACTCGTAGGAACTGACCCCGTAGCCGCGGGTCTCCTGGTTTGAGAGTACTACTATAATTTGCATATTTCTAGAGTTAGGCTTAAAAACATGACGTTAGAGGGTGAAAACTCGAAAGAGCCCCCGAACGGCCCCGTGGGTGGCACCAACACCTCCCACGGGACCAACGTAACTCGTAGGAAATCACCCCGCAACCGTGGGACTCCCGGTGTGAGAATACGATGATAATTTGCATATTTATAGACTTAGGGTTAAAAACATGGCGTTAGAGGTTGAGAACTCGAAACAGCCCCCGAACGGCCCCGTGGGTGGCACCAACACCTCCCACGGGACCAATGTAACTCGTAGGAACTGACCCCGCAGCCGCGAGACTCCCAGTTTTAGAATACGACGGTAATTTGCATATTTATAGACTTAGGCTTAAAAATATAGCGTTAGAGGGTGAAAACTTGAAACAGCCCCAGAACGGGCCCGTGGGTGGCACCAACACCTCCCACGGGACCAACGCAACTCGTAGGAACTGACCCCGCAGCCGCGGGTCTCCCGGTTTCAGAATACGACGGTAATTTACGTATTTCTAGACTTAGGCTTAAAAACATGGCGTTAGAAGGTGAAAACTCGAAACAACCCCAGAACGGCCCCGTGGGTGGCACCAACACCTCCCACGGGACCAACGTAACTCGTAGGAACTGCCCCGTAGCTGTGGGACTCCCAGTTTGAAAATACGACGGTAATTTGCATATTTATAGACTTAGGGTTAAAAACATGGCGTTAGAGGGTGAGAACTCAAAACAGCCCCCGAAGGGCCTCGTGGGTGGCACAACCACCTCCCACGGGACCAATGTAACTCGTAGAAACTGACCCCGCTGCCGCGGGACTTCCGGTTTTAGAATACGACTATAATTTGTATATACCTAGACTTAGGCTTAAAAACATGGCGTTAGATGGTGAACACTCGAAACAGCCCCCGAACAGCCCCGTGGGTGGCACCAACACCTCCCACGGGACCAATGTAACTCATAGGAACTGACCTCGCACCCACGGGACTCCCGGTTTGAGAATACGATGATAATTTGCATATTTGTAGACTTTGGCTTAAAAGCATGGCGTTAGAGGGTGAGAACTCGAAACAGCCCCCGAACGGCCCCGTGGGTGGCACCAACACCTCCCACGGGACCAATGTAACTCGTAGGAACTGACCCCACAGCCGCGGGACTCCCGATTTTAGTATACGACGGTAATTTGTATATTTATAGACTTAGGCTTAAAAACATGGCGTTAGAGGGTGAAAACTCAAAATAGCCCCCGAACGGCCCCGTGGGTGGCAGCCACACCTCCCACGGGATCAATATAACTCTTAGGAACTGACCCCGCAGCCGCGGGACTCCCGGTTTGGGAATACAACAATAATTTGCATATTTGTAGACTTAGGCTTAAAAACATGGCGTTAGTGGGTGAGAACTCGAAACAGCCCCCGAACGGCCCCGTGGGTGGCACCAACACCTCCCATGGGACCAATGTAACTCGTAGAAACCGACCCCGCGGCTGCGGGACTCCCGGTTTCAGAATACGACTGTAATTTGTATATTTCTAGACTTAGGCTTAAAAACATGGCGTTAGAGGGTGAAAACTCGAAACAGCCCCCGAACGGCCTCGTGGGTGGCACCAACACCTCCTACGGGACCAATGTAACTCATAGGAACTGACCCCGCAGCCGCGGGACTCCTGGTTTGAAAATATGATGATAATTTGCATATTTGTAGACTTAGGCTTAAAAGAATGGCGTTAGAGGGTGAGAACTCGAAACAACCCCCGAATGGCACCAACACCTCCCACGGGACCAATGTAACTCATAGGAAGTGACCCCGCAGCCGCGGGACTCTCGGTTTGTGAATATGACGGTAATTTGCATATTTCTACTTGGTTACTGATAATTTTAACTCATATATGTAATTTTTCTGCTTGATTAAATTTTTTGTAAAACTACTTGGTTACTGATATTTTTTTTTATGTATCCCATCATTTGTAGGATTTTTGCACGCAGAACAGACGAAGGAGGCAATGGTCTGCAGCATGAAGATTATTTATGGGTTGTGGACAATCAGGATTTTGTCAGCCATGTAGGCTTTTATTGTTTATTTTTATGGCCGTGCAGGCTTTTATAATTTGATTGTTGAATTTTATGGCCGTGCAGGCTTTATAATAAGTAGGTTTTACATTTACAGGTTTTGGAATGTCAAGAAAATAGAGGAAACTCTGCCCAATTTTTTTTTTGGTATGTGAATTATTAAGACGTGTAATATTTATAAGTTTGTATATATATTTGTTTATTAACAACGTTCTCGATTCGCAATTTGTGATTTTTTTTATTGTTTTGCCAATAATAAATATTTGTAACACCTCGTACGCGTCAAACGTTTCACGTAGCAACTGATGGTGCACTCACAGGACCAACAGTTTTAAAATTGGACCAAAAAATACATTTTTTTAAATTATAGTTAAATATGGTCATGGACTTTGTCCATGACCATTTTTATTTTTTTGTCACGCATAAAAATGGTCGCGGCCAAAGTCCGCGACCATTTTTTTCGTCACGGTTGTGGGTCACTGACTTGGGCCGCGACCATTTTTTTTTTCACGGTTGTGGGTCGCGGACTTTGGCCGCGACCAATTTGTTATGGTTATGCGTCACGGATTAGGACCGCGACCAATTTTTTTTATATTTTTTTGTCACGGTAATGAGTCGCGGACTTTGGCCTCGACCAATTTGTCACGGTTACGGGTCACGGATAAGGGCCGCGACCATTTTTTTTAAATTTTTTTTGTCACGGTTGTGGGTCGCGGACTTTGGTCGTGACCAATTTGTCACGGTTGTGGGTCACGGATGAGGGCCGCGTCCCGTCATGACATGGGTCACGGCCTAAGTCCGCGACCATCTGCCGTGACCCCTCTCGGTCGTGACCATTTTTTGGTCACACCCGAAATGGTCATGGCTCAAGTCCGCGACCCACAACTTTGGTCAGGGATTTTGGCCGTGACCAATCGCCAGTTTTGGTGTATTATTCCAACTTCTTTTTAATGCCATCTAATATAATCCTATTAGTGACTTCGGTTTGGCTGTTAGCTTGGGGCCGTTAGCTTGGGGTCGGCCAGGTGCAAAATATAATTGATTTATTCCCACTCTTTCATAATATTCTTCTAAGGATTTATTTTTGAATTGTTTCCCATTATTTGAGATGAGCATATTAGGTAGTCCGTACCTGCAGATGATGCTTCTCCAAATGAATTTGTATGTCCTCATTTCAGTGATGGAGATTATAGCTTTTCCTTCCACTCATTTAGAAAAGTAAAAAAATAGCCACAATCAGATATTGATACCCACTTGGTGCTTTTGGAAGTGGGTCGACAAGGTCAACCCCCAAACTATGAACGACCACGAGGAAGTAATGGACGAGAGTGACTGATGAGGCTTGTGTGGAATACTCGCATATCGCTGACACTTATCACATTTTTCACATGGTCGACCGCATCCTTAGTTAGGTTTGGCCACCAATTCCCCTGTTCCATAATCCTCTTTGTGATAGATCTTCCTACAATGTGGCTTGCACATGACCCCTCATGGATGTCACGTAGGACATATTCAACATCTATAGGATGGACGCATCTGAGGTGGGGCATCATGAAACCTATTTTATAGAGCATGACTCCTATAATAATGAATCACAGCTCTCGATATTGGAGTCTCTTTCTCTCGGCTTTGATGTCATGGAGCTTCCCATCTCTGATGTATTTGACCAAAAGATCCATCCATAATTCTCACAAGTTCAAGTTTAAACAAAGTTCTACTCCACCATCGTCTTCCTCGATGTTGGGTCTATGAAAAATCTCCACAGGTACAATCCTCTTAATTTCTATCCTTGTGGCCGAGGGTAACCTAGCCAATAAATCAGCTTGACTGTTCTCAAGCCGAGGGACTCTCTTCACCTTTACTTCCTTGAATTTGACCAAAAACAATTTCAACCTTGCTAAGTACTTGGCCATTTTCTCATCATTAGCCTCGTAGATCTCCAGGATTTGGTCCACCACTAACTGAGAGTCACTGTGCACTATCATGTGGTAAATGTTCAACACTTTGGCCAACGACAGGCTTACCAACAAAGATTTGTACTCAGATTTATTATTCAAAGCTTTAAAACTTAATCATAAGGCATATTCAATATCATTTCCGTCTGGGCCCTATAATATTAGTCTTGTCCTGTTGCCACTTTCACAAGAGGAACCATCCATAAACAAACTCCATATCGAGTTTTCTTCTAAGGAAGGACCCTACTTACTGCCCCATTTTTGAACAAAACGTCCTTTTTTATAGGGTCGGCTCTTGTTTCATCGGCCAGTGTTAATTGCAAGATTATCTTTTCTGGCAATACTAGAGCCTCATCTTTTCTAACATCGTCCTCAACCCAAGTGAATTCGGCCACAAAATCATCCAGTGCTTACCCTTTAATTCCAGTCCTCGGCTGATACATGATGTCACACTCTTCTAATTTAATTTACCAAGCCATCAACATACTCGATTTATCAGGTTTATGGATGACTTGCCTCAAAGGAGTGCCAGTGAGTACCACCATAATATGAGATTAGAAATAGGGCTTCATTTTTTTAGAGCCGTGGATCAGAGAATATGTTAGTTTCTCCATCTTGGGATAATTTATTTCTACTCCTTGAAAATCCTTACTATTGAAATATATAGGCTTTTGAACACCCTCATCATCTACTTCGATTGCAGCGTTGATGGCTGACTCAGATACTGTCAAATACAATAATAGCTTTTCAAGACAACAACATCAGGGATCCAAAATAATTCTTCAAATCTTGAAAGTCCTTCTCACATTCCTTGTGCCAGATAAATGTTTTTTTTCAAGATCTTAAAGACTGGCATACACTTATTTTTTGCCCTGGAAACGAAGATATTGAGAGAAGTAACTCTTCCTGTCAATCTTTGCACGTCCTTTATAGTCTTTGAAGTCTTCATATCTATCAATGCCTTAATTTTGTCTAGGTTAGCTTTAATCCCTTTTGATTGACTATGAAGCCGAGAAACTTTTTGGCATCGGCGCCGAACATGCACTTTGCCAGATTCAACTTCATTTTATAGAGATCCGTGGCATCAAATGTCCTCTCAAGGTCAACCACGTGATCCTTGACCTTGAGGCTCTTTATGAACATATCATCAACCCAAATCTCCATAGTTTTCCTAATCTGATCTTTAAACATTTTATTGACAAACCTCTAATAGGTTGCCCTTATTCTTAAGGCCGAATGACATGACCTTATAGCAGTAGAATCCTTTATTAGTGATGAAGGAAGTCTTCTCACCATCGTCCTCGTGTATCAAAATATGATTATACCTCGAATAAGTATCCATAAAGCTCATCAGTTCATGCCCAGTCGTGGCATCTACCATTTGGTCTATGTGGGGTAAATGGAAGTTATCTTTTGTGCAGGCCTTATTTAAGCCTGTGAAGAGTACCCACATTCTCCATTTCTATTGGCTTTTGGCACAATCAGTACATCAAATAACCAATTCAAGTACTTTACGAATAAACTTGACCGACTGGAGCCTTTTAACCTCGTCTTGGATGACTTTGTACCTATCTCTGGAATAGGTCCTTATCCTTTGCTTCACTAGCTTGGCATTATTATCAATGTTTAGATGATGACAGATAACTTCAAGGTCAATCCTCGGTATATCCCCATAGCTCCATGTGAAGATGCGTTGTCTCTTCCTCAACAACTCTATTAACCTTTATTTCACCTCTTTCTTCAATGATAAGACGATTTAGATGGCTTTTTTGGGCTCGCCCTTATTAAGTATGATGAATTACACCTCCTCCGTGGCTTCACCTTTTTTAGCTTCTTCTCGTCGGGTCAAGAGTGTCAATATTGTAAGAGGTTGTGATCTCCTTGTAAGCCTCCTTTTGCTCTGCCGAGTTGAAGTAACACACTCTCTCTTTTACCTGGTCACTTTGGACTTCCCCTACCCCATAAGGAGTTAGGAATTTTACCATTTGGTGAATGGTGGTAGGAATTGCCATAAATTCTTTGAGTTTTACTCTGCCGAGGATGATATTATAGGTCCGAGAATACGTTCTCATCCATAATAAAAAAAGATTTCTTTCTTCTTTAAGAACCTCATCCAAGTACCCATACAAACATCCATTTCAAACACCCTAGAGGGCGTACCTTCTCCCCACAGAAACCTATCAATGGTTAATGATATGGAACTAACCTCTTCTTATTGATCTTTAATCATTTGAAGCAGTCCCAAAATATGACGTCTATTGAGCTGCCACCATCCACCAGTATCCGAGACATATCACACCGATGGATCCTAGTCTTGACTAATAAAGATTCGTCATGAGGGTCTAATATACCCTTGAAGTCTATTCATTAGAAGCCGACCACCAAGGTATCCATATGCACTTTCTTTAACTTTATCGACTTTGGCTTTGAAATTGTCGAGGTATCCACGTACACTCTCCGTTTGGGTGCAGACTTTACTTCTACGACGTATGACTTATGGTTGGCTAACTCAGTTCCTCCTCCAACCATCCCACCACTGATCATTTTAACGTCGAAGGAAATCATATGCATGACTCCCTTTGTCTCAAGGATCTTAGGAGGGAGGTCTAAGTTAATCCTATTGTAATATAATTCTTCATGTTTATTCGGCCTGGGCCTGTCATCTCAACTTATCGTCTTTTGACCCACTATGCTTCTTTCTGGTGTCATCTTTGGCACCACTTCGATCAACATACTTTCGAAGCTTTCCTTGCTTCAATATTTTATTGATCTTGTCCTTGAGAGAAAAAATGTGTTCGTCGTATAGCCATGGTCTTGGTGGAACTCGCACCACTTGATTTTTTTCCTTTTATAAGGAGGGAACTTAAGCTTGTTAAGCCACCTGCGAGCTCTGTCATCTTTAATCGCATTCAAGATCAGGTCAGGACTTACTATCAATGGGGTATAACGGGAAAATTTATCGTCGGTTGATCTTTTCTTTCCATCTTTTCCTTTCACCTTCTCATATTTGCTTCCACCAACTTCTTTCCCATATTCTCCTTTGGTCCCCATAGCCTCCTCAGCGTTCATGACTCTCTCAGTCGTAGCCAGAAGTTCTTCCATGGACTTGGGAGGATCCTCGACTAGATTCCAAAGTATCTTTCCTTTCTACAGCCCACTCATGAGGGAAGTCATAGTAATATTTTCCTAATAGTCTTCCACTTCAAGTTTCCTTATGTTGAACTAAGAAATGCAGTCTCCCAGTGTCTTATTTTTCCTTTCTTTCACATACAAGATATGAGTCATTTTATTTTGGGGCTTCATGCCGAAGCTAAAGTTGTGGATAAACCTTTTGGCTAACTGTTTGAAATTATCAATTGAATTCTTAAGAAGAGACACACTAGATATGAATTGCACCTGTGAGGGTGCTAGAGAAAGCTCAGCATTTATCTCATCTGAGATGGAGTAAATATCAACTGCCGACTAATACATTTCAATGTGGTGTATCAAATTCATATTTCGATCATATTTTGGAGTTACAGTAGGAGTCTTGAACTTAGCTGAAGTGGGGAATTTTACTATCCTAGCTACGAAGGGAGATCCTTTCACATAGCCCCTATGGACTAGATCTTGACTTTTTAATAGATCGTTCATTTTGTACTCTAGACTTTGAATTGTAATGTTCTAAGGCTCCTCTATTGCCACTTCATTGTCTCCTCTACCATCCCTATCAGTGGGATCGGACACTTGCTCTTATTTATCATTTCGCTGACTACTGTTCACTTCCCTCTGTTCTCCCTCTCAGCCTAGCTCAGGCAGACGATTACCACATCCACCATTCCCTCTAGAGGTGGCGTTACTGTGTGAACAAGAGAGTCAATCTCTCAAGTTTCCCATTGGGCCAACACGGTCAAAGGCTGACCCCCTTCTAAGTTTGTCAAAGTCTAAAGTTATGGGTCAGCGTTCTCTTGTCGGCCTTGCCCTATTTGCCTAGCTAGCTGGTGCTGGGTGAATTGTGTCGCCAAAAATCGCATATGGTTCCTGAAAATTATCCTCATCATAATCCTGATCATATGGACCCTCTTGCCCTTATTTTCCTAGGAAAATTTGCCAAGGGTTGGCCATATCTCTCCACCTCTAGTGGTGTTACGCTTCCTTTTGTGGGGCTGGGGGTAGTCCCTGTACACTGCATGCACAATATCCCTGGTAGTCAGAGTGATGATCTCCACCGCTGCGCTTGGAGTCCTGGTTACCACGGTTTTTCTCAAAGATATAAATTATTTTGGCATATTTTATTGTCTGGCCACTAGTGAGCGCAGGGCCACCACCACATCCACCGTTTCTGACTGAGGTGGTGCATGGCGGGAGATGGGGTCAACGCTTAGAGGAAGATATGTATCCATCTCTCTGGTGTGAGTGTATATAAACAAGATAAGGTAAAAGAAGCTTTAAGGTCACAATTAGAACTATTTCAATGGTGAATCAGGTTCAACAATGGTGGAGCTGGATCACCACCAGAGACTTAAGTAGGATCTAAGCTAGAAAAGAGAGAAAGAAGATGAAACCTCGTTCCAATATACGGTGCTAAAATGATGATAATAGATATATCACCACTTAAATTTGTAATGAGCTCAAGCTAGTAATCTACAGTAAAGGAGGTAAAAGAATTAAAGTAATTATAAAAGGAGATAATAAGAAAAGTATGAGCACGGTCATATAACTAGTTCAACCATTGACCTACTCCACTATGAATGTGTTTGTGTGTTTTTATACTAAACAATGGAGCTCAAATGGCTCCGAGTACAACTCTCTAGCATTTTTCTCACTAAAGTATGTGTGACACAGCTTGGGCTAGGCTTTGGAATTTTTTATCTCCTTCAAAGAGGAAGACGATAGGTATTTATAGGGGGTAATTATTTTTAAGTTCCATTCACTTGGTCAATGAGGCAAGAGATCCTTTGACTGAGTCAATGGTGTCAAAGGTCCTATTTTACCAACTCAACACATTAAAATGATAAATACACCCTCAAAATACATCCAACAAATTGTTACGTCGTTTTTTTTTAAAAAAACACTCACCAAATCTTTAAAAGTCCATAGCTTCCAATCTACCAATCCAAAATTCACAAAATTTATATATTTGGAATCTACTCGTCAAGATCTATCAAATAACACCCATATTCGATATTTTTTGACAAAAAATCGAAACAGATAAATTTATTGTTTCGATAAAACCTCCATTTTTTTTGGCGAAAACTCTTCTTCTCCAGTTCGAGGGATGATGCCGCTGGTGTGGACCAGAAAAAATAAAGAAATAGACGAAGAGAGAGAGAGAGAGAAACTAGGAGAGAAAAACACTCTGGCAAGAAATTTGGCGAGATTTTTCGATGAGCTATTTCCAGTGAGTCTCGGATGGGGTGAGGGTGGGGGTGGGGGTGGAGGTGGAGGTGGAGCTTTTAGAGAGAGAAAAAAATGTGAGATTATGTGTTTATTTTTAGAGAGAGAGAGAGTAAGTGAGTTTAAAATGGGTATATGTAAGGATATATTTGTCTAAATATATGTAGTCAATAATGAAAAAAGACTTGGTGCATTAGAAAAAAGTCAATGGGATTTGACGCATCGTTGGCCCAATAAATAGGACTAGCCTTGAATTATCCATATTTATAGCTCTTGGGGTGCACATTATACCCCCCAAGCATGTAATAAGCATGCCCAGGGCGAAGCTTCTAATTAGATTCAGCCACCTATTCTTGGCACACACATGTCATGATGATGCAATATTCCCTCACATGTTCATGAATATCTTGTTATAACTGAGACTGCCCATGTGGACTAGTCATGTTGGAACCCTATGTCACACATGGTATAGATTCCATCCCGAAAGGTCTCGGGTTAGCCAAGACTGACATGTTTGACGTCCTTGTAATCAACTGTTGGGCTGGGTCAAAGCGTAGTCTATGATGTCTGAGTGATACAAGGCCGAGACGAGACTATCAGAGATGGCTATGGGTCAGCTGATAGGTCTCAGCCCTATAAGTTCGGTACGAGGCTGAAAATATTGAGGAAGGACCACTCTGGAGGACCCATGTCTGTCTAACTTAATGAGTAAGTAAGGTTGGCTGGGCCGAGTTAAGGCTTACTAAGGATGATGCAACACTTATGTATATCAAAGATGGTCCATTGATTCAATATTAGGCTTTGAGCAATAGTTACACATTGAAGGAACTCTCACTCCTTTATTCTTAATAACTGAATTAATTAGTATAATACCTCTATGAAGTCACCATATAAATATAGAAATCTTTCTAGGAACATTGTTATCATCTAAAATTGGTTTCAAGGGTTGCCTTAGCAGGTTGGGATCCAATTCGAGATAAAAAACAATAAATAAGTAGAAATGCATATATATGTAAAGACATAGGTGAGAATAAGAAGAATTACACCAAGAGTTACGTTGTTTAGCCTTCAAGGAGGAGCTTACGGACACATGGTAGCCTTTTGTACTATGTTTTAGGTGACTAGGGGTCTAAGATAGATACAAATCTCTCAATATCTCTTCAGTCATTGATTTGACAGTCTAAGTGTGTGAGTACCTATCTCTGCCAGTCCAGATCCCCATGGGGGATTTCTCATTTTGTAGTGAATGAGTATGAGAGAATATATGTCAAGCCAAGACTAAGTGGATTATGATAGCTGGTCTTTAATGTGTCATTGAAGGATCCAAGCAAATCAATATCCTTGAAAACCTTCAAAAATATAATACAAACTCGTATAGAGGTAAGCAAGGGTGTCAATCCAACTATAAGGAGTTAAACACAAGAAAAGTCATGCAATTCATTTTTCTAATTATTTTTCTTTTTTTTTCGCTTTTTGTTTGTTTTCTATTTTTTTTTATTTTTTTATATTAAAACAATTTGTGAGGATGGTGAATTAACTAAACTAAGAATGAGTAATCAAACAAGAAGAAACGTGTAAAATGTGTGATAAAAGTGAGTGAAACCGAACTAAATAAAAATGTAAAATATGAGATGAGTGAGGAATAAATGCGAGGGCTAACAAGAGATAGGATGACACCATATGTTCTAATTAATCTTATTAATTAATTCATTCAAATTAAATCTCCCAAGGTAGTATCAAAATTATAAATCGACTCTCATCACAAATGTAATTTTAATAATAAACTTTTAGAAAATTAAATTCAACACTCCTAACACTCTTAAAAAGTAGACCCAAACTTCATTTAATAAATCACCCATTAGGATCGATTTATTAAATTAGTTTAAATCATGAAAAGTAGCTTAAAGTTGAAATTCAAAGAAATAAATTCACATTTTAGAAAAATATATCTCTAGATATTTTCTAAAATGGAAAATAAGACTAGAATTTTGATTTTCTCTCGAAAATCATTTACCCTCTCTCGAGGCGTAAATCAAAATGTAAGAGTGCAAAGTTAATTATCAAAGGGACATTTATTATAAATAAACTAATTAAAGTGAGATTAACATCAAATAATGGGATCACCCCACCCCTTGAAAGGGGTTGGTGATAAAACACAACAAATATAATACTATCAACAACTTAAGCATGAAGTTAAAAAAAAAGAGATAAGAGAACAAATCTTAGACACAAGTCTCCTTGAATTGCAAGTTGAACTCTAAACTCTTTAATACAATCCAAAATATCACAATTTAATCCTCACAAATTCTCTAAATAAAATAAATAAATAAAACTATTTACAAAGGTGTTTCTCTAACTATTTTATTTCCCCACTTGTCTTCTAGGTCTCACTTTAGGGTTTTCTCTCTATATCTTCAAATAGGCCTTCCCTTGGTTTTATAATGTGGTAAAAGGAGCTGAGGGGTAAAATAGGAAGGCTAAGGTGTGCATGGTAATGGTGAGGTGTAAGATGGGTATAAGGGGTAAATAGAGTGAGGATAATGAGATGGTGGAGTGATGAGGGGCATTTTTGGATAAATGGGATAAGTTGGCATTTTAAACACAAATAGTTTTATATGACAGAATCGAGTTGGCATTTGGGTTTGAAATGGGTTAATGGAAAATGGGTCTTGGTTGGTTTAGATAAATTGGTTGGATAAGAAAATGGGTTTTGGGTAGGGTCGCTTGAGGGTTTTGGTTTCGGGTTAGGGAGAGTCTAGCCGGAGTTGATGGTTGTCCGGTTTGGAGGCAGGTGATAGACCGATTAAACTAGGTCTGCTGGAGTGGGTTTTGGGGTTGGTGAATTGGGTTTAGGAGATAGTTAAGTTGGGTAGAATAAAGGGTTTAAATCGAGTTGAATGGGTATGGACAGGTGGCCGGAATGGTTAAGAGATCTTGGTTTGAGTTCGGGGCAGAGAAAGGTTGTGGGTTGCAGGTCTGCCCGCGCCTTCAGCTCGGCATAGCATATCGGTCAGCCCTTGGTATCCAATGGATGACCTCATCTCAGCATAGCATATTGGTCAGCCCTTGGTATCCATTCAGCTGGGGATGAGCTCTTATTCACTATTGAATTATTTTACTCAGTTCTCTTTGGGTCACAAGAACAAACACCTTTACTCCAATTGAATTTATTAGTCCAAGAAGATTCAGGATGTTGTTTGATACTATTATAGGACCAAACTTATATATCCCTCATGTATGCATTTATCATCTCCACTTCATTAAACCAATACCTTAGCTTATGGGGAATACTTTGATTTATTTTGCACAAATATCATAGCCCCAAAACTATTATACAGTGATTGAAAATTAAACTACAACAAAAATATTAAAAGAAAATGCACACAATGAACACCCTTCTAGGAAAAAAAACATTATGCACCCATACCCAGTCTAAAGATCACTAATGCAATATGTTAAATTATAGGTTGTTCAAAAGTGGGACACGAATTACCCCATTTAAATAAATCGCAACCTAAGTATTGTGTGTTCTTCACTTTTAACCTATGAATCTATAGTATGTCTAGCTCAACCACAACTTTGCTAAACACTCGCAATGTACATACCAGGTCATCCACTAACGTTTGAGTAGACAACGCTTATTAGAATTTGAACAATAACTCTGACTCACTTATGCACCAATCTCTGAGAAACTCTAGACTTGGAATGCACCAAAGCCTCAAACCACAAATGCATGAAGAACATGTGGAAAATTTTGGATTAAAAAACCATCCTTGGATTTTGATTTATGAAATGAAGATTTTCTAAATCGTATGTTAGTAGATGCATATGAGGTTTGGGCATTTGAAAATTTCTTTAAAAATTCACAGTAAAAAAATTAACTACAAAAAGTTATCCATTTGAGTTTATAGCAGAAGTTATTAAAATTTATATTAAAAACTACATCAAAGAGCAACCAGGAGTTCAGAATCTAAAGTCAACATGCACAAGACTGTAGTCAACATGCATGCTCTATAACATTGGGATACCCTATATAGTGGTGGATACAAGCCTCTCTAGTGGCTCACATGGGAATCGAAGATCACAGGCATCGTAATCATGAGTTTCTTTTAGTTTCTCCTTTTATATTTTATGAAAATCACGCTAAGGACCACTGGGACTTAGACCCTCTTAGCAACACATCCAAATGTCACTAAAAATGTCCCAATAGTTTAAAAGCCTTTTAAACCTTAATAAAAATTTTAAAAGTTTTATGAGATTACTTTTTATTATATTCCTGATTGTGTCTTAGAATGTGGTATTTGTTGGGATGTATTTTGATGTCGCTTGACATGGTATAGAAGATATCGATCTTGTTCATGATTTTTAATAAGAATAAATACCCTAGACGTACATTTTGTCCAACCGAAATATGATAACGGAAAACTTGTTCTAACAAATCTCCCCTTTGTAAAATTAGAGAATAAGTGATCCAAAAAATTATTGGGATTCAAATATCACTTATACATCAAATTTGATCCAATAATAAATTCCACAAGACTTGATAACTGATAGTCTTAAAAATTAATTGAATGGTTTCTGCATCTTTGTCGGTACTTATATACCCTGTATCGTTCACACTCAAGCACACTCATGATATACAAAAGATATATGGGAATATTAATGTGACACCCAATAAAAATCATAAATATATTGATATGGTCCCAAAATAAATAACACAAGATTCAAAACAATTTGTACCATTATAATCATGAATGAAATAAAAATAAAATTTTAACATGCTGAGCTTAAATAAATGAATCGTACAAAATATAACTCTACTATCAAACCAAAACCATAATAAATAGACTCCACTGTTAAATAAATAATATCTCATAAAATGAATATCCAACTCTGAGTATAAAATAAAATACTCTAACATAATACTCTCAAATACAATAATTCAACTCGACAGATAAATTGTAAAGGAAATCTAGTACAAAAAGGAATGTGATAAAATAAAGATGAGCATGCAGACTCGAAACTTACATCCTATGAATGGAAGTTGAAACTGGGAATGAAATGAGGTGGATGCTGCTACCTAGGATTTGAAAAATAGTTCCACAAATAGGATTAAACCTATCAAGTCTACAGTGAGTAAGAATGTAACTAAATTTGGAGCATAATAACAATAATGCATCTTCCTCCCATATTTTAGTTATTTTTAAGTTAACCAAACCCAAACAACTAAAATATAGAAATCAAGTCTAAATCCATGCCAAGTGTACCCATGTTACATAGTTAAATCTCCTCTACATGGTTTCAAAGATTGTATCTCAACTACGACCATTCACTATAAACATAAGTGTAATGGAATATAATAACATAAATCCAATATCCAAGTGAGTACTCCTCAGTCAAATGCCAAAACAAGTGGGCTATGCTCAAGCACATATATAATAGTGTGAAGGCCTATCCCTATTGCCTTTGGGGATCACTTTTATTGTACTTGGTATAGTTATAGGTCATCCAAACCCTAAAACCTCAAAGTATCAACCTATGGAAATCACTACTCCTTCCAGTTAGTCGTACGACCTCCAAACCCAAAGCTATACAAAATGACTCCCCCATTTATCCCACTTGGGAATATGGGTAAATCAGTAGTAGGATCAGGGTAAATAGGTACAAGGTAAATCTCATCACTATCACCGAGATACCAACACGTTCAACATCTTATGCATTCCATCATATCCCTCCTAGTACATCACACTTAAGCGCGCACACACCCTCATTATGCTGACAAATATATCCAGTCAACAGCAATCAATCCTACTCAAAATATTACCAAAATGGTACCAATATTCTCGGTTTAATTATCGGTAATTCCAAATTGATTCAAAGTCATTCTAACGAAATACTAAAATCTATCTAATGAAATCCCCAAAGTCGTTTGAACTAATATTATGTCATTCGAATAAGAAGCCTAAGTTATTCGAACAAAAAAGTCTTATTGTCCAAATGAGATCCCCTTTCTCGTTCAAACAAAATCCCAATGTCGTTCAAACGGGGTCATCATAGAATTCATCTTCTCCAAAGTGCAAAAATAACCATAATCAGCCTGAAACCTGAATTTAAATCCTCTAAACATCATCATACCCATTTTGCTTCTAAATTAAAGTGTATAACAACATATGAACATATATTAATGAGTTTTCGATGGTTAAATCCGAGATTAATGATCTAATATCAGATTATAAGATTTGAACCCTAAGTTCAATATTTTAACACGGTTTATCAAATGCGTTCTCATATCCTTATCAATAATAACTAAAATATGGGGGCTTTTACAGATTAACAATACTATGATTCATATCTAAAATTATTACAATTTGATTACATGCTTTTAAGGTTTAATTAAGGGCTTCAATTTTTATGATACCATATTTGACTATAAGAATCTGAGGCCTCTTACCCACTTTAACTTCACTTATACAAGAGAAGAGATCCTAAGCTTAACCTCTAACCTATACCAGACCACAACTAAGCTCTCCGGACCATAGTTAACATCCTAAGACCATAGATGCCTCTGTGAAAGCACTAAACTAATGTCATAGGCCTCATCCACTTCGTTACCTCCCAAAAATACTCAGTCGTCCCAACATATCTTAACAACCATGCTTGAAGACCTCAACACGACATTCCAGTATTTCTAACGGGTACATCAGATCTCGAATTGAAGAGAAATGGATTCTAAAGGCCACATAACCCCTATTTCTGAAATATATTATTACAATGTACCTCGAGACCTCCTAATAAGGAGACTTTGATGATTCCAGACCCCTAGATGTCAAGCTAAGCCCCTGTAGTTACTATATCGAGCAGGTGAAAGGGATGGTATTGTTCCATCTATCGCTACCACTCGTTCCCATTAACATTGATGACTCCCATCCATATTAAATGTATCCATCAATTACCTTACTGAATCTACAAGCCTTTCTCCCAAACTCCATTTTACTACTATAGACTTTGCACCACATAGGGTGTCTCAACCACACTGTTGTCGTCCACTCATTCACTCTTCAAGAGAATGCAATATATGGAGGCTTGTGGATGGTAGATATCAAGCTAATTGATTCGATAAAAGTTCGAATCATCATAAATAGTAGAACAAATGTAAAAGGCAAAAATAATTATTTACTCATCATTATATATGCTTTCCACTCACTGTTGTTCGCAAATAGTCATAGCTTGGATCATTACCAACTATTTTACATATTGTACACCCTTTTGAGGCCTAAACTAAGACTTGGTAACCTTTTGATAAGTCCACCAGATACTTCCTAAGGTTCTTTATATTAGTTGCAAAGACCGGAGGAACCTTAGATCCTCTTCACCAAAGCTCAAGAGGTCTTTTAGAGTGTAATAACCATTTTATAATCGAATATACATTGAAATACCGTTGAACGGTGGATAAGGTCCAAATAACTTTGTATATATTTTTTTATGATATTGGCAATCCTCCCCCTAACATGTCCTATGGGGAACACCTATTAATTATGAGTTTTCACATTATTTCAACGCCCACGAAACCACAAAACTAATATAGTTCATCAACATGTGAATAAGGATTAGACAATTAATTAATACAATTACAAAATTAGATTTTGATATGATTAACATAGGATTTCTTAAATTAAGTTCAATCTCATCGAGGTCAACATGTTGATAGGTTAACTTGTCTCTAAAGAAATTCCTCATCATTAACACATGGAACACATCCTGTACCTTCTAAAATATGGTCGGATAAGGTCAACCAGTATGCCACCATCCCCAACCTATCTAATATCGTAAAGGAACCGACGTCCATTTGGACCTAAATGTCATAATTATATTCATTAGGGAGACCTTCAAAACCAAATGATCCCCAACTAAAACTCCAACTTACGATTCTTCCTCTTGGAATAACTCTTGTGAATACTTTGGGCAGTCTTCATACACTCCCTGATGAGATCCACACTCTCTGAGGTGTCCAAAATGCAGTCCAACCCGAATAATCTACTATCCCCAAAATCTATCCAATAATTCATAAAATGGTACTGTCATGTATAAAAAAACCTTGTAGGGTGACGTCCCAATAGTTTATTGGTAACTATTGTTATACACGAACTCTACGAGCGGCAAGTGTTGATCCTAACTTCGATTTAAATCCAAAAGACAAGCCCCTAACATGCCCTCAAAAGTTTGGTTCACTCAATCAGTCCGACCATCTGTCTAAGGGTGAAACACGGTACTCATATTCAATTATACCCCATAACCTCCTGAAAACCTCCCAGAATTGAAAAAGAAAAGTACAATCCCTATCATACACAATGTCAAGCGACAACACCTGAAAATGCACAATATTAGCAATAAAGAATCAAGCATACTCCTCTACAATGGAGTCTATCTGTACTTGAAGAAAATATGCCACTTTGGTAAATCTGTCGATAGTGACTAATACACAATCATGTTCCCTGTGGGACCTTGTCAATCTAATAATTAAATCCATGGATATGTTCTCCAACTTCCACACTAGGATGTCCAATGACTACAACTCTCTAACTTGTCTCTGACTAATTAGAATGTGTCATACTTAGACATGAACTCTTCTATGTACTTCCTCATCTTATCCCATAAGTATTTCCTCATCGTATCATGATACGTCTTATCACCCCTAGGATGCACAGAGAATTGTGAACCATGTACCTCACCCAAAATTTCTTATCATAGCTAAGGACCCTATGACATGACCAATCACCCCTAAAATCTCAGTCCTATATCTAATCTACTGAAACACTCCTAAATAACATCTCACGCACCTTAAACTAATAAAAGGCATCCGAAGCCTGGGCCTGAATCACCCATGACATAATATTAGGTGTAACATCCATAGTAGCCAAGTATGACTCTGTCATGTCCATGGTGTGCAAAGTACTCCATTGCCCACAACGTATATAAGCCATCCCACAATGCTAGCAAACTCATGATCGTTCGACGGATCCCGGATGATACTGAATCAAAAGGTGGTAGTCCTTCATAAATTCCAATGGCCTCTTGTGCCCCATATTCAACTCTCGTTGAGTGAAAAAGTGCTAAAAACGCTTATGATTTGAGAACAACGTAAACCTCTCACCCAACAAGTAATGTATCCAAATATGAAGAGAAAAGAGTATTGCGTACAACTTATGATCTCTAAGTGTCTACAAAATTATCCTTAAATGGTGTGCGTGATCTTCCTCGAATCGAGAGTATACCAAAATGTCATCAATGAACATAATAACGAACTAGTCCAGAAATGTTCAGAAAACTTTATTAATCAAATCCATGAATGCGGATAGAGCATTGGTCATCCTGAATGGCATGCCTTAGAACTCGTACGATCCATACAGCCTGACCGGGGCTACCAACGGTAATCTTCTTGGGATAATTATTCTCCTTAGTCATCTTACTTGGTAAGTTTCCTAGGGAGGGAGCTGCCATTTTCCAAAGCTGAACAAATATGTCTGAAGAATGACCTGCAAGTAAGATATAAAGTTAATATCAGTAAAGGATAGCATAAGATGATAGAATAGATGTAAAAAACATATACTTACATAACTCTGCTAAGGGCTCACCCCTCAGACCGTCTTTTTAAGGTACAAGGGAGTTAAGACCTCTCGAAATCCACAAGTCCATCGCCATTACCCTTAGAGCGGAGCTTTTTGACCTTATCCCTAGCGTTTATGCTCAGGTTGGGAACCAACTTGGCCAACATAAGGGCTTTCACCCATTTCCTGGGTATCCTCTGTGCCAAATCACTATCTGGGGTGTCAATATTAAATTCCTAAGTACTACAGACGAATAAGTATTGAGGTTTCTAGTGATGGTTGGAAGCTTGATTAACATAAAGAACTTTTTTAGTGGTATTCTTGGCTACGAGATGATAGTAGCTAGGTTGTTCCCTAGAGCACGAGACATTGTAACAACCTCTAAATACTAAGACAGGAAAGTTGGTCTTACGGACTAGATGCCAAAATTGGACGAAGCCTATTTGGATCCTCTAGGCATTATGGGGACAGTTGAGCTGGGGCTAACCCCAGCCTGACATGAATGGTTTGAATATTGGGATGGATAGGAAGTCTTAATCCAACTTTTAATATTTGTTCATACCTGGAGACCTTACAATCACGACCATCATAGGCTCTCTCATCCCTTGTAGGCACCCTCATGTTGATGCCAAATTTTATGCCATATTAGTGCCTCTATGTCAACAAATCTATATCCCGAACGGTGCTGTGAAATGTTTTGGCATAACTAGTGTCAAGTGGATCCTCATCACTATTAAAAGCGAGTTCCTCAACCTGAACAGCTGTGGCTCCTTCTTGACACCTCTAGCGCTCTCGATGTCAGACATGGTTGAAATGGGGACAACTATATTAAGGGGTTGAATTTTAACCTCCACTCTCTGCTCATCAGAATTCGAGACCTCATGTACTGTATTTCATGATTGGAGGACTTACCATGTTGAGAAAATGAGGCGCAATAAGAGGCCTCAACTGTCGCAGGCCCTTCAGGGTTAGTAGTGGGAACCCTTATCACCTCCATAAAATAATAATGTCTCTCGTCTAGAGAAGAGATGGAAGGGTTATGATATGAAAAGGCTGATGACTCAGACATTGACTCACTAACCTTTGTGATAGGAGTATGAACTACAACTAGTGGGACTGGGTGGATTGGAAGTGTAGGGTCGGCTCTGATTTTACGTTTAGCCTCATCCTCGATCTCACACTTGCGCATCTCACTAAAAAGTCTCTCCCTATGTTTGAGGTATTGATCTATCAACTCGTATAAAGTCTCTAATATAAAAATAGTTACAATTTTAACCTAAGTTGATTAAAATATCAAAAGGGGCGAATTCAGACATTTTTAAATGAAGAACACAAGAACATTCTAATTAATCTCATTAGAGAAGACCATCGGATTTGCACCGGTGTTTTCCTCAAGGGGAAAAAAAGACAAGGGACAACCTAGAAGGACACAAACATACTCCTAACCACTTCTCCACCACTAAAGCTCCAAAAAATAGCCCTAAAACCACCTACTGAAGTCACCGGAAAAAATGGAGAATGGCTGGAAAATCAAAATAACCAATAAAAGCTAGAAAATGGAGGAAAACTTAGGGCAAGAGCGCTGGAGGATTACCTGGATAAAGAAGGAGGCCGAAGAAGATAGAAGACTGGATAAGGAGGAGAGAGAAACATACTGGTTTTTGCAGAAGAGAGTTTAAGCGCGAGGGGGGAAAATGGTGAAGAAAGAGATACATAAATTTGTAAACCTACTTAAATGGTTTAACGATTGTGAACGCTTTCCCACACAACCATCATTAGGGCACACTATCTCAAGGCAGTCCTGCAACTGTCACTCTTGGGAACATGCCATCCCACATGATAGTTTCCAAGTGTCTAATTAAGAACTCGTGTCCAATGTTTTAGACCTGAGATTGAAAGGACATCCTCACCCTCAACCAATGAGTCTCATACCCCTCAGCCTTCCACTCACATTGAAGACTAAGGGTAGTGATTTATATACATAAGTGTGTCCATGTACTTAGCAAGCCTAAGCCTGACCAAGCCGACCTTACTCACTCATAACGTCAGATAGACGTGGGACCCTCCGAAGTGGTCTCTTGTTAACAGTCTCAGCCTCGTACCAAACTTATGGGACCGAGACCTATCAGTTGACCTATAGCCATCTTCAGTAGTCTCGTATCGGCCTCATATCACTCAGATAATAGAGACTACACTTCGACCCAGTCAAACAGTTGCTTATAAGGACGTCAAACATGCCAGTCTTGGCCAAGTCGAGACCTTTCTATCTAATATGTGACACGGGGTTCCAACATGACTAGTCCACGTGGGAATGTAGTTATAACAAGATCTTTATGAACACTTGAGGGAATATTGCATCATCATGACATATGTGTGCCAACGACAGTTGGCTAGATGTGATTGGAAGTTTCACCCTGGGCATTCTTATTACATTCTTGGGGGTACAATGTGCACCCCAAGAGCAATAAACACCTATCATCTTCCTCATTGAAGAGATAGAAAATTCCAAACCCTAGCCTAAGATCTGTCACACATATTTTAGAGAGAAAAAGTTCTAGAGAGTTGTACTTTAAGCCATTAGAGCTCCATTGTTTAGTATAAAAAACACTCAAACACTTGGACAGTGGAGTATGCTAATGGCTGAACCACTTATATGATCATATTCATCCTCTTCTCCTCATCTTCTTCTGTCTTTACTTTGCTTCTTTTATCTCCATTACTGTAGCTTACTATCTTGAGCTCATTACAAATTTAAGTGGTGATATCTCTGGTATCATCAATATCTTATCTAAAGGAGAGGTAGCAATCAAAGTGTGAAATAGCTTATATGGCATCATGGGATTAGAATCAAGTTCTAGATCAAGTAAGGCAAGATCGATTAGCTTATGGAGGTCGAGGAATAAGGTGAGATATAATGGCAAAAGTCATTTTAATCCCAAAATTATTGAAGGGGCTAATGATCTGGTATGGATTAATAACTATGTTATGCCAAAAGTTCCAAATGGTACTATTCTTCAAACGTTTCCTCATTTTCCTATTAAATGTGGTAATAAAAAATCCAATCCCAATGCCTTGGATGGATCCTCCAGTCGAGATATTGAAACTCGATATAGATGGTTGCGCCAAATGAAATCTAGGGGAGAGTGGGGGTGGAGGAATACTTAGAAATCAAAAATCAAAGATGGTTATGACTTTCTACTGCTATTTTCAAAAATCCACAAACATTGAATCAGAAGCTAAAGCTATTTGGAAAGGTTTAAAGTTATGCGAGGTGTTGATAGATTATCAAATTATAGTGGAATCAAATTCTAAAGTTATGGTGGATATTCTAAATACAAAGAATGCCCTCATTGGTCTATATTGGTGTTTATCAATAAAATTTTGAAGATATATAGTTTCATGGGAGTTTTATTTCAATATGTGTTTAGAAAGGGGAATTATCTTCGAAGGGCATGAAATAATATAACGGTTCAGACGAATGATTTATTTTCACCCAAAAACTGATTCGAAGAACTCTGAGCACTCCCAGGATTCATTTGACTAAAGTCAACTCCTCAACTCGAATGAGACTGAATGAATCTTCAAATGGGTATTGAATACCTTTCCAACGGTCCGCCCCGTGCACAAATTAGCGTAACAGTAAGAACGAACGATTCGTTTCACTCTGAAAGGTCATTGAGCGCTTTCAGGGCCCATTTTACCAAAGTCAACTCTTTGAATTGAGCGAATCTCTTGAAATATTGAAGTACCTCATACAACCTTTCCTACGATCCACCCCGTGTGTGATTCAGACTTACGGCTTGCACTAACGATCCATCGTCGTCCAGTGATCTTCTGTCCAAAGGATTGACGAGCGCTTCCGAGCCCCATTTGACCTAAAGTCAACTCTCGGACCTAAAAAAGGCCCCCGAATTCTTAGAAGTCTCTGAATTATCTTTATAGTGGTATTCCCCGTGCACGATTTGGACTTATGGATTGCATTTTACGATCATTTTTTCAAACAGTCCGCACAAGACTGCAAATTTTAAGGCCCTTGGACCTACCTATTGACAGTGTGTCTAGGGTTACCTATCGATAGGTAGAATAAGGACAATGCCGATCAACAGTCCCATACCCTATATAAGCAGAGCATGATCTCACCTTCCAAAGGCACCTAAAAAATATCAACTTCAGTGATGTCAGCAACATTTTTCTTAATTAGGCGATGTTTCCATGTTTGAAACCTTTCTCCACCTTTGATTCCCATCACTTTCACACCCAATTTCGAAAAACCCTCTTACATTCTTCATTCACTTAAAAGGAAGCTCATCATCAATCAATATCAATCTCCAAGCCTCCAAAAAGGTCTAAACATTCTCCTCTCTATTTAAATTTCTTTATTTTTGCATTAGTTATATAAAATTCTTAATTTAGCTTTTACTTTAGATCATGCGCATATTAATCCTCAATCCTTTATTAGTTATATTTCACATAATATATTTTCTATAAAAAAAATAAGAAAAAGAGGGTTACACTTATAAATTCCAATGGGATTTTCACCATATTTTCTCCAAACTAAAAACACTTTTTTTCTTACACGCACATATAATAAAATCCCTGTTTGAATTTATGGGATAAACCCCGCCCTCATGATGCATGCTAACTACGTGGACTTTGATGCCTTTATAGGCTAAGTTGGTGTCTCGGGCTAAAACCCGAGACTTGAGTCCTATTTTATATATTTTCATATTTTTTCTATTTTATCCACATCTTATTCATACTTATCGTACATGTGATTCATGCTTACGTCTTATCTAACAAATATTATCATTTTATCATAACGATCAATATCTCGATAAGTGCACACGACATATTTTTTAATTATTATTTTGGAAATATTAGTATGGATGACCTCACTCCATCTTTTCCATGATGCGAGTCGAGTGATTATGATCTCCACTTATATATACACGCACACACACTTCACAGAAAAATGAAGGAAAATAGTAACATAAGCCCATGAGAGACCGAAATGGTGGGATGAGTGCTTAACTCCTTTTCATTCCGTAACTTGGCTCCTGAACCTCTGAACTATTTGTTTCGCAAACATCAGTTTGTCGTTGATGCCTCTCTCTGGAGGCGGCGACATGTTTTTTCCCTATTTTGTGCAAAATAGGTTGGCAACTCTATCTCTTTACATCGCCCCAAAATGGGCAATGCTCGAAGCACCACACCCCCTCCCCATAGTAGCGAGGGGCATGAGACCTTTATCCTCCCTCTTTCCCTCGAGGAGCAAGGAGGGTAGATCTCAGGATGGCCATAGTGGAGACTCCGTTGGGGATTGACTTAAGAGGGATAAACTATATTTGCATGGGTGTTATCTTTTTCTACTTGTGTGCGTATGCACCTACATGTATGTTCCCTTTTGCTATTATATTATTTCTTGTATATATTATTTCTTGTATATATCTACCTCATGTTCACTTTTCACTCCACAAACTTGTAAATAATCTCCATGTACACCTCACACTACCTACACTTGTATATAGGTTTATTTATATCCTAATGTTTCACACACCACTTAGAATATCCATGCTTAGGTTTCACTAGCACACCCCTCCAATTATCACACTTATATATATCCATGCTCACTTACACTTATCACACACCACTTGTAGTTAATCTATTCTTAGATTCACAACCACACACTTAGTTATAAATATTCACTCTCACGTACCCATGCTTAGTGTAATCTTCATGCTCCATGCTAGATTTATTTTTCATGATACTTGTACATTCTTCCTTATTAGTATAGTGCTCATCATTCCAAATAAAATACTCTTTCCATAATCTACTAATCAAGAATCATACATTTTGAACACTAAATCACCAAGAGCATTGCTATATTGACCAAAAATTGTCCTATATCGGGGGATCACTTTGTAATGGGCGCTGGTTCGACTGTTCGTAGTTTGCCTAAGCAATATGAATCTCACCTTCCATTGGCCAAGTACGTTCGATGTTTATCGAACAGTTCCCCCGACATTGTACCGCTTGATCAAACTCACTACGGGAGGTATATATTAGATAACTCAATCACGTATGTCGAGTATATCGAATTCTCTCTCACACGCACTGTCCCCACGAAGTATAAATTGAGGTAATTCAGGTACACTCAGGTATATCAAATGGCTTATCCATATGTACCAATTACCCTTTAAATCAAGACATATATCATGGAAGTCATGCCAAAGGAGGGAACCTTTCCACCAACCCAACAAATACATACCCTCATATAGGCATCAAACCTAGGGCACTCGTATTTAGTTTGTCGGTTACTACATGAAACTCTACTGAAATGCTGGGTCAGCATGCTGCCCAAATTTTTGTGGGATTTTGTCTTTTTTTTAAATGGGACCCTGTCCATGAGCCTAGAAACAAGTCAAACCATGTTTTACATATTTTTTAAACCCAATTTTTCCCAGCATCTGGTCCCATCCGACATATCTTTTCGCATTTAGGTAAACCTAATACCAGTGAAAACATATTAATAACAATAATCATGCAGAGACTCTTATCTCGTTTTTCCTCCTTCCTTACTAAAAGCGTCTAACGAATTTTTCCTACTCTTTTATCAAAATACCAAAAAACATTTCCCCCCCTCTTTTATCGAGATACCGAAAACACTTTCACACTCTTTTTATCAAAATACCAAAAACATTTCCCTCCTTTTATCAAAATTATAAAAAATAACCCTTTTCTTCTTTTCAAAGAAAAGATTCATCCTTTTTTCTTTCAAAAATAAATTTGAATCATTTTTCTCCTCAAGTCGATCGCATACTTGACCCTTGGCATGGCTCCCTATTGGCTTCGGTCTTTCGTTGAACCGCCCCGAAGCTCTGTTTGTTCTCCCGCTACTTCATCCAAGTTTGGAATCCACCTTCACCAGCTCTCCACGGAGAACGCAGGACAAGTACCGAATATGCAGCCTAATTTGATGACGGTCCTAGTCCAACATACCGCCAAGATTGACAACCTTAAAACCAAGGTTCATGAGATTTAACAAAATTGAATCCCAGTTCCTGAGGATCTTGAGGTACTTTTCCATTTTTCTATGGGTCCACCCACACCTGAGCCTATTTGGGTCCTGGAAGAAAATCATCACGCTCCACATGCCCCTCTTACCAATGGCCCCCCACCAGCTCAACTCCCTATGCCGAATTTTGCCCATCTAGGGGCTAACCTGTCAGTACCTGTCGAACCGAAGGAAGAAGAATTAAACAAGATCAAGGATGACCTTAAGTTATTAACCAAGAAGTTTAAATAAGTTCGAATCTCTGGGAACTCCATGGATTATGCCCATATGTCTCCCTACCCTAAAGCAAGACTTCCAGAAAGATGCCCAACATTAAAAATTTTGGGTGCAGAGAGCCCCCAGTTGTTCATCTTTAAAGTTATCACTAATCCATGACTCTCAGAGGTGCCTCTGAGGATATAATGCCCTAAATATTCCAACAAACTCAAAAAGACCTCTCTTTGTTGCTTCCTATCCCTCGAGGAATCCAGAATTCACAGTTGGGATGATGTTGCTCATGAATTCATGTCATAGTAAAAATACAATGATGAGTTACTATCAGTAATTTTATAGTAAGGTGGAGGGAGAAAGCGGCCATCATGACCAATTAGTCTTCTGAAGAGGAGCACGTTAGTATTGTGAAGAAAAACTTCTTACCCCATATCCAAGCGACGATGGGAGGACAATATTACCCATATTTTTATCCCTTAGGGAAGTAGGAGTGGAGATTGAAGAAAGTATTCACAAGACATTAGTTGAGCCAAAGAAAGTGTCCGAATAGTTCACTCCAAGAAAATATGAGAAACCTGTTATAGTCTCGACTATCAATAACATCTCACAGCCCGCTACCTCTTGGGTGCCAGAAAGTCAAGCTAGCCCAATAAAAGAAGAATACAACCAGATTTATGCTCCCTTCTCCAAATTCTACCAAGCCCTATTGAGTTGAAATCTGATCAAGCTATTGGACCCTCATCCTTTACAAAACCCACTTCCCAAAAATTTCAAACTCGAGGCCCATTGTGATTTTCACCAAACTACCACCCATACCACTAATCAGTGCTTCTGCCTTCGAAACACAATCCAAGGTCTGATTGACCGGGGTGTTATCACCCCACCCGACAGTCCTAAACCCAACACCACTGACAATCCACTCCCAAATCATGCAAATTCCATCTTCCTAGAAAATGATCTGGAATTTGACCCATCTACCCATATTGTACCCAGTAAATCACCCATTATACCCGTATCTTCACCCTAAACCCTAAAAATTTACCCATATTATCTCCTACACCTACCTATTTTTCCAACCAATCCATGTCGCTTCTTACAAGGGCATGCATCAGCGTTCATACTCATTCCGAGGGAAAAGATATGGAATTATCAGTCGTACTGAACCAATTCCAAGAGTTCGGGATAAAATTGCCCTAAAAACTGATCGTTTACTTCTAGAAGTATAGCACACTATTCATGTAAGCCCAAAAGTGTGATCGAGAATTAAATAATTGGGTGGTACTTATTAACGAAGTCAGTTTGGACGATGCAATTCAGAGCATGGCAGGCTTATTTGGACAGACCGATGAGATTTACAGTTATACGAACTACTTGATGCTTCGAAACTAAGAGGGTGAGTGGTCCCTTCACTTATGCACCACTTTGTTCAGTGGGAAGATAAATATATAGAAGTTGTGGAATGCATTGACTTCTCATGGCAAGACAATATCATTGCCACTGGATGGGGGGATGAGTTTAATAGTTCAGATGAATAGCCAAGCCAGGAAAAGGTTAGCCCAATAATTAGTATGTTTTGAATGATATCGTTTGAATATCTGCTAGAAGAAATCAACAAAGTGACCATACAGCCCGAGATAAACGAAGAAACGGGTTTTCTGTTCTTCCCCTCCTCTGTGAACCATATGACAAGATTTGGGATGCACTACCAAAGTCTAAATCCTTAGTCAGCAGTACAGGATAAAGGAAAGGATGTTGTCGAGAAACTCCCCATGCCAGAAATGACCATCGAGGAGAGCAAGATCCTCAACCAGTTTAAGAAAACTCAAGCTAACAACACTATATAGGGACTTTTCATGTCTTCCTAACTACATTAAAATGCCTTGATAAAATTACTTATCGGGCCCACTGTCCCTCCTTCCACCACTCTAGAAGAAGACGTGAAGCTGATTGGATCTCTGACCACTACTATATTGATTTCCTTCTTTAAAGAAGAAATCTCAAAGTTTGGTCCTAATCACAACTATACCCTTAACATTTCTATTGAGGTAATGGGGAAGACAGTCATGCTATCACTTGTTGACAACGGATCAACACTCAATGTTTTTCCATTAAGAACCTTCAACTACCTGGGTTTAAAAGTAAGTGGCCTTGCTCAAACTTCCTCTGTAGTGTGTTCTTATGACAATACTTATCGAGAGGTGATGGGATTCATAAATCTTACAATAGTGGTTGGCCTTATAAATCTCACTATCAAGTTCTAAGTAATCGACATTGATGATACCAGAAATAGTATCACCAGGTCAAGATGTATGTAAGCTCAAACTAGACAATACTGATGTATAAAAGATATAAATGTATAGACAGAAGGAGATGAGGCAAAGAAGAAGATGATACCAAATATATGTGGTTCGGTCGGAGCCTACATCCACTGTGTAGTGTGAATGGTGATTTTCACTATAAGTATGGCACTAATGGCCTGTAAATACAACATTAAATCTTCTCTCCCTCTTCTGTATATTTTGACATAGCTTTGCGAGGGTTGTGAATAATGATCCCCTTTACAATGTATAAGATGAAATGTTTATATAGTGCTTAAGGGGTACAGTGCCCCCCCCCCCCCCCAAGCATGTAGTATGCATGAATGCGCTGCTCCTAGCCTCCCTAGCGGAGACACCTACCTGTGATACATATGGAGTATTATGGCCAAATATTCCCTCACATAAGGGAATGATCCAATTATAACGGCTTTGCCCACATGGAGTATATGTCCTACGCATCTCCCAATCAACGCATTATGCTGATATCACCCTCGGCCCACATATGAAGGCCGAGGTTGAGTCTAGTCTTCACGGGGCTCTATACTATATATTTTGTGGTTTATGGATAAGCTTGACTGATGTCTTTCGTGAGGCAGATCCGAGACTTCAGGTAGGCCGAGGGTCTAGGGTGGACCGAGTGCCCAAACTGCTGCTTGATACTTACGGGGTTGGCTAGTCCGACCCTAATCTATGGTACAATCCCATAAATAAGGTAATCTGGTTCACTTACTCCCTCACCTAAGGCTGAGAGAACCAACGTTCCAGATGAGGGTATATTTTGGCATATCAATCACCCCCAGCTCTTAGCCATCGATGTTGTTGAGGTGGTTGAGGGGTATTACCGTCTCATTGGCTATCAAGTTGATGAGGCTTCAAGATGACAATTGACACTTTTCAATCATCATGTTGTTATCATTCTCACCATTTTTATTATTTGGCAAGCTTTATAGGGCTTATCATCGGGTTTTTTTCTTATTTCCTTCTTTCAGATACCTTTCTTTGCTATTTTCTAACATTTTCATTCATTGTCGCATTGAGTTTTTGGCTTTTCCCTGAGTTTGTATTTGTTGAGTTTTTTGGCAAACTTTAGACTTTTCTACAACCTTTGGTGGTGGCTCTAGGGCTAGTTTTATGGTATAAATTGGTGGTTACTTGGTTGAAGGCTGTACTAGAGCCTAGTATTGGCTCATGTATGTATTAAAAAACCCATAGACAGTTTTAACATTAGGATTCTAGTCACCTTCTCCGGTGATCTTCTTTAGTGTTCTTGACTGTTTAATCCTCAAAACGATTCATTTTCTTCAATTTGATCCTATGGTCAAACAGGTCAACATCTTTACTTGTTTGTGGTTTCCCTTAAAAATCTTTATAAGTCCAGGGCCATCCTCTGAATGCTACAAAGGCTCTATAAGTTGGTCGAGGAAGAGGACGAGGCTAGACATAGGGCTGACCCTGTCTGGGTACGACCCATCTTTCCCATTCCATTGGCTAAAATTTTGCCCACACCAACTGAAACCATCGACTCGTCTCACCCTCAAGCCAAGGGCAAAAATCAAGAAGAGACAATGGGGGAACTACAAACCAGAGTGTCATCCTCCTTTAAAATTGAGATATCTGGGAGAGACGACCCATCAAACACCATCCATCCTGAGGAGGTCGAACCCACAGTTAATCCAAATGTTATCCCATGACAACCATGTCCCTGTTGAGTTTCAAGAAAATTTCCCAGAGGGCCTTCCTATCCTTATCGAGGATAAGGATGAGGGTGAGGAAGAGGACGAGGGCACTGAATCCGAAGACGAAGTCGACACTTCGTATGCCTCTTCATACGCCTCGTCCGTCAAAGAATGAGATTTTTGGTTTGGAGACACTCGTTTGGCATAAAATTCGACGTTACAATGAGGGTCCCAGACAAGGATGAAAATTTTTTCCAAGGACGAGTGGAGGAAGTTTCTATGTATGAGCAAATGCTTAGGGTCAGTGTCAGACTTCCTCCTCATCCTGCTATCTTTTCCATATTGTATGCCTTAGGGGTTACTCCCACTCAACTGCCTGCTAACTCTTGGAGGGTTATCCTATGGTATATTTCCCTGTGGAAAAAATCTCTCACAGATGAATCGTCGACTGACCTATTCTTGGTCTGTTATAACATCTCTTCATCATCCAAATAACCAGGCTACTTCCACCTAGGTGTCAGGAAGTCAGACAAAAAACTCCTCCACGTCGCCCAAACTTCAAACTTCAAACCATGACACGTGTGTGGAGGGTCTTCCCCTCCATTATTATCATCTCAGTCAAGGGAGAGGGTCCACCAAGTTAAGCTTATTTCACAATAAATGATGTTTTGTGGCTTAAGGTGACCTATTACAATCGAATATTTGAATAGGCAAACAACATATGGGGTGACCATTTGATTTCATTGAATTTCTTTCATCTGAGTCTCGTACATATGTGTTACAATTGAACGCAGACAAGACAGTACTATCATTTCATTGGTAATATTTCTTTAGGTGATCAGCATTCCATGGGTTGGATGATGGCTCTCCTTCCAAGTTTTCCAATTTGTACGTCCCCGGCACTACCTCTTCAACTACCTTCTATGGTCCATGCCAATTTGGGTGAAGCTTATTGGGTTTTTTCCATGTCTTCTTCAGTACCAAGTCTCCTACTTTCAGTGGACGCCCATTTACCCACTTATTGTAGAATTTTGTTGTTTTTTGTTGGTAGGCAGCATGCCTAACTTATGTGTCCTCTCTTCCTTCTTCTACAAGATCTAAATCAAGCCTTCTCTCATAACTATTCTTCTCAGGGTTATAGGTATGAACCCTATGAGTGGGTAAACCTAATTTCACTGGTACGACCGCCTCTAATTCGTAAGCAAGCATAAATGGGTTTCCCCCGGTAGGGGTCCTCTCCATAGTTCTGTAGGACCATAAGACAGCTTACACTTCCTCTATCCATCTCCCTTTTGCATCCTCTATCTTCTTATTAATTCCATGAAGAATCATTGAATTTGTCACTTCCTTCTGCCCATTATCCTGGGGTCGGCTGGGGGTGGAGAAAAATTATTTGATGCCATCCATTCCGCAATACTTTTCCAGGGATATGTTCTTGAATTATGTTTTATTAATGAAAATAAGGGTGTTGTGTAGGCCATATCTACAGATGATATTATTCCAGATGAATTAGAAGGTCTTTTGTTCCATGATTATAATCATCAACTCGGCCTCCACCCACTTCAAAAGGTGATCTATCGGTACGATCAAATAACGATTATTATTCACAGCTCTAGGTAAGGGTCCTACCAGATCAATTCCCCATACCGCAAATGTCCAAGGAGATATGATTGAGATCAGAGGATGATGAGGCTGATGGGGAATGGCAGAGAAGCTCTGGCATTTGTCACACTTATTAACATATGCTGTAGCATCTTTGACCAAGGTTGGCCACCAATACCCTGGGTAACAATCCTTTTGGCCAGAGATCTACCCCCGATATGACTAGAGCAAGATCCATCATGCACGTCCTTAAGGATATATGTTACCTTAGATGAATGGACACACCTGAGGAGAGGAAGTAAAACCCCTTTTTTACATAACGTGTCTCCTATGATGAAGAACTTGGAGGGTTTATATCTCAACTTCCTTCTCTCAGTTTTTGGCTCAGGAAACTCCCCTTCCCTGATGTATCTGATGAGGGGATCCATCCATGAAGCTCCCATCTCCAAATTTAGACAAGACCCAAAAGTGTTGTCCTCTTCCTCAATGGTCAGCCAATGCAGGATTTTTATCGGCACCGTCCTTATCATCTCCATTCTCGTGGCTGAGGTAAGTCTTACAAGTGCACCAACTCGGCCATTGTCCAGCCAAGGTATCCTCTTCAGCTTCACCTCTTTAAAGCTCTTCAGTACTGACCTTAATCTCTCCAAGTATTTTGCCATTCTATCTTCTTTCGCCTTATACGCCCCCAAGATCTGGTTCCCCACCAATCTTAAATCACTGCGGACTAGGAGTTGGTTGACATGAAGATCCCTGGCTAAGCCGAGGCCCTCTATGATATCTTAGTATTAAGACTCATTATTGGAGGCCTTGAAGCTGAACCTCAAGGCATATTCAATATCTGTGACATCTGGTGCCAATAATATCAGTCCAGCACCACTTCCATTCTCGCAAGAGGACCCATCAACGAAGAGGCTCCACATAATACATCCTCGGAGAAATTACTCTCTGACAGGGCTCCCTGCTTAAAGATATACCACTCCTCTTAATTTTTAGGTACCTTCCTTCTAGTTGCGCTTGCCTCGGCCTCATCTGGGCGAGGGTAGACACTTCTCCCTACTGACAATCTGTAGTCTCACAACTTTCATCATCGACCTCATCCCAGGTGAACTCGGATACAAAGTCTACTAACGCCTTCCCCTTGATGGACACCCTAGGATAATAGACGTTATCAAATTCTCCCAGCTCTATTGCCTAAGTCATCAACCTCCCAGACTTCTTCGACTTATGGATGACCTGTCGTAGTGGAGAATCAGTAAGGATGACCATTATGTGAGCCTGGAAGTATGGATTCATATTTCTCAAAGCGTGAATCACAGCATAAAAAAACTTCTCCATCCTGGGGTATCTCTGCTCTTCCCCCTGGAGTGCTTTGTTGTTGAAATACACTGGCTTCTATATTCCACCCTCTTCTCTTACGATGGCAGCACTAATAGCCGACTTCGAGAGTGCTAGGTACACATATAGTTTTTCCCCTTGAACTGGATGTGATAATAATAAGGGAGAACCGAGATAAGACTTCAACTCTTTAAAATCCTTGTTACATTCCTCATTCCACTCAAAAGCCTTTCTAAGAACTTTAAAAAATGGAAGGCACTTGTCGGTGGCTCTAGATACAAACTTGTTAAGTGTCGCTACTCTCTCGGTCAGCCTTTGAACCTCTTTGATTGTAGATGGTGTCTTAATCTCTATCAAGGCCTTGATCTTATCTGGGTTGGCCTCTATCCCTCTTTGATTGATGATGAAGACCAAGAACTTTCCAGCCCCTACACCGAACACGCATTTTGTAGGGTTGAGATTCATCCTGCATCTATCCATCGTGTCAAATCACTACATCAAAACTGGCGATTGGTCATAGCCAAAATCCCTGACCAAAGCTATGGGTCGCAGATTTGGGCCGTGACCATTTCGGGCATGGGCATTTTCGTGGGTCGCGGCCCAAGTCCGTGACCAAAAAATGGTCACGGCTGAGAGGGCTCATAGCAGATGGTCGCGGACTTAGGCCGTGACCCATGTCGTGACGGGTCGTGACCCTCATCCGTGACCCACAACCGTGAGAAATTGGTCGCGGACTTTGGTCGCGACCCACAACCGTGACAATTTTTTTTAAAAAAATGGTCGCGACCCTTATGTGTGACCCACACCCGTGATAAATTGGTCGCGGCCAAAGTCCGCGACTCATAACCGTGACAAAAAAATAATAAAAAAATTGGTCGCGGTCCTAAATCGTGACCCACAATCGTGACAAATTGGTCGCGGCCAAAGTCTGCGACCCACAACCGTGACGAAAAAATAAAAAAAAATGGTTGTGGCCCAAGTCCGTGACCCACAACCGTGACAAAAAAATGGTGGCGGACTTTGGCTGCGCCCATTTTTATGCGTGACGATTTTTAAAAAAAAAAATGTATTTATTTGGTCCAGTCCTAAAATTGGGGGTCCTGTGAGTGCACCATCAGTTGCTACGTGTAACCTTTGACGCGTACGAGGTGTTACAAATATATATTATTGGCAAAACAATAAAAAGAAATCACAAATTGCGAATCAAGAACGCTGTAAATAAACAAATATATATACAAACTTATAAATATTACACGTCTTAATAAATCACAGACAAAAAAAAAATTGGGCAGTGTTTCCTCTATTTTCTTGACATTCCAAAACCTGTAAATGTAAAACCTACTTATTATAAAGCCCGCACGACAATAATTTCAACAATGAAATTATAAAAGCCCGCACGGCCGTACAACTAATCAAATAAAAGCCCGCAAGGCTTTAACACAAAAAACAAAATCCTAAATGTCCACAAGATATAAACAATCTTTATGCTGTAGACCATTGCCTCCTTCATTTGTTCAGCGTGAAAAAATCCTACAAATGATAGGATACATAAAAAAAAAATATCAGTAACCAAGTAGTTTTACAAAAAATTTAATCAAGCTGAAAAATAGCAAATATGAGTTAAAATTATCAGTAACCAAGTAGAAAAATGCAAATTATCGTCGTATTCTCAAACCGGGAGACCCGTGGCTACGGGATCAGTTCCTACAAGTTACATTGGTCCCGTGGGAGGTGTTGGTGCCACCCACGGGGCCGTTCATGGATTGTTTTGAGCTTTCACCCTCTATCGCCATGTTTTGGTTAAGTTTAGAAATATGCAAATTACCGTCGTATTCTCAAACCGGGAGTCTCGCGCCTGCGTGGTCAATTCCAACGAGTTACATTGGTCCCGTGGGAGGTGTTGGTGCCACCCACGGGGACGGTCGGGGGTTGTATCGAGTTTTCACCCTCTAACGACATGTTTTTAAGCCTAAGTCTAGAAATTTGCAAATTATCGTCGTATTCTCAAACCGGGAGTCCCCTGGATGCACGGCCAGTTCCTACGAGTTACATTGTTCCCGTGGGAGGTGTTGGTGCCACCCACGGGGCCGTTAGGGGATTGTTTCGAGTTTTCACCCACTAACGCCATGTTTTTAAGCCTAAGTCTAAAATTATGCAAATTACCATCGTATTCTCAAATCGGGAGTCTCGCGGCTGCGGGGTCAGTTCCTACGAGTTACATTGGTCCCGTGGGAGGTGTCAGTGCCACCCACGGGGCCGTTCGGGGGCTGTTAAGAGTTTTCACCCGTAACGCCATGTTTTTAAGCCTAAGTCTAGAAATATAAAAATTACCATCGTATTCTAAAATCGAGAGTCCCGCGGCTACGGGGTCAGTTCCTATGAGTCAGATTGGTCCTGTGGGAGGTGTTGGTGCAACCCACGGGGCCGTTCGGGGGCAATTTCAAGTTTTCACCCTCTAACGCCATGTTTTTAAGCCAAAGTCTCTAAATATGGAAATTACCGTCGTACTCTCAAACCGGGAGTCCCTCGGCTACGGGATCAGTTCCTACGAGTTACATTGGTCCCGTGGAAGGTGTTGGTGCCACCCACGGGGACGTTCGGGGGCTGTTTCGAGTTCTCACCCTCTAACGCCATGTTTTTAAGCCTAAGTCAATAAATATGCAAATTATCGTCGTATTCTAAAACCGGGAGTCGCGCGACCGTGCGACCAGTTCCTATGAGTTACATTGGTCTCGTGGGAGGTGTTGGTACCACCCACGGGGCCGTTCGAGGGCTATTTCGAGTTTTCATCCACTAACGCCATGTTTTTAAGCCTAAGTCTAGAATTATGAAAATTACCGCCGTAATCTCAAACTGGGAGTCCCGCAGCTGCGGGGTCAGTTCCTACGAGTTACATTGGTCCCGTGGGTGGTGTTGGTGCCACCCACGGTGCCGTTCAGGGGTTATTTCGAGTTTTCACCCTCTAACGCCATGTTTTGCATAAATTTAGAAATATGCAAATTACCGTCGTATTCTCAAACCCGGCATCCCGCGGCTGCGGGGTCAGTTCCTACGAGTTACATTTGTCCCATGGGAGGTGTTGGTGCCACCCACGGGGACGTTCGGGGGCAGTTTCGAGTTCTCACCCTCTAACGCCATGTTTTTAAGCCTACGTCTAGAATTATGCAAATTACCATCGTATTCTCAAACCGGGAGTCCCGCGACTGCGGGGTCAGTTCCTACAAGTTACGTTGGTCCTGTCGGACGTGTTGGCGCCACCCACGGGACCGTTCGGGGGTTGTTTCGATTTTTCACCCTCTAATGCCATGTTTTGCTTAAACCTAGAAATATGCAAATTACAGTTGTATTCTAAAACCGGGCCAGTTCTTACGAGTTACATTGGTCCCGTGGGAGGTGTTGGTGCTACCCATGGGGCCATTCGGGGGCTGTTCCGAGTTGTCATCCACTAACGCCATGTTTTCAAGCCTAAGTCTAGAATTATGAAAATTGCCGTCGTATTCTCAAACCGGGAGTCCCGCGGCTGCGGGGTCAGATACTACGAGTTACATTGGTCCCATGAGAGGTGTTAGTGCCACCCACGGGGCCGTTCGAGGGTTGTTTTGAGTTTTCACCCTCTAACGCCATGTTTTGCTAAAATCTAAAAATATGCAAATTACCATCGTATTCTCAAACTGGGAGTCCCGCGGCTGCGGGGTCAGTTCCTATGAGCCACATTGGTCCCGTGCGAGGTGTTGCTGCCACCCACGAGGCTGTTCGGGGGCTGTTCGAGTTCTCACCCTTTAACGCCATGTTTTTAATCCTAAGTCTAGAAATATGTAAATTACCGTCGTATGCTCAGACCGGGAGTCCTGCGGCTACGCGGCCAGTTCCTACGAGTTACATTGGTCCCGTGGGAGGTGTTCATGCCACCCACGGGGACGGTCGGGTTTTTTTTCGAGTTCTCACCCTCTAACGCCATATTTTTAAGCCTAAGTCTAGAAATATGCAAATTATCATCGTATTCTCAAATCGGGAGTCCCGCGGCTGCGAGGCCAGTTCCTACGAGTTACATTGGTCCCGTGGGAGGTGTTGGTGCCACCCACGGGGCCGTTCAGGAGTTGTTTCGAGTTTTCACCCTCTAACACCATGTTTTGCTTAAATCTAGAAATATACAAATTACCATCGTATTCACAAAATCGGGAGTCCCGTGGCTGTGGGGTCAGTTCCTACTAGTTACATTGGTCGAGTGGGAGGTGTTGGTGCCACCCACGGGGACGTTCGAGGGCTGTTTCGAGTTCTCACCCTCTGACGCCATGTTTTTAGTCCTAACTCTAGAAATATGCAAATTATTGTCGTCTTCTCAAACCGGGAGTCCCGCGGCAGCGAGGCCAGTTCCTAAGAGTATCATTGGTCCCGTGGGTGGTGTTGGTGCCACCCACGGGGCCGTTCGGGGGCTGTTTCGAGTTTTCACCCTCTAACGCCATATTTTTAAGCCTAAGTCTATAATTTGGGAAATTAACATCGTATTTTAAAACCGGGAGTCCCGCGGTTACGGGGTCTATTCCTACGAGTTACATTGGTCCTGTGGGAGGTGTTGGTGCCTCCCATGGAGTCGTACATGGGCTGTTTTGAGTTTTCACCCACTAACGCCATGTTTTTAAGCCTAAATCTAGAAATATACAAATTACTGTCTTATTCTCAGACCGGGAGTCCCGCGGCTGCGGGTTCAGTTACGGCATGTTATATTGGTCCCGTGGGAGGTGTTGGTGCCACCCATGGGGACGTTCGGGGGCTGTTTCGAGTTCTCACCTTCTAACGCCATGTTTTTAAGTCTAAGTCTAGAAATATGCAAATTATCGTCGTATTCTCAAAGCGGGAGTCCTACGGCTACGGGGTCAGTTCCAATGAGTTACATTGGCCAGTGGGAGGTGTTGGTGCCACCCACATGGCCGTTCAGGGGTTGTTTCGAGTTTTCACCCTCTAATGCCATGTTTTGCATAAATCTAAAAATATTCAAATTACCGTCGTATTCTCAAACCGGTCATCCCGCGACTGCGGGGTCAGTTCCTACGAGTTACATTTGTCCCATGGGAGGTGTTAGTGCCACCCACGGGGACGTTCGGGGGCCGTTTCGAATTCTCACCCTCTAACGCCATGTTTTTAAGCCTAAGTCTAGAAATATGAAAATAATCATCGTATTCACAAATCGGGAGTCCCGCGGCTGCGCGACCAGTTCTAACGAGTTACTTTGGTCCCGTGGGAGGTGTTGGTGCCACCCACGGGGCCGTTCGGGGGATGTTTCGAGCTTTCACCCACTAACACCATGTTTTTAAACCTAAGTCTAGAATTAGGCAAATTATCATCGTATTCTCAAACCAGGAGTCCCGCGGCTACGCGTGTAGTTCCTACGAGTTACATTGGTCCCGTGGGATATGTTGGTGCCACCCACGGGACCGTTCAGGGGCTGTTTCGAGTTTTCACCGACTAACGCCATGTTTTTAAGCCTAAGTCTAGAATTATGAAAATTACCATCGTATTCTGAAATCGAGAGTCCCGCGACTACGGGGTCAGTTCCTACGAGTTACATTGGTCCTGTGGGAGGTGTTGGTGCCACCCACGGGACCGTTCGGGGGTTGTTTCGATTTTTCACCCTCTAATGCCATGTTTTGCTTAAATCTAGAAATATGCAAATTATAGTTGTATTATAAAACCGGGAGTCCCGCGGCTACGAGGCCAGTTCCTACGAGTTACATTGGTCCCGTGGGAGGTGTTGGTGCCACCCATGGGGCCATTCGGGGGATGTTCCGAGTTTTCATCCACTAACGCCATGTTTTCAAGCCTAAGTCTAGAATTATGAAAATTTTCATCGTATTCTCAAACCGGGAGTCCCGCGGCTGCGGGGTCGGATACTACGAGTTACATTGGTCCCATGAGAGGTGTTGGTGCCACCCACGGGGCCATTCGGGGGTCGTTTCGAGTTTTCACCCTCTAACGCCATGTTTTGCTTAAATCTAAAAATGTGCAAATTACCATCGTATTCTCAAATCAGGAGTCCCACGACTGCGGGGTCAGTTCCTATGAGCCACATTGGTCCCGTGGGAGGTGTTGCTGTCAGCCACGAGGCTGTTCGGGGGCTATTCGCGTTCTCACACTCTAACGCCATCTTTTTAAGCCTAAGTCTAGAAATATGTAAATTACCATCATATTCTCAGACCGGGAGTCACGCGGCTACGCGGCCAGTTCCTACGAGTTACATTGGTCCCGTGGGAGGTGTTGGTGCTACCCACGGGGACGGTTGGGGGTTGTTTCATGTTCTCACCCTCTAACGCCATGTTTTTAAGCCTAAGTCTAGAAATATGCAAATTATCGTCATATTCTCAAACCGGGAGTCCCGCGGCTGCGAGGCCAGTTCCTAAGAGTAAATTTGGTCCCGTGGGAGGTGTTGGTGCCACCCACGGGGCTGTTCGGGGGCTGTTTTGAGTTTTCACCCTCTAACGCCATATTTTTAAGCCTAAGTCTAGAATTAGGCAAATTACCATCGTATTCTAAAATCGGGAGTCCCGCGGTTACGGGGTCTGTTCCTACGAGTTACATTGGTCCTGTGGGAGGTGTTGGCGCCTCCCACGGAGTCGTACAAGGCCAGTTCCTACGAGTTTTCACCCACTAACACCATGTTTTTAAACCTAAATCTAGAAATTTTCAAATTACCGTCTTATTCTCAGACCGTGAGTCTCGCGGCTGCGGGTTCAGTTCCGACGAGTTACATTGGTCTCATGGGAGGTGTTGGTGCCACCCACGGGGACGTTCGGGGGCTGTTTCGAGTTCTCACCCTCTAACGCCATGTTTTTTAGCCTAAGTCTAGAAATATGCAAATAATCATCGTATTCTAAAATCGGGAGTCCCACGGCTGCGCGACTAGTTCCTACGAGTTACATTGGTCCCTTGGGAGGTGTTGGTGCCACCCACGGGGCCGTTCGGGGGCTGTTTCGAGTTTTCACCCACTAACACCATGTTTTTAAACCTAAGTCTAGAATTAGGCAAATTATCATCGTATTCTCAAACCAGGAGTCCCGCGGCTACGCGTGTAGTTCCTACGAGTTACATTGGTCCCGTGGGATATGTTGGTGCCACCCACGGGACCGTTCGGGGGCTGTTTCGAGTTTTCACCCACTAACGCCATGTTTTTAAGCCTAAGTCTAGAATTATGCAAATTACCGTCATATTCTCAAATTGGGAGTCCCGCGACTGCGGGGTCAATTCCTACGAGTTACATTGGTCCTGTGGGAGGTGTTGGTGCCACCCACGGGACCGTTCGGGGGTTGTTTCGATTTTGCACCCTCTAATGCCATGTTTTGCTTAAATCTAGAAATATGCAAATTACAGTCGTATTCTAAAACCGGGAGTCCGCGGCTGCAGGGTCAGTTCCTACGTGTTACATTGGTCCCGTGGGAGGTGTTGGTGCCACCCATGGGGCCATTCGGGGGGCTGTTTCGAGTTTTCAACCACTAACGCCATGTTTTTAAGCCTAAGTCTAGAATTATGAAAATTGCCGTCGTATTATCAAACCGGGAGTCCCAAGGCTACGGGGTCATATACTATGAGTTACATTTGTCCCATGAGAGGTGTTGGTGCCACCCACGGGGCCGGTCGGGGGTTGTTTCGAGTTTTCATCCTCTAACGCCATGTTTTGCCTAAATCGAAAAATATGCAAATTACCATCGTATTCTCAAACTGGGAGTCCCGCGGCTGCGGGGTCAGGTCCAATGAGCCACATTGTTCCCGTGGGAGGTGTTACTGCCACCCACGAGGTTGTTCGGGGGCTGTTCGAGTTCTCACCCTCTAACGCCATGTTTTTAAGCCTAAGTCTAGAAATATGTAAATTACCGTCGTATTCTCAAATCGGTAGTCCCGCGGCTACGCGACCAGTTCCTACGAGTTACGTTGGTCCCGTGGGAGGTGTTGGTGCCTCCCACGGGGACGGTCGGGGGTTGTTTTAAGTTTCCACCCTCTAACGCCATGTTTTTAAGCCAAAGTCTAGAAATTTGCAAATTACCGTCGTAATCTCAAATCGGGAGTCCCGCGGTTGGTCCCGTGGGAGGTGTGGGTGCCACTCACGGGGCCGTTCGGGGGCTGTTTCGTGTTCGGGGGCTGTTTTTAATCCTAAGTCTAGAAATGTAAAAATTACCATCGTAATCTCAAACCGAGAGTCCCGCGGCTGCGGGGTCTGTTCCTACGAGTTATAATGGTCCCGTGGGAGATGTTGGTGCCACTGACGAGGCCGTCTGGGGGTTGTTTCGATTTTTCACTCTCTAATGCCATCTTTTTCTTAAATCTAGAAATATGAAAATTACCATCGTACTCTCAAACCGGGAGTCCCTCGGCCGCGGGGTCAGTTCGTACGAGTTACATTGTTCCCGGGGAGGTGTTGGTTCCACCCACGGGGACGTTCGGGAGCTGTTTCGAGTTCTCACCCAATAACGTCTTGTTTTTAAGTCTAAGTCTTGAAATACTCAAATTATCATTGTATTCTCAAACTGGGAGACCTGCGGCTGCGAGGCCAGTTCCTACAAGTTACATTGGTCCCGTGGGAGGTGTTGGTGCCAACTATGGGGCCGTTCGGGGGCTGTTCCGAGTTTTCATCCACTAACGCCATGTTTTCAAGCCTAAGTCTAGAATTATGAAAATTGCCATCGTATTCTCAAACCAGGAGTCCAGCTGCTGCGGGGTCAGATCCTACGAGTTACATTGGTCCCATGGGAGGTGTTGGAGCCACCCACGTGGCCGTTCAGGGGTTGTTTCGAGTTTTTACCCTCTAACGCGATGTTTACTTAATCCTAAAAATATGCAAATTACAATCGTATTCTCAAATCGGGAGTCCCGTGGCTGCGGGGTCAGTTCCTACGAGCCACATTGGTCCCGTGGGAGGTGTTGCTGCCACCTAAGGGGCTGTTCGTGGGCTGTTTCGAGTTTTCACCCTCTAACGTCATGTTTTTATGCCTAAGTCTAAAAATATGCAGATTACCATTGTATTGTCAAACTGGGAGTCCCACAGCGGCGGGGTCAGTTCCTACGAGTTACATTGGTCCCGTGGGAGGTGTTGGTGCCACCCACAGGGCCGTTCGGGGGCTGTTTCGTGTTTTTACCAACTAACGCCATGCTTTTAAGCCTAGGTCTAGAATTATACAAATTACTGTTGCATTCTCAAACTGGGAGAACTGCGGTTATGGGGTCAGTTCCTATGAGTTACATTGGTCCCGTGAGAGGTGTTGGTGCCACCCATGGGGCCGTTCGAAGGCTGTTTCGAGTTTTCACCCACTAACGGCATGTTTTTAAGCCCAAGTATAGAATTATGCAAATTACTTTCGTATTATCAAACCGAGAGTCCCGCTGGAGCGGGGTTAGTTCCTATGTAACTCCATGTTTTTAAGCCTAAACCTTGAACTATGAAAATTACCATCGTATTCTCAAACCGGGAGTCCCGCGACTGCAGGGTCAGTTCCTACGAGTCACATTGGTCCCGGGGGAGGTGTGGGTGCCACTCACGGGGCCGTTCAGGGGCTGTTTCGAGTTTTCACCCTCAAACGCCATGTTTTTAAGCCTAAGTATAGAAATATGCAAATTACCGTTGTATTCTCAAACCGGGAGTCTCGCAGCTACGGGGTCAGTTCCTACGAGCCACATTGGTCCCGTGGGAGGTGTTGGTGCCACCCACGGGGCCATTCGGGGGCTGTTTCGAGTTTTCACCCACTAATGCCATGTTTTTAAGCCTAAGTCTAGAATAATGTTACTGTCGTATTCTCAAATCGGGAGACCCACGGCTGCGGGTTCAGTTCCTACGAGTTACATTGGTCCCGTGGGTGTTGTTGGTGCAACCCACGGGGCCGTTCGGGGGCTGTTTCGAGTTTTCACCCACTAACGCCATGTTTTTAAGGCTAAGTCTAAAAATATGCAAATTACTGTCGTATTCTCGAACCGAGAGTCCCGCGGCTGCGGGGTCAGTTCCTACGAGTCACATTGGTCCCGTGGGAGGTGTTGGTGCCACCCACGGGGCCATTCGGGGACTGTTTCGAGTTTTCACTCTTTAACGCCATGTTTTTAAGCCTAAGTCTAGAAATATACAAATTACCGTTGTACTCTCAAACCGGGAGTTCCACGGCTTCGGGGTCAGTTCGTACGAGTTACATTGGTCCCGTGGAAGTTGTTGGTGCCACCCACGGGGCCGTTCGGGGGCTGTTTCGAGTTTTCACCCACCAATGCCATGTTTTTAAGCCTAAGTCTAGAAATATGAAAATTACCGTCGTATTCTCAAATCGAGAGTCCCGCGGCTGCGGGGTCAGTTCCTACGAGTCACTTTGGTCCTGTGGTAGGTGTTGGTGCTACCCACGGGGCCGTTCGGGGACTGTTTCGGGTTTTCACCCTCTAACGCCATATTTTTAAGCCTAAATCTAGAAATATGCAAATTCCCATCGTACTCTCAAATCGGGAGTCCCTCGGTTGTGGAGTCAGTTCCTCCGAGTTACATTGGTCCCGTGGGAGGTGTAGGTGCCACCCACGGGGACGTTCGGGGGCTGTTTCCAGTTTTCACCCCCTAACGCCATGTTTTTAAGCCTAAATCTAGAAATATGGAAATTACCGTCGTATTCTCAAATCGGGAGTCCTGCGGCTGCGAGTTCAGTTCCTACGAGTTACATTGGTCCCGTGGGAGGTGTTGGTGCCACCCACGGGGCCGTTCGGGGGTTGTTTCGAGTTATCACCCTCTAAGGTCATGTTCTATTGAAATCTAGAAAATATGAAAATTACCATCATATTCTCAAACTGGGAGTCTCACGGCTGCGGGGTCTATTTCTACGAGCCACATTGGTCCCTTGGGAGGTGTTGGTGCCACCCACGGGGCCGTCCGGGGGCTGTTTCGATTTTTCACCCACTAACGCAATGTTTTTAAGCCCAAGTCTTGAATTATACAAATTACTAACGCATTCTGAAACCGGGAGTCCCGCGGCAGCGGGGTCAGTTCCTACGAGTTACATTGGTCCCGTGGGAGGAGTTGGTGCTACCCACGGGGCCGTTCGGGGGCGGTTTCGAGTTTTCACCCTCTAACGCCATGTTTTTAAGCCTAAGTATATAAATATGCAAATTACCATCGTATTCTCAAACCGGGAGTCCCGCGGCTGCGGGGTCAGTTCCTACGAGCCACATTGGTCCCGTGGGAGGTGTTGGTGCCACCCACGGGGCCGTTCGGGCGCTGTTTCGAGTTTTCACCTCTAACGCCATGTTTTTATGCCTAAGTCTAGAAATATGAAAATTACCGTCGTATTATCAAACCGGGAGTCCTGCGGCTGCGAGGTCAGTTCCTATGAGTCCCATAGGTCCCGTGGGAGGTGTTGGTGACATCCACGGGGCCGTTCGGGGGATGTTTCAAGTTTTCACCCTCTAACGACATGCTTTTAAGCCTAAGTCTAGAAATATGCAAATTACCGTTGTACTCTCAAACTGGGAGTCCCGCGGCTGCGAGATCAGTTCCTACGAGTTACATTGGTCCCGTGGGAGTTGTTGGTGCCACCTAAGGGGCCGTTCGAGGGCTGTTTCGAGTTTTCACCCACTAACGCCATGTTTTTAAGCCTAAGTCTAGAAATATGCAAATTACCATTCTACTCTCAAACCGGGAGTCCCTCGACTGCGGGGTCAGTTCCTACGAGTTACATTGGTCCCGTGAGAGGTGTAGGTTCCACCCACTGGGACGTTCGAGGGTTGTTTTGAGTTTTCACCCCCTAACACCATGTTTTTAGGCCTAAATCTAGAAATATGGAAATTACTGTCGTATTCTCAAACCGGGAGTCTCGCGGCTGCGGGGTCAGTTCCTACGAGTTACATTGGTCCCGTGGGAGGTGTTAGTGCCAGCCATGGGGCCGTTCGGGGGTTGTTTCGAGTTTTCACCCTCTAAGGTCATGTTCTGTTTAAATCTAGAACTACGAAAATTACCGTCATATTCTCAAACTGGGAATCCCGCGGCATCGGGGTCAGTTCTTACGAGTCACATTGGTCCCGTGGGAGGTGTTGGTACCACCCACGGGGACGTTCAGGGACTCTTACGCCATGTTTTTAAGCCTAAGTCTAGAAATATGTAAATTATTATTGTATTCACAAACCGGGAGTCCTGCGGCTACGCGGCCAATTCCTACGGGTTACATAGGTCCCATGGGAGGTGTTGGTGCCACCCACGGGGCCGTTCGGGGGCTATTTCGAGTTTTCACCCACTAACGCCATGTTTTTAAGCCTAAGTCTAGAATTATGCAAATTACCATCGTATTCTCAAACCGGGAGTCCCACGGCTGCAGGGTCAGTTCCTACGAGTTACATTGGTCCCGTGGGAGGTGTTGGTGCCACCCACGGTGCCGTTTGGGGGTTGTTTCGATTTTTCACCCTCTAAGGCCATGTTTTGCTTAAATCTAGAATTATGCAAATTTCCATTGTATTCTCAAACTGGGAGTCCCGCGACTGCGGGGTCAGTTCCTACAAGTTATATTGGTCCCGTGGGAGGTGTTGGTGCCACCCATTGGGTCGATCGGGGGCTGTTTTGAGTTTTCACCCCTAACGCCATGTTTTTAAGCCTAAGTCTAGAAATGTACAAATTATCGTCGTATTCTCAAACCGAGAGTTCCACGGCTACGGGGTCAGTTCCTATGAGTCAGATTGGTCACGTGGGAGGTGTTGGTACCACCCACGGGGTCGTTCGGGTCCTGTTTTGAGTTTTCACCCTCTAACGCCATGTTTTTAATCCTAAGTCTAAAAATATGAAAATTACCATCGTACTCTCAAATCGGGAGTCCCTGGCCGCAGGGTCAATTCCTACGAGTTACATTGGTCCCGTGGGAGGTGTTGGTGCCACCCATGGGGATGTTTGGGATCTGTTACGAGTTCTCACCCTCCAACGCCATGTTTTTAAGTCTAAGTCTAGAAATATGCAAATTATCATCGTATTGTGAAACTGGGATTCCCGCGGCCGCGGGGCCAGTTCCAACGAGTTACATTGGTCCGGTGGGTGGTGTTGGTGCCACCCACGGGGCCGTTCGGGGGCTGTTCGGAGTTTTCATCCATTAACGCCATGTTTTCAAGCGTAAGTCTAGAATTATGAAAATTACCTTCGTATTCTCAAACCGAGAGTCCCGCGATTGCGAGGTCAGATCCTACGAATTACATTGGTCCCATGGGAGGTGTTGGTGCCACCCACGGGTCCGTTCGGGGGTGGTTTCGAGTTTTCACCCTCTAACGCCATGTTTTTCTTAAATATAGAAATATGAAAATTACCATCATATTCTCAAACAGGGAGTCCCGCGGCTGCGGGGTCAGTTTTTACGAGCCACATTGGTCCCGTGGGAGGTGTTGCTGCCACCCATGGGGCTGTTTGGGGACTGTTTCGAGTTTTTACCCTCTAACGCCATGTTTTTAAGCCTAAGTCTAAAAATATGGAAATTACCATCGTATTCTTAAACTGGGAGTACAGCAGCTGCGGGGTCAGTTCCTACGAGTTACATTGGTCCCGTGGGAGGTGTTGGTGCCACCCACAGGGTCGCTCGGGGGTTGTTTCGTGTTTTCACCAACTAACGCAATGTTTTTAAGCCTAAGTCTATAATTATACAAATTAACATTGTATTCTCATACCGGAGTCGCGCGGTTGCGTGGTTAGTTCCTTCAAGTTACATTGGTCCCGTGGGAGCTGTTGGTGCCACCCACGGGGCCGTTCGACGGTTGTTTTGAGTTTTCACCCACTAACGCCATGTTTTTAAGCCCAATTCTAGAATTATGCAAATTACTATCGTATTCTCAAACCGAGAGTCCCGCGGCAGCGGGGTCAGTTGCTACGAGTTACATTGGTCCGTGGAAGGAGTTGGAGCCACCCTCGGGGCCGTTCGGGGGCTTTTTCGAGTTTTTGCCCTCTAACGCCATGTTTTTAAGCCTAAGTCTAGAAATATGCAAATTACTATCGTATTCTAAAACCGCGAGGCCCGCGACTGCGGGGTCAGTTCCTATGAGCCACATTGGTCCCGTGGGAGGTGGTTGTGCTACCCACGGGGCCGTTCGGGGGCTATTTCGAGTTTTCACCCTCTAACTCCAAGTTTTTAATCTTAAGTCTTGAAGTATGCAATTTACCGTCGTATTTTCGACCAGGGAGTCCCGCGGCAGCGGGGTCAGTTCCTACGAGTCAAATTGGTCCCGTGGGAGGTGTTGGTGACACCCATGGGGCCGTTCGGGGGCTGTTTCAATTTTTCACCCTCTAACGCCAAATTTTTAAGCCTAAGTCTAGAAATATGAAAATTACCATCGTACTCTCAAACCGGGGGTCCCTCGGTTGCGGGGTCAGTTCCTACGAGTTACATTGGTCCCATGGGAGGTGTAGGTGCCACCCACGGGGACGTTCGGGTGCTGTTTCGAGTTTTCACTCCATAACGCCATGTTTTTAAGCCTAAATCAAGAAATATGGAAATTACTGTCGTATTCTAAAAACGGGGGTCCCGCGGTTGCGGGGACAGTTCCTACAAGTTAAATTGGTCCCGTGGGAGGTGTAGGTGCCACCCACGAGGACGTTCGGGGGCTAATACGCCATGTGTTTAAGCTTAAGTCTAGAAATATGCAAATTATCATCGTATTCTCAAATTGGGAGTCCCGTGGCTGCGCGGCCAGTTCCTACGAGTTACATTGGTCCCACCCACGGGGTCGTTCGGGGGCTGTTTCGAGTATTTACTGTCTAACGCCATGTTTTTAAGCTTAAGTCTAGAAATATGCAAATTACCATCGTATTCTCAAAACGAGCGTCCCGCGGCTGCGGGGTCAGTTCCTACGAGCCACATTGGTCCCGTGGGAGGTGTTGGTGCCACACACGGGACCGTTCGGGGGCTGTTTCGAGTTTTCACCCTCTAACGCCATGTTTTTAAGACTAAGTCTAGAAATATGCAAATTACCATCGTATTATCAAACCGGGAGTCCATCGGTTGTGGGTCAGTTCCTTCGAGTTACATTGGTCCCGTGGGAGGTGTTGGTGCCACCCACAGGGCCGTTCGGGGGTTGTTTCGAGTGTTCACCCTCTAACGTCATGTTTTGTTTAAATCTAGAAATATGAAAATTATCGTCGTATTTTCAAACTGGGAGTCTCGCGGCTGCGGGGTCAGTTCCTACTAGTCACATTGGTCCCGTGGGAGGTGTTGGTGCCACCCACGGGGACGTTCGGGGGCTGTTACGCCATGTTTTTAAGCCTAAGTCAAGGAATATGCAAATTATCATTGTATTCTCAAACCGAGAATTCCGCGGCTGCGCGGCCAGTTCCTACGAGTTATATTGGTCTCGTGGGAGGTGTTGGTACCACCCACGGGGCCGTTCGGGGGCTATTTCGAGTTTTCACACACTAACGCCATGTTTTGAAGCCTAAGTCTAGAATTATGAAAATTACCATCATATTCTCAAACCGGTAGTCCCGCGGCTGTAGGGTCAGTTCCTACGAGTTACATTGGTCCCGTGGGAGGTGTTGGTGCCACCCACGTGGCCGTTCGGGGTTTATTTAAATTTTTCATCGTATAACGCCATGTTTTGTTTAAATATAGAAATATGCAAATTATCGTCGTATTCTCAAATCGGGAGTCCCGCGACTGCGAGGTCTATTCCTACGAGTTATATTGGTCCCGTGGGAGGTGTTGGTGCCACCCACGGGGACTTTCGGGGGCTGTTTCGAGTTCTCACCCTGTAACGCCATGTTTTTAAGCCTAAGTCTAGAAATATGCAAATTATAATCATATTCTCAAACCGGGAGTCCCGCGGTTGCGCGACCAGTTCCTACGAGTCACATTGGTCCCGTGGGAGGTGTCGGTGCCACCCACGGGGCCGTTCGGGGGCTGTTTCGAGTTTACACCCTCTAATGCCATGTTTTTCAGCCTAAATAATGAAATATGCAATTTACCGTCGTATTCTAAAATCGAGAGTCCCGCGACTGCGGGCTCAGTTCCTTCGATGTACATTGGTCCCGTGGGAGGTGTTGGTGCCACCCACAGGGCCGTTCGGGGGTTGTTTCGAGTTTTCACCCCTAACGCCATGTTATGTTTAAATCTAAAAATATGAAAATTACCGTCGTATTTTCAAACTGGGGGTCTCGCGGCTGCGGGGTCAGTTCCTACGAGTCACATTGGTCCCGTGGGAGGTGTTGGTGCCACCCACGGGGACGTTCGGGGGCTGTTACGCCATGTTTTTAAGCCTAAGTCAAGAAATATGCAAATTATCGTCGTATTCTCAAAACGAGAGTCCCATGTCTGCGCGGCCAGTTCCTACAAGTTACATTGGTCCCGTGGGAGGTGTTGGTGCCACCCACGGGGCCGTTCAGGGGTTGTTTTGATTTTTCATCCTTTAACGCCATGTTTTGTTTAAATCTAGAAATATGCAAATTATCATCGTATTCTCAAATCGGGAGTCCCGCGACTGCGAGGTCTGTTCCTACGAGTTATATTGGTCCCGTGGGAGGTGTTGGTTCAACCCAGGTGGACGTTCGGGGGCAGTTTCGAGTTCTGACTCTCTAATGCCATGTTTTTAAGCCTAAGTCTAGAAATATGCAATTTATCATCGTATTCTCAAATCGGGAGACGCAGGGCTGCTCGACCAGTTCCTATGAGTTACACTGGTCCCGTGGGAGGTGTTGGTGCCACCCACAGGGTCGTTCGGGGGTTGTTTCGAATTTTCACCCACTAACGCCATATTTTTAAGCCTAAGTCTAGAATTATGCAAATTTTCGTCGTAATCTAAAATCGGGAGTCCCACGGCTGCTGGGTCAGTTCCTACGAGTTACATTGGTCCCGTGGGCGGTGTTGGTGCTGCTTATTGGGTCGTTCGGGGGCTGTTTCGAGTTTTCACACTCTCACGCCATGTTTTTAAGCCTAAGTCTAGAAATATGCAAATTACCGTTGTACTCTCAAACCGAGAGTCCCGCGACTGCGGGGTCAGTTCCTATGAGTTACATTGGTCCCGTGGGAGGTGTTGGTGCCACCCACGGGGATGTTCGGCGGCTGTTATACCATGTTTTTAATCCTAAGTCTAAAAATATGAAAATTATCGTCGTATTCTCAAACCGGGAGTCCCCCGGCTGCGCGACCATTCCTATGAGTTACATTGGTCCCGTGGGAGGCGTTGGTGCCACCCACGGGGCCATTCGGGGGCTGTTTCAAGTTTTCACCCACTAACATCATGTTTTTAAGCCTAAGTCTAGAATTATGCAAAGTATCGTCGTATTCTCAAATCAGGAGTCCCACGGATGCGGGGTCAGTTCCTACGTGCCACATTGGTCCCGTGGGAGGTGTTGGTGCCACCCACGGGGCCGTTCGGGGGCTGTTTAGAGTTTTCAATCTCTAACGCCATGTTTTTAAGCCTAAGTCTAAAAATATGAAAATTACCGTCGTATTCTCAAATCGGGGGTAGTTCCTACGAGTCACATTGGTCCCGTGGGAGGTGTTGATGCCACCCACGGCGCCGTTCGGGGACTGTTTCGAGTTTTCACCCTCTAATGCCATATTTTTAAGCCTAAGTCTAGAAATATGCAAATTACCGTCTTACTCTCAAACCGGGAGTCCCTCGGCTACAGGGTCAGTTCCTACGAGTTACATTGGTCCCGTGGGAGGTGTAGGTGCCACTCACGGGGGTGTTCGGGGGCTGTTTTGAGTTTTTACCGCCTAATGCCATATTTTAAAGCCTAATATATAGAAATATGCAAATTACCGTCGTATTCTCAAACCGTGAGTCCCGTGGCAGCGGGGCCAGTTCCTGCGAGTTACATTTTTCCCGTGGGAGGTGTTGGTGCCACCCTCGGGGCCGTTCGGGGGTTGTTTCCAGTTTTCACACTTTAACATCATGTTTTTTTTAAATGTAGAAATATGAAAATTACCGTCGTATTCTCGAACTGGGAGTCCTGCGGCTGTGGTGTCTGTTCCTACGAGTTACATTGGTCCCGTGGGAGGTGTTGGTGCCACCCACGGGGACGTTTGGGGGCTAATATGAAATGTTTTTAAGCCTAAGTCTAGAAATATGAAAATTGTCATTGTATTCTCAAATCGGGAGTCATGCGGCTGCGCGGCCAGGTCCTACGAGTTACATTGGTCCCGTGGGAGGTGTTGGTGCCACCCACGGGGCCGTTCGGGGGCTGTTTCGAGTTTTCACCCACTAACGCCATGTTTTTAAGCCTAAGTCTAGAATTGAACAAATTACCATCGTATTCTCAAAACGGGAGTCTCGCGGTTGTATGGTCAGTTCCGACGAGTTACATTGGTCCCGTGGGAGGTGTTGGTGCCACCCACGGGGCCGTTCGGGGGGTTGTTTTAATTTTTCACCCTCTAACGCCATGTTTTGCTTATATCTAGAAATATGAAAATTACCGTCGTATTCTAAAATCGGGAGTCCTGTGGCTGTGAGATCAGTTCCAAAGAGTTACATTGGTCCCGTGGGAGGTGTTGGTGCCACCCACGGGGACATTCGGAGGCTGTTGCGAGTTCTCACCCTCTAACGCCATGTTTTTAAGCCAAAGTCTAGAAATATGAAAATTATTGTTGTATTCTCAAACCGGGAGTCCCGTGACTGCGCGTCCAGATCCAACGAGTTACATTGGTCCCGTGGGAGGTGTTGGTGTCACCCACAGGGCCGTTCGGGGGTTGTTTCGATTTTTCACCCTCAAACGCTATGTTTTGCTTAAATTTAGAAATATAATAATTACGGTCATATTATCAAATCGGGAGTTCCGCGGCTGCGAGGTCTGTTCTTACGAGCTACATTGGTCCCGTGGAAGGTGTTGGTGCCACCCACGGGGCCGTTCGGGGGCTGTTTTGAGTTTTCACCCACTAACGCCACGTTTTTAAGCCTAAGTCTAGAATTATGCAAATTACCATCGTATTCTCAAACCGGGAGTCCCACGGCTGCAGGGTCAGTTCCTACGAGTTACATTGGTCCCGTGTGAGGTGTTGGTGCCACCCACGGGGATGTTTGGGGGTTGTTTCGATTTTTCACCCTCTAACGCCTTGTTTTACTTAAATCTAGAAATATGCAAATTACGGTAGTATTCTCAAATCGGGAGTCCCGCGACTGCGAGGTCTGTTCCTACGAGTTACATTGTTCCCGTGGGAGGTGTTGGTGCCACCCACGGGGACGTTCGGGGGATGTTTTGAGTTCTCACCCTCTAACGCCATGTTTTTAAGCATAAGTCTAGAAATATGCAAATTTTGGTCGTATTCTCAAACCGGGAGTCCCGTGGCTGCGCGACCAGTTCCTACGAGTTACATTGGTCCCGTGGGAGGTGTTGGTGCCACCCACGGGGCCGTTCAGGGGTTGTTTTGATTTTTCATCATTTAACGCCATGTTTTGTTTAAATCTAGAAATATGCAAATTATCATCGTATTCTCAAATCGGGAGTCCCGCGACTGCGAGGTCTGTTCCTACGAGTTATATTGGTCCCGTGGGAGGTGTTGGTTCAACCTAGGTGGACGTTCGGGGGCAGTTTCGAGTTCTGACTCTCTAACGCCATGTTTTTAAGCCTAAGTCTAGAAATATGCAATTTATCATCGTATTCTCAAATCGGGAGACGCAGGGCTGCTCGACCAGTTCCTATGAGTTACACTGGTCCCGTGGGAGGTGTTGGTGCCACCCACAGGGTCGTTCGGGGGTTGTTTCGAATTTTCACCCACTAACGCCATATTTTTAAGCCTAAGTCTAGAATTATGCAAATTTCCGTCGTAATCTAAAATCGGGAGTCCCACGGCTGCTGGGTCAGTTCCTACGAGTTACATTGGTCCCGTGGGCGGTGTTGGTGCTGCTTATTGGGTCGTTCGGGGGCTGTTTCGAGTTTTCACACTCTCACGCCATGCTTTTAAGCCTAAGTCTAGAAATATGCAAATTACCGTTGTACTCTCAAACCGAGAGTCCCGCGACTGCGGGGTCAGTTCCTATGAGTTACATTGGTCCCGTGGGAGGTGTTGGTGCCACCCACGGGGATGTTCGGCGGCTGTTATGCCATGTTTTTAATCCTAAGTCTAAAAATATGAAAATTATCGTCGTATTCTCAAACCGGGAGTCCCCCGGCTGCGCGACCATTCCTATGAGTTACATTGGTCCCGTGGGAGGCGTTGGTGCCACCCACGGGGCCATTCGGGGGCTGTTTCAAGTTTTCACCCACTAACATCATGTTTTTAAGCCTAAGTCTAGAATTATGCAAAGTATCGTCGTATTCTCAAATCAGGAGTCCCACGGATGCGGGGTCAGTTCCTACGTGCCACATTGGTCCCGTGGGAGGTGTTGGTGCCACCCACGGGGCCGTTCGGGGGCTGTTTAGAGTTTTCAATCTCTAACGCCATGTTTTTAAGCCTAAGTCTAAAAATATGAAAATTACCGTCGTATTCTCAAATCGGGGGTAGTTCCTACGAGTCACATTGGTCCCGTGGGAGGTGTTGATGCCACCCACGGCGCCGTTCGGGGACTGTTTCGAGTTTTCACCCTCTAATGCCATATTTTTAAGCCTAAGTCTAGAAATATGCAAATTACCGTCTTACTCTCAAACCGGGAGTCCCTCGGCTACAGGGTCAGTTCCTACGAGTTACATTGGTCCCGTGGGAGGTGTAGGTGCCACTCACGGGGGTGTTCGGGGGCTGTTTTGAGTTTTTACCGCCTAATGCCATATTTTAAAGCCTAATATATAGAAATATGCAAATTACCGTCGTATTCTCAAACCGTGAGTCCCGTGGCAGCGGGGCCAGTTCCTGCGAGTTACATTTTTCCCGTGGGAGGTGTTGGTGCCACCCTCGGGGCCGTTCGGGGGTTGTTTCCAGTTTTCACACTTTAACATCATGTTTTTTTTAAATGTAGAAATATGAAAATTACCGTCGTATTCTCGAACTGGGAGTCCTGCGGCTGTGGTGTCTGTTCCTACGAGTTACATTGGTCCCGTGGGAGGTGTTGGTGCCACCCACGGGGACGTTTGGGGGCTAATATGAAATGTTTTTAAGCCTAAGTCTAGAAATATGAAAATTGTCATTGTATTCTCAAATCGGGAGTCATGCGGCTGCGCGGCCAGGTCCTACGAGTTACATTGGTCCCGTGGGAGGTGTTGGTGCCACCCACGGGGCCGTTCGGGGGCTGTTTCGAGTTTTCACCCACTAACGCCATGTTTTTAAGCCTAAGTCTAGAATTGAACAAATTACCATCGTATTCTCAAAACGGGAGTCTCGCGGTTGTATGGTCAGTTCCGACGAGTTACATTGGTCCCGTGGGAGGTGTTGGTGCCACCCACGGGGCCGTTCGGGGGGTTGTTTTAATTTTTCACCCTCTAACGCCATGTTTTGCTTATATCTAGAAATATGAAAATTACCGTCGTATTCTAAAATCGGGAGTCCTGTGGCTGTGAGATCAGTTCCAAAGAGTTACATTGGTCCCGTGGGAGGTGTTGGTGCCACCCACGGGGACATTCGGAGGCTGTTGCGAGTTCTCACCCTCTAACGCCATGTTTTTAAGCCAAAGTCTAGAAATATGAAAATTATTGTTGTATTCTCAAACCGGGAGTCCCGTGACTGCGCGTCCAGATCCAACGAGTTACATTGGTCCCGTGGGAGGTGTTGGTGTCACCCACAGGGCCGTTCGGGGGTTGTTTCGATTTTTCACCCTCAAACGCTATGTTTTGCTTAAATTTAGAAATATAATAATTACGGTCATATTATCAAATCGGGAGTTCCGCGGCTGCGAGGTCTGTTCTTACGAGCTACATTGGTCCCGTGGAAGGTGTTGGTGCCACCCACGGGGCCGTTCGGGGGCTGTTTTGAGTTTTCACCCACTAACGTCACGTTTTTAAGCCTAAGTCTAGAATTATGCAAATTACCATCGTATTCTCAAACCGGGAGTCCCACGGCTGCAGGGTCAGTTCCTACGAGTTACATTGGTCCCGTGTGAGGTGTTGGTGCCACCCACGGGGACGTTCGGGGGATGTTTTGAGTTCTCACCCTCTAACGCCATGTTTTTAAGCATAAGTCTAGAAATATGCAAATTTTGGTCGTATTCTCAAACCGGGAGTCCCGTGGCTGCGCGACCAGTTCCTACGAGTTACATTGGTCCCGTGGGAGGTGTTGGTGCCACCCACGGGGCCGTTCAGGGGTTGTTTTGATTTTTCATCATTTAACGCCATGTTTTGTTTAAATCTAGAAATATGCAAATTATCATCGTATTCTCAAATCGGGAGTCCCGCGACTGCGAGGTCTGTTCCTACGAGTTATATTGGTCCCGTGGGAGGTGTTGGTTCAACCCAGGTGGACGTTCGGGGGCAGTTTCGAGTTCTGACTCTCTAACGCCATGTTTTTAAGCCTAAGTCTAGAAATATGCAATTTATCATCGTATTCTCAAATCGGGAGACGCAGGGCTGCTCGACCAGTTCCTATGAGTTACACTGGTCCCGTGGGAGGTGTTGGTGCCACCCACAGGGTCGTTCGGGGGTTGTTTCGAATTTTCACCCACTAACGCCATATTTTTAAGCCTAAGTCTAGAATTATGCAAATTTCCGTCGTAATCTAAAATCGGGAGTCCCACGGCTGCTGGGTCAGTTCCTACGAGTTACATTGGTCCCGTGGGCGGTGTTGGTGCTGCTTATTGGGTCGTTCGGGGGCTGTTTCGAGTTTTCACACTCTCACGCCATGTTTTTAAGCCTAAGTCTAGAAATATGCAAATTACCGTTGTACTCTCAAACCGAGAGTCCCGCGACTGCGGGGTCAGTTCCTATGAGTTACATTGGTCCCGTGGGAGGTGTTGGTGCCACCCACGGGGATGTTCGGCGGCTGTTATGCCATGTTTTTAATCCTAAGTCTAAAAATATGAAAATTATCGTCGTATTCTCAAACCGGGAGTCCCCCGGCTGCGCGACCATTCCTATGAGTTACATTGGTCCCGTGGGAGGCGTTGGTGCCACCCACGGGGCCATTCGGGGGCTGTTTCAAGTTTTCACCCACTAACATCATGTTTTTAAGCCTAAGTCTAGAATTATGCAAAGTATCGTCGTATTCTCAAATCAGGAGTCCCACGGATGCGGGGTCAGTTCCTACGTGCCACATTGGTCCCGTGGGAGGTGTTGGTGCCACCCACGGGGCCGTTCGGGGGCTGTTTAGAGTTTTCAATCTTTAACGCCATGTTTTTAAGCCTAAGTCAAAAAATATGAAAATTACCGTCGTATTCTCAAATCGGGGGTAGTTCCTACGAGTCACATTGGTCCCGTGGGAGGTGTTGATGCCACCCACGGCGCCGTTCGGGGACTGTTTCGAGTTTTCACCCTCTAATGCCATATTTTTAAGCCTAAGTCTAGAAATATGCAAATTACCGTCTTACTCTCAAATCGGGAGTCCCTCGGCTACAGGGTCAGTTCCTACGAGTTACATTGGTCCCGTGGGAGGTGTAGGTGCCACTCACGGGGGTGTTCGGGGGCTGTTTTGAGTTTTTACCGCCTAATGCCATATTTTAAAGCCTAATATATAGAAATATGCAAATTACTGTCGTATTCTCAAACCGTGAGTCCCGTGGCAGCGGGGCCAGTTCCTGCGAGTTACATTTTTCCCGTGGGAGGTGTTGGTGCCACCCTCGGGGCCGTTCGGGGGTTGTTTCCAGTTTTCACACTTTAACATCATGTTTTTTTTAAATGTAGAAATATGAAAATTACCGTCGTATTCTCGAACTGGGAGTCCTGCGGCTGTGGTGTCTGTTCCTACGAGTTACATTGGTCCCGTGGGAGGTGTTGGTGCCACCCACGGGGACGTTTGGGGGCTAATATGAAATGTTTTTAAGCCTAAGTCTAGAAATATAAAAATTGTCATTGTATTCTCAAATCGGGAGTCATGCGGCTGCGCGGCCAGGTCCTACGAGTTACATTGGTCCCGTGGGAGGTGTTGGTGCCACCCACGGGGCCGTTCGGGGGCTGTTTCGAGTTTTCACCCACTAACGCCATGTTTTTAAGCCTAAGTCTAGAATTGAACAAATTACCATCGTATTCTCAAAACGGGAGTCTCGCGGTTGTATGGTCAGTTCCGACGAGTTACATTGGTCCCGTGGGAGGTGTTGGTGCCACCCACGGGGCCGTTCGGGGGGTTGTTTTAATTTTTCACCCTCTAACGCCATGTTTTGCTTATATCTAGAAATATGAAAATTACCGTCGTATTCTAAAATCGGGAGTCCTGTGGCTGTGAGATCAGTTCCAAAGAGTTACATTGGTCCCGTGGGAGGTGTTGGTGCCACCCACGGGGACATTCGGAGGCTGTTGCGAGTTCTCACCCTCTAACGCCATGTTTTTAAGCCAAAGTCTAGAAATATGAAAATTATCGTTGTATTCTCAAACCGGGAGTCCCGTGACTGCGCGTCCAGATCCAACGAGTTACATTGGTCCCGTGGGAGGTGTTGGTGTCACCCACAGGGCCGTTCGGGGGTTGTTTCGATTTTTCACCCTCAAACGCTATGTTTTGCTTAAATTTAGAAATATAATAATTACGGTCATATTATCAAATCGGGAGTTCCGCGGCTGCGAGGTCTGTTCTTACGAGCTACATTGGTCCCGTGGAAGGTGTTGGTGCCACCCACGGGGCCGTTCGGGGGCTGTTTTGAGTTTTCACCCACTAACGCCACGTTTTTAAGCCTAAGTCTAGAATTATGCAAATTACCATCGTATTCTCAAACCGGGAGTCCCACGGCTGCAGGGTGAGTTCCTACGAGTTACATTGGTCCCGTGTGAGGTGTTGGTGCCACCCACGGGGATGTTTGGGGGTTGTTTCGATTTTTCACCCTCTAACGCCTTGTTTTACTTAAATCTAGAAATATGCAAATTACGGTAGTATTCTCAAATCGGGAGTCCCGCGGCTGCGAGGTCTGTTCCTACGAGTTACATTGTTCCCGTGGGAGGTGTTGGTGCCACCCACGGGGACGTTCGGGGGATGTTTTGAGTTCTCACCCTCTAACGCCATGTTTTTAAGCATAAGTCTAGAAATATGCAAATTTTGGTCGTATTCTCAAACCGGGAGTCCCGTGGCTGCGCGACCAGTTCCTACGAGTTACATTGGTCCCCGTGGGAGGTGTTGGTGCCACCCACAGGGCCGTTCGGGGGCTGTTTTGAATTTTCACCCACTAACGCCATGTTTTTAAGCCTAAGTCTAGAATTATGTAAATTACCATCGTATTATCAAACCGGGAGTCCCGGGGCTGCGAGGTCAGTTCCTACGAGTTACATTGGTCCCGTGGGAGGTGTTGGTGCTGCCCATTGGGCTGTTCGGGGGATGTTTCGAGTTTTCACCCTCTAACGCCATATTTTTAAGCCTAAGTCTAGAAATATGCAAATTACCATTATACTCTCAAACCGGGAGTGCCGCGGCTGCGGGGTCAGTTCCTACGAGTTACATTCGTCCCGTGGGAGGTTTTGGTGCCACCCACAGGGACGTTCGGGGGATGTTACGCCATATTTTTAATCCTAAGTCTAAAAATATGCAAATTACCGTCGTATTCTCAAATCGGGAGTCCCGCGGTAGCACGACCATTTCCTTCGAGTTACATTGGTCCCGTGGGAGGTGTTGGTGCCACCCACGGGGCTGTTCGGGGGCTGTTTCGAGTTTTCACCCTCTAACGCCATGTTTTTAAGCCTAAGTCTATAAATATGCAAATTACCGTCGTATTCTCAAATCGGGGGTCCCGCGGCTGTGGGGTCAGTTCCTACGAGTCACATTGGTCCCGTGGGAGGTGTTAGTGCCACCCACGGGGTCGTTCGGGGGCTGTTTCGAGTTTTCACCCTCTCACGCCATATTTTTAAGCCTAAGTCTAGCAATATGCAAATTACCGCTGTACTCTCAAACCGGGAGTCCCTCGGCTGTTGGGTCAGTTTCTACGAGTTACATTGGTCCTGTGGTCGGTGTAGGCCCCACCCACGAGGACGTTCGGGGACTGTTTCGAGTTTTCACCCCCAAATGCCATGTTTTTAAACCTAAATATAGAAAAATTCAAATTACCATCGTATTCTCAAACCGGGAGTCCCGCGGCTACGGGGTCAGTTCCTACGAGTTACATTGGTCCCGTGGGAGGTGTTGGTGCCACCCAAGGGGCCGCTCGGGGGTTGTTTGAGTTTTAACCCTTTAACGTCATGTTTTTTTTAAATCTAGAAATACAAAAATTACCATTGTATTCTCAAACCGAGAGTCCCACGGCTGCATCGTCTGTTCCTACGAGTTACATTGGTCCTCTGGGAGGTGTTGGTGCCACCCACGGGGCCGTTCGGGGGTTGTTTCGATTTTTCACCCTCTAAGGCCATGTTTTCCTTAAATCTAGAAATATGCAAATTACCGTCGTATTCTAAAACCGGGAGTCCCGCGGCTGCAGGGTCAGTTCCTACGAGTTACATTGGTTCCGTGGGAGGTGTTTGTGCCACCCACGGGGCCGTTCTGGGGCTGTTTCGAGTTTTCACCCTCTAACGCCATGTTTTTAAGCCTAATTCTAGAATTACACAAATTACCATCGTATTCTCAAATCGGGAGTCCCGTGGCTGCAGGGTCAGTTCCTACGAGTTACATTTGTCCCGTGGGAGGTGTTGGTGCCACCCACGGGGACGTTCGGGGGTTGTTTCGATTTTTCACCCTCTAACGCCATGTTTTGCTTAAATATAGAAATATGAAAATTACCATCGTATTCTCAAACCGGGAGTCCCATGGATGCAGAGTCAGTTCCTACGAGTTATATTGGTCCTGTGGGAGGTGTTGGTGCCACCCACAGGGCCGTTCGGGGGTTGTTTCGATTTTTCACCCTCTAAGGCCATGTTTTCCTTAAATCTAGAAATATGCAAATTACCGTCATATTCTCAAACCGGGAGTCCCGCGGCTGCGGGGTCAGTTCCTACGAGTTACATTGGTCCCGTGGGAGGTGTTGGTGCCACCCACGGGGCCGTTCGGGGGCTATTTCGAGTTTTCACCCACTAACGCCATGTTTTTAAGCCTAAGTCTAGAATTAAGAAAATTACTATCGTATTCTAAAATCGGGAGTCCCACGGCTGCGGAATCAGTTCCTACGAGCCACATTGGTCCCGTGGGAGGTGTTGGTGCCACCCACGGGGCCGTTTGGGGGCTGTTTCGAGTTTTCACCCTCTAACGCCATGTTTTTAAGCCTAAGTCTAGAAATATGCAAATTACCGTCGTATTCTCAAATCGGGGGTCCCGTGGCTGCGGGGTCAGTTCCTACGAGTCACATTGGTCCAGTGGGAGGGGTTTGTACCACCCACGGGGGCCGTTCGGGAGCTGTTTCGAGTTTTCACCCTCTAACGCCATATTTTTAAGCCTAAGTCTAGAAATTCGCAAATTACCGTCGTACTCTCAAACCGGGAGTCCCCATGCTATTGGGTCAGTTTCTACGAGGTACATTGGCCCCGTGGGAGGTGTAGGCGCCACCCACGGGGACGTTCGGGGGACTGTTTCGAGTTTTCACCCCCTAATGCCATGTTTTTAAGCCTAAATATAGAAAAATGCAAATTACCATCATATTCTCAAACCGGGAGTCCCGCGGCTACGGTGTCAGTTCCTACGAGTTACATTGGTCCCGTGGGAGGTGTTGGTGCCACCCACAGGGCCGCTCGGGGGTTGTTTCGAGTTTTCACCCTCTAACGTCATGTTTTGTTTAAATATAGAAATATGAAAATTACCATCGTATTCTCAAATCGAGAGCCCCATGGCTGCAGGGTCTGTTCCTACGAGTTATATTGGTCCTGTGGGAGGTGTTGGTGCCACCCATGGGGCCGTTCGGGGGTTGTTTCGATTTTTCACCCTCTAAGGCCATGTTTTCCTTAAATCTAGAAATATGCAAATTACCGTCGTATTCTCAAACCGGGATTCCCACGGCTGCGGGGTCAGTTCCTACGAGTTACATTGGTCCCGTGGGAGGTGTTGGTGCCACCCACGGGGCCGTTCGGGGGCTGTTTCGAGTTTTCACCCACTAACGCCATGTTTTTAAGCCTAAGTCTAGAATTGAACAAATTACCATCGTATTCTCAAAACGGGAGTCTCGCGGTTGCATGGTCAGTTCCGACGAGTTACATTGGTCCCGTGGGAGGTGTTGGTGCCACCCACGGGGCCGTTCGGGGGGTTGTTTTAATTTTTCACCCTCTAACGCCATGTTTTGCTTATATCTAGAAATATGCAAATTGCCGTCGTATTCTAAAATCGGGAGTCCTGTGGCTGTGAGATCAGTTCCAAAGAGTTACATTGGTCCCGTGGGAGGTGTTGGTGCCACCCACGGGGACATTCGGAGGCTGTTGCGAGTTCTCACCCTCTAACGCCATGTTTTTAAGCCAAAGTCTAGAAATATGAAAATTATCGTTGTATTCTCAAATCGGGAGTCCCGTGACTGCGCGTCCAGATCCAACGAGTTACATTGGTCCCGTGGGAGGTGTTGGTGTCACCCACAGGGCCGTTCGGGGGTTGTTTCGATTTTTCACCCTCAAACGCTATGTTTTGCTTAAATTTAGAAATATAATAATTACGGTCATATTATCAAATCGGGAGTTCCGCGGCTGCGAGGTCTGTTCCTACGAGCTACATTTGTCCCGTGGAAGGTGTTGGTGCCACCCACGGGGCCGTTCGGGGGCTGTTTTGAGTTTTCACCCACTAACGCCACGTTTTTAAGCCTAAGTCTAGAATTATGCAAATTACCATCGTATTCTCAAACCGGGAGTCCCACGGCTGCAGGGTCAGTTCCTACGAGTTACATTGGTCCCGTGTGAGGTGTTGGTGCCACCCACGGGGATGTTTGGGGGTTGTTTCGATTTTTCACCCTCTAACGCCTTGTTTTACTTAAATCTAGAAATATGCAAATTACGGTAGTATTCTCAAATCGGGAGTCCCGCGGCTGCGAGGTCTGTTCCTACGAGTTACATTGTTCCCGTGGGAGGTGTTGGTGCCACCCACGGGGACGTTCGGGGGATGTTTTGAGTTCTCACCCTCTAACGCCATGTCTTTAAGCATAAGTCTAGAAATATGCAAATTTTGGTCATATTCTCAAACCGGGAGTCCCGTGGCTGCGCGACCAGTTCCTACGAGTTACATTGGTCCCCGTGGGAGGTGTTGGTGCCACCCACAGGGCCGTTCGGGGGCTGTTTTGAATTTTCACCCACTAACGCCATGTTTTTAAGCCTAAGTCTAGAATTATGTAAATTACCATCGTATTATCAAACCGGGAGTCCCGGGGCTGCGAGGTCAGTTCCTACGAGTTACATTGGTCCCGTGGGAGGTGTTGGTGCTGCCCATTGGGCTGTTCGGGGGATGTTTCGAGTTTTCACCCTCTAACGCCATATTTTTAAGCCTAAGTCTAGAAATATGCAAATTACCATTATACCCTCAAACCGGGAGTGCCGCGGCTGCGGGGTCAGTTCCTACGAGTTACATTCGTCCCGTGGGAGGTTTTGGTGCCACCCACAGGGACGTTCGGGGGATGTTACGCCATATTTTTAATCCTAAGTCTAAAAATATGCAAATTACCGTCGTATTCTCAAATCGGGAGTCCCGCGGTAGCGCGACCATTTCCTTCGAGTTACATTGGTCCCGTGGGAGGTGTTGGTGCCACCCACAGGGCTGTTCGGGGGCTGTTTCGAGTTTTCACCCTCTAACGCCATGTTTTTAAGCCTAAGTCTATAAATATGCAAATTACCGTCGTATTCTCAAATCGGGGGTCCCGCGGCTGTGCGGTCAGTTCCTACGAGTCACATTGGTCCCGTGGGAGGTGTTAGTGCCACCCACGGGGTCGTTCGGGGGCTGTTTCGAGTTTTCACCCTCTCACGCCATATTTTTAAGCCTAAGTCTAGCAATATGCAAATTACCGCTGTACTCTCAAACCGGGAGTCCCTCGACTGTTGGGTCAGTTTCTACGAGTTACATGTGTCCTGTGGTCGGTGTAGGCCCCACCCACGAGGACGTTCGGGGACTGTTTCGAGTTTTCACCCCCAAATGCCATGTTTTTAAACCTAAATATAGAAAAATTCAAATTACCGTCGTATTCTCAAACCGGGAGTCCCGCGGCTACGGGGTCAGTTCCTACGAGTTACATTGGTCCCGTGGGAGGTGTTGGTGCCACCCAAGGGGCCGCTCGGGGGTTGTTTGAGTTTTAACCCTTTAACGTCATGTTTTTTTTAAATCTAGAAATACAAAAAATTACCATTGTATTCTCAAACCGAGAGTCCCACGGCTGCATCGTCTGTTCCTACGAGTTACATTGGTCCTCTGGGAGGTGTTGGTGCCACCCACGGGGCCGTTCGGGGGTTGTTTCGATTTTTCACCCTCTAAGGCCATGTTTTCCTTAAATCTAGAAATATGCAAATTACCGTCGTATTCTAAAACCGGGAGTCCCGCGGCTGCGGGGTCAGTTCCTACGAGTTACATTGGTTCCGTGGGAGGTGTTTGTGCCACCCACGGGGCCGTTCTGGGGCTGTTTCGAGTTTTCACCCTCTAACGCCATGTTTTTAAGCCTAATTCTAGAATTACACAAATTACCATCGTATTCTCAAATCGGGTGTCCCGTGGCTGCAGGGTCAGTTCCTACGAGTTACATTTGTCCCGTGGGAGGTGTTGGTGCCACCCACGGGGACGTTCGGGGGTTGTTTCGATTTTTCACCCTCTAACGCCATGTTTTGCTTAAATATAGAAATATGAAAATTACCATCGTATTCTCAAACCGGGAGTCCCATGGATCCAGAGTCAGTTCCTACGAGTTATATTGGTCCTGTGGGAGGTGTTGGTGCCACCCACAGGGCCGTTCGGGGGTTGTTTCGATTTTTCACCCTCTAAGGCCATGTTTTCCTTAAATCTAGAAATATGCAAATTACCGTCATATTCTCAAACCGGGAGTCCCGCGGCTGCGGGGTCAGTTCCTACGAGTTACATTGGTCCCGTGGGAGGTGTTGGTGCCACCCACGGGGCCGTTCGGGGGCTATTTCGAGTTTTCACCCACTAACGCCATGTTTTTAAGCCTAAGTCTAGAATTAAGAAAATTACTGTCGTATTCTAAAATCGGGAGTCCCACGGCTGCGGAATCAGTTCCTACGAGCCACATTGGTCCCGTGGGAGGTGTTGGTGCCACCCACGGGGCCGTTTGGGGGCTGTTTCGAGTTTTCACCCTCTAACGCCATGTTTTTAAGCCTAAGTCTAGAAATATGCAAATTACCATCGTATTCTCAAATCGGGGGTCCCGTGGCTGCGGGGTCAGTTCCTACGAGTCACATTGGTCCAGTCGGAGGGGTTTGTACCACCCACGGGGGCCGTTCGGGAGCTGTTTCGAGTTTTCACCCTCTAACGCCATATTTTTAAGCCTAAGTCTAGAAATTCGCAAATTACCGTCGTACTCTCAAACCGGGAGTCCCCATGCTATTGGGTCAGTTTCTACGAGGTACATTGGCCCCGTGGGAGGTGTAGGGGCCACCCACGGGGACGTTCGGGGGACTGTTTCGAGTTTTCACCCCCTAATGCCATGTTTTTAAGCCTAATTCTAGAATTACACAAATTACCATCGTATTCTCAAATCGGGAGTCCCGTGGCTGCAGGGTCAGTTCCTACGAGTTACATTTGTCCCGTGGGAGGTGTTGGTGCCACCCACGGGGACGTTCGGGGGTTGTTTCGATTTTTCACCCTCTAACGCCATGTTTTGCTTAAATATAGAAATATGAAAATTACCATCGTATTCTCAAACCGGGAGTCCCATGGATCCAGAGTCAGTTCCTACGAGTTATATTGGTCCTGTGGGAGGTGTTGGTGCCACCCACAGGGCCGTTCGGGGGTTGTTTCGATTTTTCACCCTCTAAGGCCATGTTTTCCTTAAATCTAGAAATATGCAAATTACCGTCGTATTCTCAAACCGGGAGTCCCGCGGCTGCGGGGTCAGTTCCTACGAGTTACATTGGTCCCGTGGGAGGTGTTGGTGCCACCCACGGGGCCGTTCGGGTGCTGTTTCGAGTTTTCAGCCACTAATGCCAAGTTTTTAAGCCTAAGTCTAGAATTATGGAAATTATCATCGTATTCTCAAACAGGGAGTCCCGCGGCTGCAGGGTCGGTTCCTACGAGTTACATCGGTCCCGTGGGAGGTGTTGGTGCCACCCACGGGGAAGTTCGGGGGTTGTTTCGATTTTTCACCCTCTAACGCCATGTTTTGCTTAAATCTAGAAATATTAAAATTACCGTCTTATTCTCAAATTGGGAGTCCCATGGCTGCGAGGATTGTTCCTACCAGCTACATTGGTCCCGTGGGAGGTGTTGGTGCCACCCACGGGGACGTTCGGGGGGTGTTTCGAGTTCTCACACTCTAACGCCATGTTTTTAAGCCTATGTATAGAATTATGGAAATTACCATCGTATTCTCAAACCGGGAGTCCCATGGATGCAGAGTCAGTTCCTACATGTTACATTGGTCCTGTGGGAGGTGTTGGTGCCACCCACGGGGCCGTTCGGGGGTTGTTTCGATTTTTCACCCTCTAAGGCCATGTTTTTCTTAAATCTAGAAATATGCAAATTACCATCGTATTCTCAAATCGGGAGTCCCGCGGCTGCGGGGTCAGTTTCTACGAGTTACATTAGTCCCATGGGAGGTGTTGGTGCTACCCATGGGGCCGTTCGGGGGCTGTTTTGAGTTTTCACCCACTAACGCCATGTTTTTAAGCCTAAGTCTAGAATTATGAAAATTACCGTCGTATTCTCAAAACGGGAGTCCCGCGGCTGCAGGGTCAGTTCCACGAGTTACATTGGTCCCGTGGGAGGTGTTGGTACCACCCACGGGTCCGTTCGGGGGTTCTTTCGATTTTTCACCGTCTAACGCTATGTTTTGCTTAAATTTAGAAATATGCAAATTACCATCATATTCTCAAATCGGGAGTCCCGCAGCTGCGAGGTCTGTTCCTATGAGTTACATTGGTCCCGTGGGAGGTGTTGGTGCCACCCACGGGGACATTCGGGGACTGTTTCGAGTTATCGCCCTCTAACGCCATGTTTTTAGGCTTAAGTCTAAAAATATGCAAATCATCGTCGTATTCTCAAACCGGGAGTCCCGTGGCTGCACGGCTAGATCCTACAAGTTACATTGGTCCCGTGGGAGGTGTTGGGGCCACCCACAGGGCCGTTCGGGGGGGTTTTTTCGATTTTTCACCCTCTAACGCTATGTTTTGCTTAAATCTAGAAATATGAAAATTACCGTCGTATTCTCAAATCGAGAGTCCCGTGCCTGCGAGGACTGTTCCTACGAGCTACATTGGTCCCGTGGGAGGATTGGTGCCACCCACGGGGACGTTCGGGGGCTGCTTCGAGTTCTCGCCCTCTAACGCCATGTTTTTAAGCTTAAGTCTAGAAATATGCAAATTATCACCATATTCTCAAACCGAGCGTCTCGCGGCTGCGCGACCAGTTCCTACGAGTTACATTGGTCCCGTGGGAGGTGTTGGTGCCACCCACGGGGCCATTCGGGGGCTGTTTCGAGTTTTCACCCACTAACGCCATATTTTTAAGCCTAAGTCTAAAAATTTGCAAATTACCGCCGTACTCTCAAACCGGGAGTCCCCAGGCTATTGGGTCAGTTTTTACGAGGTACATTGGCCCCGTGGGAGGTGTAGGCGCCACCCACGGGGACGTTTGGGGGACTGTTTTGAGTTTTCACCCCCTAATGCCATGTTTTTAAGCCTAAATATAGAAAAATGAAAATTACCATCATATTCTCAAACCGGGAGTCCCGCGGCTACGGTGTCAATTCCTACGAGTTACATTGGTCCCGTGGGTGGTGTTGGTGCCACCCACAGGGCCGCTCGGGGGTTGTTTCGAGTTTTCACCCTCTAACGCCATGTTTTTAAACCTAAGTCTAGAAATATGCAAACTATCATCGTATTCTCAAACTAGGAGTCCCGCGGCTGCGCGACCAGTTCCTACAAGTTACATTGGTCCCGTGGGAGGTATTGGTGCCACCCATAGGGCCGTTCGGGGGTTGTTTCAAATTTTCACCGACTAACACCATGTTTGTAAGCCTAAGTCTAGAATTATGCAAATTACCGTCATATTCTCAAACTGGGAGTCCCGCAGCTGGGGGGTCAGTTCCTACGAGTCACATTGGTCTCGTGGGAGGTGTTGGTGCCACCCATGGGGCCGTTCGAGGGCTATTTTGACTTTTCACCCTCTAACGCCATATTTTTAAGCCTAAGTCTAGAAGTATGCAAATTACCGCCTTACTCTCCAACCCGGAGTCCCTTGGCTACGGGGTTAGTTTCTACGAGTTACATTGGTCCCGTGGGAAGTGTAGACGCCACCCCCGGGGACGTTCGGGGTGTGTTTCGAGTTTTCATCCCTAATGCCATGTTTTTAATCCGAAATATAGAAATATGCAAATTACCATCGTATTCTCAAATCGGGAGTCCCGCGGGGGCGGGGTCAGTTCCTAGGAGTTACATTGGTCCCGTGGGAGGTGTTGGTGCCACCCACGGGGCCGTTTGGGGGTTGTTTCGAGTTTTCACCCTCTAACGTCACGTTTTGTTTAAATATAGAAATATGAGAATTACCATTGTATTCTCAAACCGGGAGTCCCACGGCTACAGGGTCAGTTCCTACGAGTTACATTGGTCCTATGGGACGTGTTGGTGCCACCCATGGGGCCGTTCGGGGGTTGTTTCGATTTGTCACCCTCTAAGCCCATGTTTTGTTTAAATCTAGAAATATGCAAATTAGTGTCGTATTCTCAAACCGGGAGTCCCGCGACTGCGGGGTCAGTTCCTACGAGTTACATTGGTCCCGTGGGAGGTGTTGGTGCCACCCACGGGGCCGTTCGGGGGCTGTTTCGAGTTTTCACCCACTTACGGCATGTTTTTAAGCCTAACCCTAAAATTATGCAAATTACCATCGTATTCTCAAAACGGGAGTCCCGCGGCTGCAGGGTCAGTTCTTACGAGTTATATTGGTCCCGTGGTAGGTGTTGGTGCCACCCACGGGGCTGTTCGGGGGTTGTTTTTATTTTTCACCCTCTAACGCCATGTTTTGCTTAAATCTAGAAATATGTAAATTACCATCGTATTCTCAAATCGGGAGTCCCGCGGCTGCGAGTTGTGCTCCTACGAGTTACATTGGTCCCGTGGGAGGTGTTGGTGCCAGCCACGGGGACATTCGGGGGCTGTTTCAATTTCTCACCCTCTAAGGCCATGTTTTTAAGCCTAAGTCTAGAATTATGCAAACTACCAACGTATTCTCAAAATGGGAGTCCCGCGGCTGCAGAGTCAGTTCTTAGGAGTTACCTTGGTCCCGTGGTAGGTGTTCGTGCCACCCACGGGGCTGTTCGGGGGTTGTTTCGATTTTCACCTTCTAACGCCATTTTTTGCTTAAATCTAGAAATATGTAAATTACCATCGTATTCTCAAATCAGGAGTCCCGCATCTACGAGGTCTGTTCCTACGAGCTACATTTGTCCCGTGGGAGGTGTTGGTGCCACCCACAGGGACGTTCGGGGGCTGTATCAAGTTCTCACCCTCTAACGCCATGTTTTTAAGCTTAAGTCTATAAATATGCAAATTATCGTTATATTCTCAAACCGAGAGTCCCGCGGCTGCGCGACCAATTCCTACGAGTTACATCGGTCCCGTGGGAGGTGTTGGTGCCACCCACGGGGCCGTTTGGGGGCTGTTTCGAGTTTTCACCCACTAACACCATGTTTTTAAGCTTAAGTCTAGAATTATGCAGATTATAGTCGTATTCTCAAACCGGGAGTCCCACGACTGCAGGGTCAGTTCCTACGAGTTACATTGGTCCCGTGGGAGGTGTTGGTGCCACCCATTGGGCCGTTCAGGGGCTGTTTCGATTTCTCACCCTCTAACGCCATGTTTTTAAGCCTAAGTCTAGAAATTTGCAAATTACCATTGTCTTCCCAAATCGGGAGTGGCGCGACTGCGGGGTCAGTTCCTACGAGTTACATTCGTCCCGTGATAGGTGTTGGTGCCACCCACGGGGACGTTCGGGGCTCTTACGCCATATTTTTAAGCCTAAGTTTAAAAATATGTAAATTATCGTCGTATTCTCAAACCGAGAGTCCCGCGGCTGCGTGGCCATTTCCTACGAGTTACATTGGTCCCGTGGGAGGTGTTGGTGCCACCCACGGGGCCGTTCGGGGGCCGTTTCGAGTTTTCACCAACTAACGCCATGTTTTTAATCCTAAGTCTAGAATTATGCAAATTACAATCGTATTCTCAAATCGGGAGTCCCACGGCTGCGGGGTCAGTTCCTACGAGCCACATTGGTCCCGTGGGAGGTGTTGGTGCCAACCACGGGGCCGTTCGGGGGCTGTTTCGAGTTTTCACCCTCTAACGCCATGTTTTTAAGCCTAAGTCTAGAAATATGCAAATTACCATCGTCTTCTCAAATCGGGGGTCCCGCGACTGCAGGGTCAGTTCCTACGAGTCACATTGGTCTCGTGGGAGGTGTTGGTGCCACCCACGGGGCCGTTCGGGGGATGTTTTGAGTTTTCACCCTCTAACACCATATTTTTAAGCCTAAGTCTAGAAATATGCAAATTACCTCCGAACTCTCCAACCGGGAGTCCCTCGGCTACGGGGTCAGTTATTACGAGTTACATTGGTCCCGTGGGACCCACGGGGACGTTCGGGGACTGTTTCGTGTTTTCACCCCCTAATGCCATGTTTTTAAGCCTAAATATTGAAATATGCAAATTACCATCGTATTCTCAAACCGGTAGTCCCGCGGGTGCGGGGTCTGTTCATAGGAGTTACATTGGTCCCGTGGGAGGTGTTAGTGCCAACCACGGGGCCGTTCGGGGGTTCTTTCGAGTTTTCACCCTCTAACGTCATGTTTTGTTTAAATCTAGAAATATGAAAATTACCATTGTATTCTCAAACCGGGAGTCCCACGGCTGCAGGGTCAGTTGCTACGAGTTACATTTGTCCCGTGGGAGGTGTTGGTGCCACCCACGGGGACGTTCGGGAGTTGTTTCGATTCTTCTCCCTCTAAGGCCATATTTTTCTTAAATCTAGAAATATACAAATTACCATCATATTCTCAAACCGATAGTCCCGCGACTGCAGGGTCAGTTCCTACGAGTTACATTGGTCCCGTGGGAGGTGTTGGTGCCACCCACGGGGACGTTCAGGGGCTGTTTGGACTTCTCACCCCCTGACGCCATGTTTTTAAGCCTAAGTCTAGAAATACGCAAATTATCGCCGTATTCTCAAAACCGGGAGTCCCGCGGCTACGCGACCAGTTCCCACGCGTTACATTGGTCCCGTGGGAGGTGTTGGTGCCACCCACAGGGCCGTTCGGGGGCTGTTTCGAATTTTCACCCACTAACGCCATGTTTTTAAGCCTAAGTCTAGAATTATGCACATAATCGTCGTTTTCTCAAACGAGGAGTTTTGCGGCTGCGTGACCAGTTCCTATGAGTTACATTTGTTCCGTGGGAGGTGTTGGTGCCACCCATAGGGACGTTCGGGGGCTATTTCGAGTTTTCACCCCTAATGCCATGTGTTTAAGCCTAAATATAGACATATGCAAATTACCGTCGTATTCTCAAACCGGGAGTTCCGCGGCTATGGGGTCAGTTCCTACGAGTTACATTGGTCCCGTGGGAGGTGTTGGTGCCACCCATTGGGCCGTTCGGGGGCCGTTTCGAGTTTTCACCCTCTAACGCCATGTTTTTAAGCCTAAGTCTAGAAATATGCAAATTACCATTGTACTCTCAAACCGGGAGTGCCGCGTCTGCGGGGTCAGTTCCTACGAGTTACATTTGTCCCGTGGGAGGTGTTGGTGCCACCCACGGGGACGTTCAGGGGTTGTTACGCCATATTTTTAATCCTAAGTCTGAAAATTTGCAAATTATCATCGTATTCTAAAATCGGGATTCCCGCGGCTGCGCGACCATTTCCTACGAGTTACATTAGTCTCATGGGAGGTGTTGGTGCCACCCAGGGGGCCGTTCGAGGGGTGTTTCGATTTTTCTCCCACTAAAGCCATATTTTTAAGCCTAAGTCTAGAATTATGTTACTGTCTCCTTCTGAAATCGAGAGTCCCATGGCTCCGGGGTCAGTTCCTATGAGCCACATTGATCCCGTGGGAGGTGTTGCTGCCACCCATGGGGCCGTTCGGGGGCTGTTTCGAGTTTTCACCCTCTAACGCCATGTTTTTAAGCCTAAGTCAAGAAATATGCAAATTACCATCGTATTCTCAAATCGGGCCTCCCGCGGCTACGGGGTCAGTTCCTAAGAGCCACATTGGTCTCGTGGGAGGTGTTGGGGCCACCCACGGGGCCGTTCGGGGCTGTTGTGAGTTTTCACCCTCTAACGCCATATTTTTAAGCCTAAGTCTAGAAAATATGCAAATTACCGCCGTACTCTCCAACCGGGAGTCCCTTGGCTGCGGGGTCAGTTTCTACGAGTTACATTGGTCCCATGGGAGGTGTAGGCGCCACCCACGGGGACGTTCGGGGACTGTATCGAGTTTTCACCCCCTAATGCCATGTTTTTAAACCTAAATATAGAAATATGAAAGTTACTGTCGTATTCTCAAACCGGGAGTCCCGCGGATGCGGGGTCAGTTCCTCGGAGTTACATTGGTCCCGTGGGAGGTGTTGGTGCCACCCACGGGGCCGTTCGGGGGTTGTTTCGAGTTTTCACCCTATAACGTCATGTTTTGTTTAAATCTAGAAACATGAAAATTACCGTTGTATTATCAAACCGGGAGTCCCACAGCTGCAGGGTCAGTTCCTACGTGTTACATTGGTCCTGTGGGAGGTGTTGGGGCCACCCATGGGGCCGTTCGGGGGTTGTTTCGATTTCTCACCCTCTAAGGCCATGGTTTGCTTAAATCTAGAAATATGCAAATTACCATCGTATTCTCAAACCGGGAGTCCCACGACTGCAGGGTCAGTTCCTACGAGTTACATTGGTCCCGTGGGAGGTGTTGGTGGCACCCATGGGGCCGTTCGGGGGCTGTTTCGAGTTTTCAATCACTTACGCCATGTTTTTAAGCCTAAGTCTAGAATTATGCAAATTACCGTCGTATTCTCAAAACGGGAGTCCCGCGACTACAGGGTCAGTTCTTACGAGTTACATTGGCCCCGTGGTCGGTGTTGGTGCCAGCCGCGGGGCTGTTCAGGGGTTGTTTCGATTTTTCACCCTCTAACGCCATGTTTTGCTTAAATCTAGAAATATGCAAATTACCGTCATATTATCAAATCGGGAGTCCCACGGCTGTGAGGTCAATTCCTAAGAATTACATCGGTCCCGTGGTAGGTGTTGGTGCCACCCATGGGGACTTTCGGGGGTTGTTTCGATTTCTCACCCTCTAAGGCTATGTTTTTAAGCCTAAGTCTAGAATTATGCAAACTACTGTCGTATTCTCAAAATGGGAGTCCCGCGGCTACAGGTTCAGTTCTTATGAGTTACATTTGTCCAGTGGTAGGTGTTGGTGCCACCCAAGGGGCTGTTCGGGGGTTGTTTCGATTTTTCACCCTCTAACGCCATGTTTTGCTTAAATCTAGAAATATGCAAATTACCGTCGTATTCTCAAATCGGGAGTCCCGCGACTGCGAGGTCTGTTCCTACGAGCTACATTTGTCCCGTGGGAGGTGTTGGTGCCACCCACAGGGACGTTCGGGGGCTGTTTCGAGTTCTCACCTTCTAACGCCATGTTTTTAAGCTTAAGTCTAGAAATATGCAAATTACTGTCGTATTCTCAAACCGGTAGTCCCGCGTCTGCAGGGTCAGTTCCTACGACTTACATTGGTCCCGGGGGAGGTGTTGGTGCGACCCACGGGGACGTTCGGGGGCTGCTTCGACTTCTCACCCCCTAACGCCAAGTTTTTAAGCCTAAGCCTAGAAATATGCAAATTATCGTCGTATTCTCAAAATCGGGAGTCCCGCAGCTATGCGGCAAATTCCTACGAGTTGCATTGGTCCCGTGGGAGGTTTTGGTGCCACCAACGGGGCTGTTTGAGGGTTGTTTCTATTTTTCACCCTCTAACGCTAGGCTTTTCTTAAATCTAGAAATATGAAAATTACCGTCGTATTCTCAAACCGGGAGCCCCGCCGCTGCGTGGTTAGTTCCTACAAGTTACATTGGTCCCGTGGGAGGTGATGGTCCCACCCATGGGTCCGTTCGGGGGCTGTTTTGAGTTTTTAGCCTCTAACGCCATGTTTTTAAACTTAAGTCAAGAAATATGCAAATTACCATCGTATTCGCAAATCAGGAGTCCCACGGCTGCGGGGTTAGTTCTTACAAGCCACATTGGTCCCGTGGGAGGTGTTGGTGCCACACACGGGACCGTTCGGGGGCTGTTTTGAGTTTTCACCCTCTAACGCCATGTTTTTAAGCCTAAGTCTAGAAATATGCAAATTACCATCGTATTCTAAAATCGGGAGTCCATCAGTTGCGGGGTCAGTTCCTACGAGTCACATTGGTCCCGTGGGAGGTGTTGGTGCCACCCACGGGGCCAATCGGTGGTTGTTTTGAGTTTTCACCCACTAACGTCATGTTTTGTTTAAATCTAGAAATATGAAAATTACCATCGTACTCTCAAACCGGGAGTCCCACGGCAGCAGGGTCAGTTTCTACGAGTTACATTGGTCCTGTGGGAGGTGTTGGTACCACCCACGGGGCCGTTCGGGGGCTGTTTCGAGTTTTCCCCCACAAACGCCATGTTTTTAAGCCTAAGTCTAGAATTATGCAAATTACCGTCGTATTGTCAAAATGGGTGTCCCGCGGATGCAGGGTCAGTTCTTATGAGTTACACTGGTCCCGTGGTAGGTGTTGGTGCCACCCGCGGGGACGTTCGGGGGTTGTTTCGATTTTTCACCCTCTAACGCCATGTTTTTAAGCCTAAGTCTAGAATTATGCAAATTACCGTCGTATTCACAAAACGTGAGTCCCGCGACTGCAGTGCCAGTTCTTACGAGTTACATTGGTCCCGTGGGAGGTGTTGGTGCCACTCACGGGGCCGTTCGGGGGTTGTTTCGATTTTTCACCCTCTAACGCCATGTTTTGCGTAAATCTAGAAATATGCAAATTACCGTCGTATTCTCAAATCGGGAGTCTCGCGACTGCGAGGTCTATTCTTACGATTTACATTGGCCCCGTGGGAGGTGTTGGTGCCACCCACGGGGATATTCGGGGGCTGTTTCCAGTTCTCACCTTTTAACGCCATGTTTTTCAGCCTAAGTCTATAAATATGAAAATTATCGTCGTATTCTCAAATCGGGAGTCCCGCGGCTGCGCGACCAGATCCTATGAGTTACATTTGTCCCGTGGGAGGTGTTGCCGCCACCCACTGGGCCGTTCGGGGGCTGTTTAGATTTTTTACTGTCTAACGCCATTTTTTATTCAAATTTAGACATATGCAAATTACCGTCGTATTCTCAAATTGGGAGTCCCGCGGCTGCGAGGTCTGTTCCTACGAGCTACATTGGTCCCGTGGGAGGTGTTGGTGCCAACCACGGGGACGTTCGGGGGCTGTTTCGAGTTCTCACCCTCTAACGCCATGTTTTTAAGCTTAAATCTAGAAATATGAAAATTATCGTCATATTCTCAAACCGGGAGTCCCGTGGCTGCGCGACCAGTTCCTACGAGTAACATTGGTCCCGTGGGAGGTATTGGTGCCACCCACAGGGCCGTTCGGGGGCTGTTTCGAGTTTTCACCGACTAACGTCATGTTTTTAAGCCTAAGTCTAGAATTATGCAAATTACCATCGTATTTTCCATCCGAGAGTCCCCCGACTGCGGGGCCAGTTCCTACGAGTTACATTGGTCCCGTGGGAGGTGTTGGTGCCACCCACGGGGCCGTTCGCGGGCTGTTTCGAGTTTTCACCCTCTAATGCCATATTTTTAAGCCTAAGTCTAGAAATATGCAAATTAGCGCCGTACTCTCCAACCAGGATTCCCTCGACTGCGGGGTCAGTTTCTACGAGTTACATTGGTCCCGTGGGAGGTGTAGGCGCTACCCACGGGGACGTTCGGGGACTGTTTTGAGTTTTCACACCCTAATGCCATGTTTTTAAGCCTAAATATAGAAATATGCAAACTACCATCGTATTCTCATACCGGGAGTCCCGCGGCTGCGCGACCAGTTCCTACGAGTCACATTGGTCCCGTGGGAGGTGTTGGTCCCACCCACAGGGCCGTTTGGGGGCTGTTTCGAGTTTACACCCTCTAATGCCATGCTTTTATGCCAAAATAATGAAATATGCAAATTACCGTCGTATTCTAAAACCGAGAGTCCCGCGACTGCGGGGTCAGTTCCTTCGATTTACATTGGTCCTGTGGGAGGTGTGATTCCACCCACGGGGCAGTTTGGGGGTTGTTTATATTTTTCACCATCTAAGGCCATATTTTTCTTAAATCTAGAAATATGCAAATTTTCATCGTATTCTCAAATCGGGAGTCCCGCGACTGCGGGGTCAGTTCCTACGAGTTACATTGGTCCCGTGGGAGGTGTTGGTTCCACCCACGGGGACGTTCGGAGGCTTTTTCATGTTCTCACCCCCTAACGCTATGTTTTTAAGCCTAAGTCTAGAAATATGCAAATTATCGTCGTATTCTCAAATCGGGAGTTCCGCTGCTGTGCAACGAGTTTCTGCGAGTTGCATTGGTCCGGTGGGAGGTGTTGGTGCCACCCACGGGGCCGTTCGGGGGCTGTTAAGAATTTTCACCCACTAACGTCATGTTTTTAAGCCTAATTCTAGAATTATGCAAATTACCCTCGTATTCTCAAACCGGGTGTCCCGCGACTGCGTGGTCAGTTCCTACGAGTTACATTGGTCCCGTGGGAGGTGTTGGTCCTACCCACGGGTCCGTTCGGGGGCTGTTTTGAGTTTTTACCCTCTAACGCCATGTTTTTAAACTGAAGTCTTGAAATATGCAAATTACCATCGTATTCTAAAATCGGGAGTCCCACGGCTGCGGGGTCAGTTCCTACGAGCCACATTGGTCCCGTGGGAGGTGTTGGTGCCACACCGGGACCGTTCGGGGGTTGTTTTGAGTTTTCACCCTCTAACGCCATATTTTTAAGCCTAAGTCTAGAAATATGCAAATTATCATTGTATTCTCAAACCGGGAGTCCATCGGTTGCGGGGTCAGTTCCTACGAGTCACATTGGTCCCGTGGGAGGTGTTGGTGCCACCCACGGGGCCGTTCGGGGCCTGTTTCGAGTTTTCACCCTTTAACGCCATGTTTTTAAGCATAAATAACAAAATATGAAAATTATCGTCGTATTCTCAAACCAGGAGTCCCGCGGCTGCGAGGTTAGTTCCTACGAGTTACATTGGTCCCGTGGGAAATGTTTGTGCCACCCACGGGGCCGCTCGGGGGTTGTTTCCAGTTTTAACCCTCTAACGTCATGTTTTGTTTAAATCTAGAAATATTTAAATTACCGTCGTATTCTCAAACTGGGAGTCTCGCGACTACGGGGTGAGTTCCTAGGAGTCACATTAGTCCCGTGGGAGGTGTTGGTGCCACCCACGGGGACACTCGGGGGCTGTTAGGCCATGTTTATAAGCCTAAGTCTAGAAATATGAAAATTATCATCGTATTCTCAAACCGAGAGTCCCGCGGCTACGCGGCCAGTTTCTACGAGTTACATTGGTCCCGTTGGAGGTGTTGGTGCCACCCACAGTGCCGTTCGGGGGTTGTTTCGAGTTTTCACCCACTAACGCCATGTTTTTAAGCCTAAGTCTTGAATTATTCAAATTACCGTCGTATTCTCAAATTGGGAGTCCCGCGGCTACAGGGTCAGTTCCTACGAGTTACATTGGTCCCGTGGGAGGTGTTGGTGCCACCCACGGGGCCTTTCGGGGTTGTTTCGATTTTTCACCCTTTAACGCTATGTTTTGTTTAAATCTAAAAATATGCAAATTATCGTCATATTCTCAAATCGGGAGTCCCGCAGCTGCGAGTTCTATTCCTACGAGTTACATTGGTCCCGTGGGAGGTGTTGGTGCCACCCGCGGAGACGTTCGGGGGCTATTTCGAGTTCTCACCCTCTAACGCCATGTTTTAAAGCTTAAGTCTAGAAATATGCAAATTATCTTCGCATTCTCAAACTGGGAGTCCCGCGGCTTCGTGACCAGTTCCTACGAGTTACATTGGTCCCGTGGGAGGTATTGGTGCCACCCATAGGTCCGTTCGGGGGCTGTTTCAAATTTTCACCAACTAAAGCCATGTTTTTAAGCCTAAGTATAGAATTATGCAAATTACTGTCGTATTCTCATATTGGGAGTGCCGCAGCTACGGGTTCAGTTCTTACGAGTCACATTGGTCCCGTCGGAGGTGTTGGTGCCCCCCACGGGGGCGTTCGGGGGTTATTGTGAGTTTTCACCCTCTAATGCCATTTTTTTAAGCCTAAGTCGAGAAATATGCAAATTACCGTCGTACTCTCAATTCGGGAGTCCCTCGGCTGCGGGGTCATTGTCTACGAGTTACATTGGTCCCGTGGGAGGTGTAGGTGCCACCCACGGGGACGTTCGGGGGCTGTTTCGAGTTTTCACCCCCCAATGCCATGTTTTTAAGCCTAAATATAGAAATATGCAAATTACCATCGTATTCTCAAATCGGGAGTCCCGCGGCTGCGGGGTTAATTCCTACGAGCTACATTGGTTATGTGGGAGGTGTTGGTGCCACCCACGGGGCCGTTCGGGGGTTGTTTCGAGTTTTCACTCTCTAACGTCATGTTTTGTTTAAATCTAGAAATATAAAAATTACCGTCGTATTCTCGAACTGGGAGTCCCGCGGCTGCGGGGTCAGTTCCTATGAGTTACATTGGTCCCGTGGGAGGTGTTGGTGCCACCCACGGGGACGTTCGGGGGATAATACGCCATATTTTAAAGCCTAAGTCTAGAAATATGCAAATTATCATCGTATTCTCAAACCGGGAGTCCCGTGGCTGCGCGACCAGTTCCTATGAGTTACATTGGTCCCGTGGGAGGTTTTGGTTCCACCCGCGAGGCCGTTCGGGGGTCGTTTTGAGTTTTCACCCACTAACGCCATGTTTTTAAACCTAAGTTTAGAATTATGCAAATTACCATTGTATTCTCAAAACGGGAGTTCCGCGGCTGCAGGGTCGGTTACTACGAGTTACATTGGTCCCGTGGGAGGTGTTGGTACCACCCACGGGGCCGTTCGGGGGTTGTTTCGATTTTTCACCCTTTAACGCCATGTTTTGCTTAATTCTAAAAATATGCAAATTACGGTTGTATTCTCAAATCGGGAGTCCCGCGGCTGCGAGGTCTGTTCCTACGAGTTACACTGGTCCCGTGGGAGGTGTTGGTGCCACCCACGGGGACGTTCGGGGGATGTTTCGAATTCTCACCACCTAATGCCATGTTTTTAAGCCTAAGTCTAAAAATATGCAAATTATCATCGTATTCATAATCCGGGAGTCCCACGGCTGTGCGACCAGTTCCTACGAGTTGCATTGGTCCCGTGGGAGGTCTTGTTGCCACCCACGGGGCCGTTCGGTTGCTGTTTCTAATTTTTACCCACTAACATCATGTTTTTAGGCCTAAGTCTAGAATTATGTAAATTATAGTCGTATTATCAAACCGAGAGTCCCGCGGCTGCGTGGTCAGTTCATACGAGTTACATTGGTCCCGTTGGAGGTGCTGGTGCCACCCATGGGGCCGTTCGGGGGCTGTTTCGAGTTTTCACCCTCTAACACCTTATTTTTAAGCCTAAGTCGATAAATATGCAAATTACCATCGTATTCTCAAACCGGGAGTCCCGCGACTGCGGGGTCAGTTCCTATGAGCCACATTTGTCACGTGTGAGGTGTTGCTGCTATCCACGGGGCTGTTTGGTGGCTGCTTTGAGTTTTCACTCTCTAACGCCATGTTTTTAAACCTATGTCTAAAAATATGCAAATTTCCATCGTATTCTCAAAACGGGAGTCCCGCGGCTGCGGGATCAGTTGTTATGAGTCACATTGGTCCCGTGGGAGGTGTTGGTGCCACCCACGGGGCCGTTCGGGGGCTGTTTCGAGTTTTCACCCTCTAATGCCATGTTTTTAAGCCTAAGTCTAGAAATATGCAAATTATCGTTGTACTCTCAAAGAGGGAGTTTCGCGGCTGCGGGGTCAGTTCCTACGAGTTACATTGGTCCCGTGGGGGGTGTTGGTGCCACCCACGGGACCGTTCAGGGGCTGTTTCGTGTTTTCACCAACAAACGCCATATTTTTAAGTCTAAGTCTAGAATTATGCAATTTATCGTCGTATTCTCAAACCGAGAGTCCCGCGGCTGCGCGACCAGTTCCTACGAGTTACATTGGTCCTATGGGAGGTGTTGGTGACACCCACGGGGACGTTCGGGGGCTGTTTCCAGTTTTCACCCACTAACACCATGTTTTTAAGCCTAAGTCCAGAATTATGTAAATTACCATCGTATTCTCAAACCAAGAGTCCCGCGGCTCCGTGGTCGGTTCCTACGAGTTACATTAGTCCCGTGGGACGTGCTGGTCCCACCAACGGGGTCGTTCGGGGACTGTTTCGAGTATTTACCCTCTAACGCCATGTTTTTAAGCATAAGTATACAAATATGCAAATTACCATCGTATTCTCAAACCGATAGTCCCGCGGCTGCGGGATCAGTTCCTACGAGCCACAATCGTCCCGTGGTAGGTGTTGGTGCCACACACGGGACCGTTCGGGGGCTGTTTCGAGTTTTCACCCTCTAACGCCATTTTTTAAGCCTAAGTTTAGACATATGCAAATTATCGTCGTATTCTCAAATCGGGAGTCCATCGGTTGTGGGTCAGTTCGTACGAGTCACATTGGTCCCGTGGGAGGTGTTGGTGACACCCACGGGGCCGTTCGGGGGGTGCTTCGAGGTTTCACCCTCTAATGCCATGTTTGTAAGCCTAAATAAATAAATATGCAAATTACCATCGTATTCTCAAACCGAGAGTCCCGCGGCTGCGGGGTCAGTTCCTTCGAGTTACATTGGTCCCGTGGGAGGCATTGGTGCAACCCACGAGCCCGTTCGGGGGTTGTTTCTTGTTTTAACCCTCTAACGTCATGTTTTGTTGAAAGGTATAAATATGAAAATTACCGTCGTATTTTCAAACTCGGAGTCTCGCGGCTGCGGGGTCAGTTCCTACGAGTCACATTGGTCCCGTGGGAGATATTGGTCCCACCCACGGGGACGTTCGGGGGCTATTATGCAATGTTTTTAAGACTTAGTCAAGAAATATGCAAATTAGCATCGTATTCTTAATCCGAGAGTCCCACTGTTGCGCGGCCAGTTCCTACAGGTTACATTGGTCCAGTGGGAGGTGTTGGTGCCACCCACGGGGCCGTTCGGGGGCTGTTTCGAGTTTTCACCCACTAACGCCATGTTTTTAAGCCTAAGTCTAGAATTATGCAAATTACCGTCGTATTCTCAAACCGGTAGTCCCGCGGCTGCAGGGTCAGTTCCTACGAGTTACATTGGTCCCGTGGGCGGTGTTGGTGCCACCGACGGGTTCGTTCGGGGGTTGTTTCGATTTTTCACCCTCTAACGCCATGTTTTGCATAAATCTAGAAATATCCAAATTACTATCATATTCTCAAATCGAGAGTCCCGCGGCTGCGATGTCTGTTCCTACGAGTTACATTGGTCCCGTGGGAGGTGTTGGTACCACCCACGGGGACGTTCGGGGGCTGTTTCGAGTTCTAACTCTTTAACACCATGTTTTTAAGCCTAAGTCTAGAAATATGAAAATTATCATCGTATTCTCAAACCGGGAGTCCCGCAACTACGCGACCAGTTCCTATGAGTTACATGAGTCTCGTGGGAGGTGTTGGTGCCACCCACAGGGCCGTTCGGGGGCTGTTTCGAAATTTCACCCACTAACGCCATGTTTTTAATCCTAAGTCTAGAATTAAGCAAATTACCGTCGTATTCTCAAACCGGGAGGCCCGCGGCTGCGGTGTCAGTTCCTACGAGTTACATTGGTCCCGTGGGAGGTGTTGGTGCCACCCACAGGGCCGTTCGGGGGCTGTTTCGAGTTTTCACCCACTAACGCCATGTTTTTAAGCCTAAGTCTAGAATTATGCAAATTACCGTCGTATTCTCAAACCGGTAGTCCCACGGCTGAAGGGTCAGTTCCTACGAGTTACATTGGTCCCGTGGGCGGTGTTGGTGCCACCGACGGGTTCGTTCGGGGGTTGTTTCGATTTTTCACCCTCTAACGCCATGTTTTGCATAAATCTAGAAATATCCAAATTACTATCATATTCTCAAATCGAGAGTCCCGCGGCTGCGATGTCTGTTCCTACGAGTTACATTGGTCCCGTGGGAGGTGTTGGTACCACCCACGGGGACGTTCGGGGGCTGTTTCGAGTTCTAACTCTTTAACACCATGTTTTTAAGCCTAAGTCTAGAAATATGAAAATTATCATCGTATTCTCAAACCGGGAGTCCCGCAACTACGCGACCAGTTCCTATGAGTTACATGAGTCTCGTGGGAGGTGTTGGTGCCACCCACAGGGCCGTTCGGGGGCTGTTTCGAAATTTCACCCACTAACGCCATGTTTTTAATCCTAAGTCTAGAATTAAGCAAATTACCGTCGTATTCTCAAACCGGGAGGCCCGCGGCTGCGGTGTCAGTTCCTACGAGTTACATTGGTCCCGTGGGAGGTGTTGGTGCCACCCACAGGGCCGTTCGGGGGCTGTTTCGATTTTTCACCCTCTAACGCCATGTTTTATTTAAATTTAGAAATATGCAAATTACCGTTGTATTCTCAAATCGGGAGTCCCATGGCTGCGAGGTCTGTTCCTACGAGCTACATTGGTCCCGTGGGAGGTGTTCGTGCCACCCACGGGGATGTTCAGGGGCTGTTTCGAGTTCTCACCCTCTAACGCCATATTTTTAAGTTTAAATCTAGAAATATGAAAATTATCGTCATATTCTCAAACCGAGAGTCCCGCGGCTGCACGACTAGTTCCTATGAGTTACATTGGTCCGGTGGGAGCTGTTGGAGCCACCCACGGGGCCGTTCGGGGGCTGTTTCGAGTTTTCACCCACTCACACCATTTTTTAAGCCTAAGTCTACAATTATGCAAATTACAGTCGTATTATCAAACCGGGAGTCCCGCGGTTACAGGGTCAGTTCTTACGAGTTACATTGGTCCCGTGGGAGGTGTTGGTGCCACCCACGGGGCCATTTGGGGGTCGTTTCAATTTTTCACCCACTAACGCCTTGTTTTGCTTAAATCTAGAAATATGCAAATTATTGTCGTATTCTCAAATCGGGAGTCCCGTGGCTGCGAGGTCTGTTCCTACGAGTTACATTGGTCCCGTGGGAGGTGTTGGTGCCACCCACGGGGACGTTCGGGGGCTGTTTCGAGTTAACACCCTCTAACGCCATGTTTTTAAGCCTAAGTCTAAAAATATGCAAATTATCGTCGTATTCTCAAATCGGGAGTCCCGCGGCTGCGCGACCAGTTCCTATGAGGTACATTGGTCCCGTGGGAGGTATTAGTGCCACCCACGGGGCCGTTCGGGGGCTCTTTCGAGTTTTCACCGACTAACGCCATGTTTTTAAGCCTAAGTCTAGATTTATGCAAATTACCATCATATTTTCAAATCGGGAGTCCCGCGGTTGCGGGGTCAGTTCCTACGAGTTACATTGGTCCCGTGGGAGGTGCTGGTGCCACCCAAGGGGCCGTTCGGGGGCCGTTTCGAGTTTTCACCCTCTAACTCCATATTTTTAAGGCTAAGTCTAGAAATATGCACATTACCGCCGTACTCTCCAAACGGGAGTTCCTCGACTGCGGGGTCAGTTTCTATGAGTTACATTGGTCCCGTGGGAGGTGTAGGCGCCACCCACGGGGACGTTCGGGGACAGTTTTGAGTTTTCACACCCTAATGCCATGTTTTTAAGCCTAAATGTAGAAATATGCAAATTACCGTCGTATTCTCAAACCGGGAGTTCCGCGGCTGCGCGACCAGTTCCGACGAGTCACATTGGTCCCGTGGGAGGTGTTGGTGCCACACACGGGACCGTTCGGGGGCTGTTTTGAGTTTTCACCCTCTAACGCCATGTTTTTAAGCCTAAGTCTAGAAATATGCAAATTATCGTTGTATTCTCAAATCGGGAGTCCATCGGTTGCGGGGTCAGTTCCTACGAGTCACATTGGTCCCGTGGGAGGTGTTGGTTCCACCCACGGGGCCTTTCGGGGGATGATTCGAGTTTTCACCCTCTAACGCTATGTTTTTAAGCCTAAATAAGAAAATATGCAAATTATCGGGGTATTCTCAAACCGGGAGTCCCGCGGCTACGCGGTTAGTTCCTACGAGTTACATTGGTTGGTGCCACCCATGGGGCCGCTCGGGGGTTGTTTCCAATTTTAACCCTCTAACGTCATGTTTTATTTAAATCTAGAAATATGAAAATTATCGTCGTATTCTCAAACTGGGAGTCTCGCGACTGCGGGGTCAGTTCCTAGGAGTCACATTAGTCCCGTGGGAGGTGTTGGTGCCACCCACGGGGACACTCAGGGGTTGTTACGCCATGTTTTTGAGCCTAAGTCTAGAAATATGCAAATTATCATCGTATTCTCAAACCGAGAGTCCCGCGGCTACGTGGCCAGTTCTTACGAGTTACATTGGTCCCGTTGGAGGTGTTGGTGCCACCCACGGTGCCGTTCCGGGGCTGTTTCGAGTTTTCACCCACTAACGCCATGTTTTTACGCCTAAGTCTAGAATTATGTTAAATACCGTCGTATTCTCAAATCGGGAGTCCCGCGGCTATAGGGTCAGTTCCTACGAGTTACATTGGTCCTGTGGGAGGTGTTGATGCCACCCACGGGGCCTTTCGGGGTTGTTTCGATTTTTCACCCTCTAACACCATGTTTTGTTTAAATCTAGAAATATGCAAATTACCGTCATATTCTCAAATCGGGTGTCACGCGGCTGCGAGATCTGTTCCTACGAGTTACATTGGTCCCGTGGGAGGTGTTGGTGCCACCCACGGGGACGTTCGAGGGATGTTTCGAGTTGCCACCCTCTAATGCCATGTTTTTAATCCTAAGTCTAGAAATATGTAAATTATCGTCGTATTCTGAAACCGGGAGTCGCACGGCTGCGCGACCAGTTCCTACGAGTTACATTGGTCCCGTGGGAGTTGTTGGTGCCACCCACAGGGCCGTTTGGGGGCTGTTTCGAATTTTCACCCACTAACGCCATGTTTTTAAGCCTAAGTCTAGAATTATGCAAATTACCGTCGTATTCTCAAATCGGGAGTCTCGCGGCTGTGGGGTCAGTTCCTACGAGTTACATTGGTCCCCTTGGAGGTGTTGGTGCCACTCATTGGGCCGTTCAGGGGCTGTTTCGAGTTTTCACCCTCTAACGCCATGTTTTTCAGCCTAAGTCTAGAAAAATGCAAATTACCACTGTACTCTCAAATCGAGAGTCCCACGGCTAGAGGGTGAGTCCCTACGACTTACATTTGTCCCGTGGGAGGTGTTGGTGCCACCGAAGGGGCCGTTCGGGGGTTGTTTTGATTTTTCACCCTCTAACGCCATGTTTTGCTTAAATCTAGAAATATGCAAATTACCGTCGTATTCTCAAATAGAGAGTCCCGCGGCTGCGAGGTCTATTCCTACGAGTTACATTTGGTCCAGTGGGAGGTGTTGGTGCCACCCACGGGGATGTTCGGGGTTGTTTCGAGTTCTCACCCTCTAACGCCATATTTTTAAGCTTAAGTCTATAAATATGCAAATTATCCTCGTATTCTCAAACCGGGAGTCCCGCGGCTGCGCGACCAGTTCCTACGAGTTACATTGGTCCCGTGGGAGGTGTTGGTGCCACCCATAGGGCCGTTCGGGGGCTCTTTCAAATTTTCACCCACTAACGCCATGTTTTTATGCCTAAGTCTAGAATTATACAAATTACCGTCGTATTATCAAACCGGGAGTCCCGCGGCTACGGGGTCAGTTTCTACGAGTTACATTGGTCCCGTGGGAGGTGTAGGTGCCACCAACGGGGATGTTCGGGGGATGTTTTGAGTTTTCACCCCCTAATGGCATGTTTTTAAGCCTAAATATAGAAATATGCAAATTACCATCGTATTCTCAAATCCGAAGTCCCGCGGATGCGGGGTCAGTTCCTACGAGCTACATTGGTTACTTGGGAGGTGTTGGAGCCACCCATGGGGCCGTTCGGGGGTTGTTTCGAGTTTTCACCCGCTAACGTCATGTTTTGCTTAAATCTAGAAATCTAAAAATCACCGTTGTATTCTCGAACTGGGAGTCCCGCGGCTGCGGGGTCAGTTCCTATGAGTTACATTGGTACCGTGGGAGGTGTTGTTGCCACCCACGGGGACGTTCGGGGGCTAATACGCCATGTTTTTAAGCCTAAGTCTAGAAATATGCAAATTATCATCGTATTCTCAAACCGGGTGTCCCGTGGCTGCGCAACCAGTTCCTACGAGTTACATTGGTCCCGTGGGAGGTTTTGGTTCCACCAACGAGGCCGTTTGGGGGCTGTTTCGAGTTTTCACCCATTAATGCCATGTTTTTAAGCCCAAGTCTAGAATTATGCAAATTACCATTGTATTCTCAAAATGGGAGTCCCACGGCTGCAGGGTCAGTTCCTACGAGTTACATTGGTCCCGTGGGAGGTGTTGGTACCACCCACGAGGCCGTTCGGGGGTTGTTTCGATTTTTCACCCACTAACGCCATGTTTTGCTTAAATCTAGAAATATTCAAATTACGGTCGTATTCTCAAATCGGGAGTCCCGCGGCTGCGAGATCTGTTCCTACGAGTTACATTGGTCCCGTGGGAGGTGTTGGTGCCACCCACGGGGACGTTCGAGGGCTGTTTCGAATTCTCAGCCCCTAACGCCATGTTTTTAAGCCTAAGTCTGGAAATATGAAAATTATCATTGTATTCTTAATCCGGGAGTCCCACGGCTGTCCGGACAGTTCCTACGAGTTGCATTGGTCCCGTGGGAGGTGTTGTTGCCACCCACGGGGCCGTTCGGTGGCTGTTTCTATTTTTCACCCACTAACGTTATGTTTTTATGCCTAAGTCTAGAATTTTGTAAATTACAGTCGTATTATCAAATTGGGAGTCCCGCGGCTGCGTGGTCAGTTGCTACGAGTTACATTGGTCCCGTTGGAGGTGCTGGTGCCACCTACGGGGCCCTTCGGGGGCTGTTTCGAGTTTTCACCCACTAACGCTGTGTTTCTAAGCCTAAGTCTATAAATATGAAAATTACCATGGTATTCTCAAACCGGGAGTCCCGCGACTATAGGGTCAGTTCCTACAAGCCACATTGGTCCCGTGGGATGTGTTGCTGCTACCCACGGGGATGTTTGGTGGTTGTTTCGAGTTTTCACTCTCTAACGCCATGTTTTTAAGCCCAAGTCTAAAAATATGCAAATTTCCATCGTATTCTTAAAACGGGAGTCCCGCGGCTCCGGGGTCAGTTCCTACAAGTCACATTGGTCCCGTGGGAGGTGTTGGTGCCACCCACGGGGCCGTTCGGGGGCTGTTTAGAGTTTTCACCCTCTAACGCCATGTTTTTAAGCCTATGTCTAGAAATATGCAAATTATAGTTGTACTCTCAAAGAGGGAGTTTCGTGGCTGCGGGGTCAGTTCCTACGAGTTACATTGGTCCCGTGGGGGGTGTTGGTGCCACCCACGGGACCGTTCTGGGGCTGTTTTGTATTTTCACCAACAAACGCCATGTTTTTAAGTCTAAGTCTAGAATTATGCAAATTACCGTCGTATTCTCAAATCGGGAGTTCCGTGGCAGCGGGGTCAGTTCCTACGAGTTACATTGGTCCCGTGGGAGGTGTTGGTGCCACGCATTGGGCCGTTCGGGGGCTGTTTTGAGTTTTCACCCACTAACACCACGTTTTTAAGCCTAAGTCCAGAATTATGCAAATTACCATCGTATTCTCAAACTGAGAGTCCCGCAGCTGCGTGGTCGGTTCCTACGAGTTACATTAGTCCCGTGGGACGTGCTGATCCCACCCACGGGGTCGTTCGGGGGCTATTTCGAGTATTTACCCTCTAACGCCATGTTTTTAAGCTTAAGTCTAGAAATATGCAAATTACCATCATATTCTCAAACCGATAGTCCCGCGGCTGCGGGATCAAATCCTACGAGCCACAATCGTCCCGTGGGAGGTTTTGGTGCCACACACGGGACCGTTCTGGGGCTGTTTCGAGTTTTCACCCTCTAACGCCATTTTTTAAGCCTAAGTTTAGAAATATAAAAATTACCGTCATATTCTCAAACCGGGAGTCCATCGGTTGTGGGGCAGTTGCTACGAGTCACATTGGTCCCGTGGGAGGTGTTGGTGCCACCCACGGGGCCGTTCGGGGGGTGCTTCGAGTTTTCACCCTCTAATGCCATGTTTGTAAGCCTAAATAAAGAAATATACAAATTACCATCATATTCTCAAAACGAGAGTCCCGCGGCTACGGGGACAGTTCCTTCGAGTTACATTAGTCCCGTAGGGAGGTGTTGGTGCCACCCACGGGGCCGTTCGGGGGTTGTTTCTAGTTTTAACCCTCTAACGTCATGTTTTGCTTTAATGTAGAAATATGAAAATTACCGTCGTATTTTCAAACTCGGAGTCTCGCGGCTGCGGGGTCAGTTCCTACGAGTCACATTGGTCCCGTGGGAGATGTTGGTGCCACCCACGGGGACGTTCGGGGGCTATTACGCCATGTTTTTAAGCCTAAGTCAAGAAATATGCAAATTATCGTCGTATTCTCAAACCGAGAGTCCCGTGGCTGCGCAACCAGTTCCTACTAGTTACATTGGTCCGGTGGGAGGTGTTGGTGCCACCCACGGGGCCGTTCGGGGGATGTTTCGAGTGTTCACCCACTAATGCCATGTTTTTACGCCTAAGTCTAAAATTATGCAAATTACCGTCATATTCTCAAATCGAGAGTCCCGCGACTGCGGGGTCAGTTCCTTCGAGTTACATTGGTCCCGTGGGAGGTGCTGGTGCCACCCACGGGGCCGTTCGGGGGTTGTTTCTTGTTTTAACCCTCTAACATCATGTTTTGTTTAAATGTAGAAATATGAAAATTACCGTCGTATTTTCAAACTCGGAGTCTCGCGGCTGCGGGGTCAGTTCCTACGAGTTACATTGGTCCCGTGGGAGGTGTTGGTACCACCCACGGGGACGTTCGGGGGCTATTTCGAGTTCTAACTCTCTAACGCCATGTTCTTTAAGCCTAAGTCTAGAAATATGCAAATTATCACCGTATTCTCAAATTGGGAGTCCCGCAACTGCGCTACCAGTTCCTAGGAGTTACATTGGTCCCATGGGAGGTGTTGGTGCCACCCACAGCGGGGGATGTTTCGAATTTTCACCCACTAACGCCATGTTTTTAAGCCTAAGTCTAGAATTAAGCAAATTACGGTCGTATTCTGCAACTGGCTGTCCCGCGGCTGCGGGGTCAGTTACTACGAGTTACATTGGTCCCGTGGGAGGTGTTGGTGCCACCCACGGGGACGTTCGGGGGCTGTTACACCATATTTTTAAGCCTAAGTCTAAAAATATGAAAATTATCATAGTATTCTGAAACCGGGAGTCCCACGGCTGCGCGACCATTTCCTACGAGTTACATTGGTCACGTGGGAGGTGTTGGTGCCACCCACGGGGCCGTTCGTGGGCTGTTATGAGTTTTCACCCACTAACGCCATGTTTTTAAGACTAAGTCTAGAATTATGAAAATTACTGTTGAATTCACAAATCGGGAGTCCCATGGCTGCGGGGTCAGTTCCTACGAGCCACATTGGTCCCGTGGGAGGTGTTGGTGCCACCCATGGGGCCGTTCGGGGGCTGTTTCGAGTTTTCACCCTCTAACGCCATGTTTTTAAGCCTAAGTCTAGAAATATGCAAATTACCTTTGTATTCTCAAATCGGGGGTCCCGCGGCTGCGGGGTCAGTTCCTTCGAAAAACATTGGTCCCGTGGGAGGTGTTGGTGCCACCCACGGGGCCGTTCGACGGTTATTTCGAGTTTTCACCCTCTAACCCCATATTTTTAAGCCTAAGTCTAGAAATATGCAAATTACCTTCGTATTCTCAAAACGGGAGTCCCGCGGCTGCAGGGTCAGTTCCGATGAGTTACATTGGTCGCGTGGGAGGTGTTGGTACCACCCACGGGGCCATTCGGGGGTTGTTTCGATTTTTCACCCTTTATTGCCATGTTTTGCTTAAATCTAGAAATATACAAATTACGGTCGTATTCTCAAATCGGGTGTCCGACGGCTGCGAGGTCTGTTCCTACGAGTTACATTGGTCCCGTGGGAGGTGTTGGTGCCACCCACGGGGACGTTCGGGGGTTGTTTAGAATTCTCACTCCCTAACGCCATGTTTTTAAGCCTAAGTCTAGAAATATTCAAATTATCATCGTATTCTCAAACCGAGAGTCCCGCGGCTGTGCGACCAGTTACTACGAGTTGCATTGGTCCCGTGGGAGGTGTTCGTGCCACCCACGGGGCCGTTCGGTGTCTGTTTCTAATTTTCAACCACTAACGTCATGTTTTTATGGCTAAGTCTAGAAGTATCTAAATTACCGTCGTATTATCAAACCGGGAGTCCCGCGACTGCGTGGTCAGTTCCTACGAGTTACATTGGTCCCGTGGGAGGTGTTGGTGCCACCCACGGGGCCGTTCGGGGGTTGTTTCGAGTTTTCACCCTCTAACGCCATGTTTTTAAGCCTAAGTCTAGAAATATGCAAATTACCATCGTATTCTCAAACTGGGAGTCCCGCGACTGCGGGGTCAGTTCCTACGAGCCACATTGGTCCCGTGTGAGGTGTTGATGCTACAAACGGGGCTGTTCCGTGGTTGTTTTTGAGTTTTCACTCTCTAACGCCATGTTTTTAAGCCTAAGTCTAGAAATATTCAGATTACCATCGTATTCTCAAAACACGAGTCCCGCGGCTGCGGGGTCAGATCCTACGAGTCACATTGGTCCCGTGGGAGGTGTTCATGCCACCCACGGGGCCGTTCGGGGGCTATTTCGAGTTTTCACCCTCTAACGCCATGTTTTTAAGCCCAAGTCTAGAAATTTACAAATTATCGTTGTACTCTCAAAGCGGGAGTTCCGTGGCTGTGGGGTGAGTTCCTACGAGTTACATTGGTCCTGTGGGAGGTGTTGGTGCCACCCACGGGACCGTTCGGGGGCTGTTTCCTGTTTTCACCAACTAACGCCATGTTTTTAAGACTAAGTCTAGAATTATGAAAATTACCATCGTATTCTCAAATCAGGAGTCTCGCGGCAGCGCGACCAGTTCCTACGAGTTACATTGGTCCCGTGGGAGATGTTGGTGCCACCCATTGTGCCGTTCGGTGACTGTTTCGAGTTTTCAACCACTAACGCCATGTTTTTAAGCCCAAGTCTAGAATTATTCAAATTACCGTCGTATTCTCAAATCGGGTATCCCGCGGCTGTGTGGTCAGTTCCTACGATTTACATTGGTCCCGTGGGACGTGTTGGTCCCACCCACGGGGTCGTTCGGGGGCTGTTTCGAGTATTTAGCCTCTAACGCCATGTTTTTAATCTTAAGTCTAGAATTATTCAAATTACCGTCGTATTCTCAAATCGGGAGTCCCGTGGCAGCGGGGTCAGTTCCTACGAGTTACATTGGTCCCGTGGGAGGTGTTGGTGCCACGCATTGGGCCGTTCGGGGGCTGTTTCGAGTTTTCACCCACTAACGCCATGTTTTTAAGCCTAAGTCCAGAATTATGCAAATTACCATCGTATTCTCAAACCGAGAGTCCCGCAGCTGCGTGGTCGGTTCCTATGAGTTGCATTAGTCCCGTGGGATGTGCTGGTCCCACCCACGGGGTCGTTCGGGGGCTGTTTCGAGTATTTACCCTCTAATGCCATGTTTTTAAGCTTAATTCTAGAAATATGCAAATTACCATCGTATTCTCAAACCGATAGTCCCGCAGCTGCGGGATCAGTTCCTACGAGCCAAAATCGTCCCGTGGGAGGTTTTGGTGCCACACACGAGACCGTTCTGGGGCTGTTTCGAGTTTTCACCCTCTAACGCCATTTTTTAAGTCCAAGTTTAGAAATATGCAAATTACCGTCGTATTCTCAAACCGGGAGTCCATCGGTTGTGGGGCAGTTCCTACGAGTCACATTGGTCCCGTGGGAGGTGTTGGTGCCACCCACGGGGCCGTTCGGGGGGTGCTTCGAGTTTTCACCCTCTAATGCCATGTTTGTAAGCCTAAATAAAGAGATATACAAATTACCGTCATATTCTCAAAACGAGAGTCCCGCGGCTACGGGGTCAGTTCCTTCGAGTTACATTAGTCCCGTAGGGAGGTGTTGGTGCCACCCACGGGGCCGTTCGGGGGTTGTTTCTTGTTTTAACCCTCTAACGTCATGTTTTGTTTAAATGTAGAAATATGAAAATTACCGTCGTATTTTCAAACTCGGAGTCTCGCTGCTGCGGGGTCAGTTCCTACGAGTCACATTGGTCCCGTGGGAGATGTTGGTGCCACCCACGGGGACGTTCGGGGGCTATTACGCCATGTTTTAAAGCCTAAGTCAAGAAATATGCATATTATCGTCGTATTCTCAATCCGAGAGTCCCGCGGCTGCGCGACCAGTTCCTACTAGTTACATTGGTCCGATGGGAGGTGTTGGTGCCACCCACGGGGCCGTTCGGGGGCTGTTTCGAGTTTTCACCCACTAATGCCATGTTGTTAAGCCTAAGTCTAGAATTATGCAAATTACCATCATATTTTCAAATCGAGAGTCCCGCGGCTGCGAGGTCAGTTCCTTCGAGTTACATTGGTCCTGTGGGAGGTGTTGGTGCCACCCACGGGGCCGTTCGGGGGTTGTTTCGAGTTTTCACCCTCTAACGCCATGTTTTTAAGCCTAAGTCTAGAAATATGCAAATTACCGTCGTATTCTAAAACCGGGAGTCCCGCGCCTGCGAGGTCAGTTCCTACGATTTACATTGGTCCCGTGGGAGGTGTTGGTGCCACCCATTGTGCCGTTCGGTGGCTGTTTCGAGTTTTCAACCACTAACGCCATGTTTTTAAGCCGAAGTCTAGAATTATTCAAATTACCGTCGTATTCTCAAACCGGGTATCCCGCGGCTGCGTGGTCAGTTCCTACGATTTACATTGGTCCCGTGGGACGTGTTGGTCCCACCCACGGGGTCGTTCGGGGGTTGTTTCGAGTATTTATCCTCTAACGCCATGTTTTTAAGCTTAAGTCGAGAAATATGCAAATTCCCATTATATTCTCAAATCGAGAGTCCCGCGGCTGTGGGGTCAGTGCCTACGTGCCACATTGGTCCCTTGGGAGGTGTTGGTGCCACACACGGGACCGTTCGGGGGCTGTTTCGAGTTTTCACCCTCTAACGCCATATTTTTAAGCCTAAGTCCAGAATTATGCAAATTACCTTCGTATTCTCAAACCGAGAGTCCCGCAGCTGCGTGGTCGGTTCCTACGAGTTACATTAGTCCCGTGGGACGTGCTGGTCCCACCCATGGGGTCGTTCGGGGGCTGTTTCGAGTATTTACCCTCTAACGCCATGTTTTTAAGCTTAAGTCTAGAAATATGCAAATTACCATCGTATTCTCAAACCGTTAGTCCCGAGATTTTGGGATCAGTTCCTACGAGCCACAATCGTCCCGTGGGAGGTGTTGGTACCACACACGGGACCGTTCGGGGGCTGTTTCGAGTTTTCACCCTCAAACGCCATTTTTTAAACCTAAGTTTAGAAATATGCAAATTATCATCGTATTCTCAAATCGGGAGTCCATCGGTTGTGGGGCAGTTCCTACGAGTCACATTGGTCCCGTGGGAGGTGTTGGTGCCACCCACGGGGCCGTTCGTGGGGTTCTTCGAGTTTTCACCCTCTAATGCCATGTTTGTAAGCCTAAATAAAGAAATATGCAAATTCCCATCATATTCTCAAACCGAGAGTCCCGCGGCTGCGGGGTCAGTTCCTTCGAGTTACATTGGTCCCGTGGGAGGTGTTGGTGCCACCCACAGGGCCGTTCGGGGGCTGTTTCGAGTTTTCACCCACTAATGCCATGTTTTTAAGCCTAAATCTAGAATTATGCAAATTACCCTCGTATTCTCAAATCGGTAGTCCCGCGGCTGCAGGGTCTGTTCCTACGAGTTACATTGGTCCCGTGGGAGGTGTTGGTGCCACCGACGGGGCCGTTCGGGGGTTGTTTCGATTTTTCAACCTCTAACGCCATGTTTTGCCTAAATCTAGAAATATCCAAATTACTATCATATTCTCAAATCGGGAGTCCCGCGGCTGCGAGGTCTGTTCCTACTAGTTACATTGGTCCCATGGGAGGTGTTGGTACCACCCACGGGGACGTTCGGGGGATGTTTCGAGTTCTAACTCTCTAACGCCATGTTTTTAAGCCTAAGTCTTGAAATATGAAAATTATCATCGTATTCTCAAATCGGCAGTCCCGCAACTGCGCGACTAGTTCCTATGAGTTACATTAGTCCCGTGGGACGTGTTGGTGCCACCCACAGCGGGGGCTGTTTCGAATTTTCACCCACTAACGCCATGTTTTTAAGCCTAAGTCTAGAATTAAGCAAATTACCGTCGTATTCTCAAATCGGAAGTCCCGCGGCTGCGGGGTCAGTTCTTACGAGTTACATTGGTCCCGTGGGAGGTGTTGGTGCCACTTATTGGGTCGTTCGGGGGCTGTTTCGAGTTTTCACCCTCTAACAGCATGTTTTTAAGCCTAAGTCTAGACATATGCAAATTACCGTCGTATTCACAAATCGGGAGTCCCATGGCTGCGGGGTCAGTTCCTACGAGCCACATTGGTCCCATGGGAGGTGTTGGTGCCACCCACGGGGCCGTTCGGGGGTTATTTCGAGTTTTCACCCTCTAACGCCATATTTTTAAGCCTAAGGCTAGAAATATACAAATTACCATCGTACTCTCAAACCGCGAGTCCCTCGGCTGCGTTGTCAGTTTCTACGAGTTACCTTCGTCCCCGGGGAGGTGTAGGTTCCACCCACGGGGATGTTCGGGGGCTGTTTCGAGTTTTCACCCCCTAATGCCATATTTTTCAGCCTAAATATAGAAATATGCAAATTACCATCGTATTCTAAAACCGAGAGTCCCGCGGCTGCGGGGTCAGTTCCTACGAGCTACATTGGTCCCGTGGGAGGTGTTGGTGCCACCCACGGGGCCGTTCGGGGGTTATTTCGAGTTATCACCCTCTAACGCCATGTTTTGTTTAAATCTAGAAATATAAAAATTACCATCGTATTCTCAAAGTGGGAGTCCCGCGGCTGCGGGGTCAGTTCCTACGAGTTACATTGGTCCCGTGGGAGGTGTTGACGCCACCCACGAGGACGTTCGGGGGCTAATACGCCATATTTTTAAGCCCAAGTCTAGAAATATACAAATTATCATCGTATTCTCTAACCGGGAGTCCCGTGGCTGCGCGGCCAGTTCCTACGAGTTACATTGGTCCCGTGGGAGGTGTTGGTTCCACCCATGTGGCCGTTCGGTGGCAGTTTCGAGTTTTTACCCACTAACGCCATGTTTTTAAGCCTAAGTCTAGAATTATGCAAATTACCGTCGTAGTCTCAAACCGGGAGTCCCGCGCCGGCGAGGTCTGTTCCTACGAGTTACATTAGTCCCGTGGGAGGTGTTGGTACCACCCACGGGGCCATTCGGGGGTTGTTTTGATTTTTCACCCTCTAATGCCATGTTTTGCTTAAATCTAGAAATATACAAATTACGGTCGTATTCTCAAATCGGGAGTCCCACGGCTGTGAGGTCTGTTCCTATGAGTTACATTGGTCCCGTGGGAGGTGTTGGTGCCACCCACGGGGACGTTCAGGGGCTGTTTCGAATTCTCACTCCCTCACGCCATGTTTTTAAGCCTAAGCCTAGAAATATTAAAATTATCATCGTATTCACAGACCGGGAGTCCTGCGGCTGTGCGGCCTGTTCCTACGAGTTGCATTGGTCCCGTGGGAGGTGTTAGTGCCACCCACGGGGCCGTTCTGTGGCTGTTTCTAATATTCACCCACTAACATCATGTTTTTATGCCTAAGTCTAAAATTATCTAAATTACCGTTGTATTATTAAAGCGGGAGTCCTGCGACTGCGTGGTCAGTTCCGACGAGTTACATTGGTCCCGTGGGAGGTGTTGGTGCCACCCACGGGGCTGTTCGGGGGCTGTTTTGAGTTTTCACCCTCTAACGCCATGTTTTTAAGCCTAAGTCTAGAAATATGCAAATTACCATCGTATTCTGAAATCGGGAGTCCCGCGGCTGTGGGGTCAGATCCTACGAGTCACATTGGTCCCGTGAGAGGTGTTGATGCCACCCACAGGGCCGTTCGGGGGCTGTTTCGAGTTTTCACCCTCTAACGCCATGTTTTTAAGCCCAAGTCCAGAAATTTACAAATTATCGTTGTACTCTCAAAGCGGGAGTTCCGTGGCTGCGGGGTGAGTTCCTACGAGTTACATTGGTCCTGTGGCACCCACGGGACCGTTCGGGGGCTGTTTCCTATTTTCACCAACTAACGTCATGTTTTTAAGCCTAAGCCTAGAATTATGCAAATAAACATCGTATTCTCAAATCAGGAGTCTCGCGGCAGTGCGACCAGTTCCTACGAGTTACATTGGTCCCGTGGGAGGTGTTGGTGCCACCCATTGTGCCGTTCGGGGGCAGTTTCGAGTTTTCAACCACTAACGCCATGTTTTTAAGTCTAAGTCTAGAATTATTCAAATTACTGTCGTATTCTCAAACCGGGAGTCCCGTGGCTGCGTGGTCAGTTCCTACGAGTTACATTGGTCCCGTGGGACGTGTTGGTCCCACCCACGGGGTCGTTCGGGGGCTGTTTCGAGTATTTAGCCTCTAACGCCATGTTTTTAAGCTTAAGTCTAGAAATATGCAAATTACCATTGTATTCTCAAATAGAGAGTCCCGCGGCTGTGGGGTCAATGCCTACAAGCCACATTGGTCCCTTGGGAGGTGTTGCTGCCACACACGGGACCGTTCGGGGGCTGTTTCGAGTTTTCACCCTCTAACGCCATATTTTTAAGCCTAAGTCCAGAATTATGCAAATTACCTTCGTATTCTCAAACCGAGAGTCCCGCAGCTGCGTGGTCAGTTCCTACGAGTTACATTAGTCCCGGGGGACGTGCTGGGCCCACCCATGGGGTCGTTCGGGGGCTGTTTCGAGTATTTACCCTCTAACGCCATGTTTTTAAGCTTAAGTCTAGAAATATGCAAATTACCATCGTATTCTCAAAACGGGAGTCCCACGGTTGCGGGGTCATTTCCTACGAGCCACATTGGTCCCGTGGGAGGTGTTAGTGCCACACAGGGGACCGTTCGGGGGCTGTTTCGAGTTTTCACCCTCTAACTCCATATTTTTAAGCCTAAGTCTATAAATATGCAAATTACCGTCGTATTCTCAAAATGGGAGTCCCGCGACTGAGGGGTCAGTTCCTACTAGCCACATTGGTCCCGTGTGAGGTGTTGCTGCTACCCACGGGGCTGTTTGGTAGCTGTTTCGAGTTTTCACTCTCTAACGCCATGTTTTTAAGCCTAAGTCTAGAAATATAAAAAAATTCATCGTATTCTCAAAACGGGAGTCCCGCAGCTGCGAGGTCAGTTCCTACGAGTCACATTGGTCCCGTGGGAGGTGTTGGTGCCACCCACGGGGCCGTTCGGGGACTGTTTCATGTTTTCACCCTCTAACGCCATGTTTTTAAGCCTAAGTCTAGAAATATGCAAATTATCATTGTATTCTCAAATAGAGAGTCCCGCGGCTGTGGGGTCAGTGCCTACAAGCCACATTGGTCCCATGGGAGGTGTTGGTGCCACCCACGGGACCGTTCGGGGGCTGTTTCGAGTTTTCACCCTCTAACGTCATGTTTTGTTTAAATCTAGAAATATGAAAATTATTGTTGTATTCTCAAACTGAGAGGATCGCGGCTGCGGGGTCAGTTCCTACGAGTCACATTGGTCCCATGGGAGGAGTTGGTGTCACCCACGGGGACGTTCGAGGGCTGTTACGAAATATTTTTAAGCGTAAGTCTAGAAATATGCAAATTATCATCGTATTCTCAAACCGAGAGTCCCTCGGTTGCAAGGCCAGTTCCTACGCGTTACATTGGTCCCGTGGGAGGTGTTGGTGCCACCCAAGGGGACGTTCGGAGGCTGTTTTGAGTTTTCACCCACTAACGCCATGTTTTTAAGCCTAAGTCTAGAATTATGCAAATTACCATCGATTTTTCACTCTCTAACGTCATGTTTTGTTTAAATTTAGAAATATGAAAATTACTGTCGTATTCCCAAACTGGGAGTCTCGCGACTGCGGGGTCAGTTCCTACGAGCCACATTGGTCCCGTGGGAGGTGTTGGTGCCACCCACGGGGCCGTTCGGGGGCTATTTTGAATTTTCACCCTCTAACGCCATGTTTTTAACCCTATGTCTAGAAATATGCTAATTACCGCCGTATTATCAAATCGGGGGTCCCGCGGCTGTCGGGTCAGTTCCTACGAGTTACATTGGTCCCGTGGGAGGTGTTGGTGCCACCCACGGGGCCGTTCGGGGGCTGTTTCGAGTTTTCAACCACTAACGCCATGTTTTTAAGCCTAAGTCTAGAATTATGCAAAATACCATCGTACTCTCAAATCAATAGTCCCGCGACTGATGGGTCAGTTCCTACGAGTTACATTGGTCCCGTGGGAGGTGTTGGTGCCACCCACGGGGACGTTCAGGGGTTGTTTCGATTTTTTACCCTCTAACGCCATGTTTTGCTTAAATCTAAAAATATGCAAATTACCGTCGTATTCTCAAATAGGGAGTCCTGCGGCTGCGAGGTCTGTTTCTACGAGTCACATTGGTCCCGTGGGAGGTGTTGGTGCCACCCACGGGGACGTTCAGGGGCTATTTCGAGTTCTCACCCTCTAACGCCATGTTTTACTTAATTCTAGAAATATGCCAATTACCGTCGTATTCTCAAACCGGGAGTATTGCGGCTGCGTGACCAGTTCCTACGAGTTACATTGGTTCCGTGGGAGGTGTTGGTGCCACCCACAGGGCCGTTCGGGGATTGTTTTGAATTTTCACCCACTAACGCCATGTTTTTAAGCCTAAGTCTAGAATTATGCAAATTACCATTGTATTCTCAAACGGGGAGTCCCTCGGCTACGGGGTCAGTTTCTACGAGTTACATTGGTCCCGTGGGAGGTGTAGGTGCCACCCACGGGGACGTTCAGGGGCTGTTTCGAGTTTTTACACCCTAATGCCATGTTTTTAAGCCTAAATATAGAAACATGCAAATTACCGTCACATTCTCAAACCGGGAGTCCCACGGCCGCAGGGTCAGTTCCTACAAGTTACGTTGGTCCCGTGGGAGGTGTTGGTGCCACCCACGAGGCCGTTCGGGGGTTGTTTCGAGTTTTCACCCTCTAACGTCATGTTTTGATTAAATCTAGAAATATGAAAATTGCCTTCGTATTCTCAAACTGGGAGTCCTGCGGCTGTGGGGTCAATTCCTACGAGTTACATTGGTCCCGTGGGAGGTGTTGGTGCCACCCATTGGGCCGTTCGAGGGCTGGTTCGAGTTTTCACCCTCCAACGCCATATTTTTAAGCCTAAGTCTAGAAATATTCAAATTACCATTGTACTCTCAAACCGGGAGCCCCGCGGCTACGGGGTCAATTCCTACGAGTTACATTGGACCCGTGGGAGGTGTTGGCGCCACCCACAGGACCGTTCGGAGGCTGTTTCGAGTTTTCACCCACTAACGCCATATTTTTAAGCCTAAGTCTAGAATTATGCAAATTACTGTCGTATTCTGAAATCGAGAGTCCCGCGGCTGCGGGGTCAGTTCCTACGAGCCAAATTGGTCCCGTGGGAGGTGTTGGTGCCACCCACGGGGACGTTCGCGGGCTATTTCGAATTTTCACCCTCTAACGCCATGTTTTTAACCCTATGTCTAGAAATATGAAAATTACCATCATATTCTCAAATCGGGGGTCCCGCGGCTGCCGGGTCAGTTCCTACGAGTTACATTGGTCCCGTGGTAGTTGTTGGTGCCACCCACGGGGCCGTTCGGGGGTTGTTTCGAGTTTTCAACCACTAACGCCATGTTTTTAAGCCTAAGTCTAGAATTATGAAAATTTCCGTCGTATTCGCAAATCGGTAGTCCCGCGGCTTCAGGGTCAGTTCCTACGAGTTACATTGGTCCCGTGGGAGGTGTTGGTGCCACCCACGGGGCCGTTCGGGGGTTGTTTCAATTTTTTACCCTCTAATGCCATGTTTTGCTTAAATCTAAAAATATGCAAATTACCGTCGTATTCTCAAATAGGGAGTCCCGCAGCTGGGAGGTCTGTTCCTACGAGTTACATTGGTCCCGTGGGAGGTGTTGGTGCCACCCACGGGGCCGTTCGGGGGTTGTTTCGAGTTTTAACCCTCTAACGTCATTTTTTGTTTAAATCCAGAAATATAAAAATTACTGTTGTATTCTCTAACTGGGAGACCCGCGGATGCGGGGTCATTTCCTATGAGTTACATTCGTCCCTTGGGAGGTGTTGGTGCCACCCACGGTGACGTTCGAGGTCTGTTACGCCATGTTTTTAAGCCTAAGTCTGGAAATATGCAAATTATCGACGTATTCTCCAACCAGGAGCCCGCGGCTGCGCGACCAGTTCCTACGAGTTACTGTGGTCCCGTGGGAGTCGTTGGTGCCACCCACGGGGCCGTTCGGGGCTGTTTCGAGTTTTCAACCACTAACGCCATGTTTTTAAACCTAAGTCTAGAATTATCCAAATTACCATCGTATTTTGAAAACGGGAGTCCCGCAGCTGCAGGGTCAGTTCCTACGAGTTACATTGGTCCCGTGGGAGGTGTTGGTGCCACCCACGGGGCCGTTCGGGGGTTGTATCGATTTTTCACCCTCTAACGCTTTTTTTGCTTAAAACTAGAAATATGAAAATTACCGTCGTATTCTCAAATCGGGAGTCCCGCGACTGCGAGGTACGAGTTACATTGGTCCCGTGGGAGGTGTTGGTGCCACCCACGGGGACATTCGGGGGCTGTTTCGAGTTCCCACCCTCTAACGCCATGTTTTTCGGCCTAAGTCTAGAAATATGCAAATTATCACCATATTCTCAAATCGGGAGTCCCCCGGCTACGCGGCCAGTTCCTACGAGTTACATTGGTCCCGTGGGAGGTGTTGGTGCCACCCACAGGTCCGTTCAGGGGCTGTTTCGAATTTTCACCCATTAACGCCATATTTTTAAGCCTAAGTCTAGAATTATGCAAATTACCATTGTATTGTCAAACCGGGAGTTCCGCGACTACTGGGTCAGTTCCTACGACTTTCATTGGTCCCGTGGGACGTGTTGGTGCCACCCATTGGGCCGTTCGGGGGTTGGTTCGAGTTTTCACCCTCTAACGCCATATTTTTAAGCCTAAGTTTAGAAATATTCAAATTACCATTGTACTCTCAAATCGGGAGTCCCGCGGCTACGGGGTCAATTCCTACGAGTTACAATGGTCCCGTGGGAGATGTTGGTGCCACCCACGGGGCCATTCGGAGGCTGTTTTGAGTTTTCACCCACTAACGCCATGTTTTTAAGCCTAAGTCTAGAATTATGCAAATTACTGTCGTATTCTCAAATCGGGAGTCCCGCGGCTGCGGGGTCAGTTCCTACGAGTTACATTGGTCGCGTGGGAGGTGTTGGTACAACCCAATGGGGCCATTCGGGGGTTGTTTCGATTTTTCACCCTTTAATGCCATGTTTTGCTTAAATCTAGAAATATACAAATTACGGTCGTATTCTCAAATCGGGTGTCCCACGGCTGCGAGGTCTGTTCCTACGAGTTACATTGGTCCCGTGGGAGTCGTTGGTGCCACCCACGGGGAAGTTCGGGGGCTGTTTCGAATTCTCACTCCCTAACGCCATGTTTTTAAGCCTAAGTCTAGAAATATTAATATTATCATCGTATTCTCAAACCGAGAGTCCCGCGGCTGTGCGGCTAGTTCCTACGAGTTGCATTGGTCCCGTGGGAGGTGTTGGTGCCACCCACGGGGCCGTTCGGTGGCTCTTTCTAATTTTCAACCACTAACGTCATGTTTTTATGCCTAAGTCTAGAAGTATCTAAATTACCGTCGTATTATCAAACCGGGAGTCCCGCGACTGCGTGGTCAGTTCCTACGAGTTACATTGGTCCCGTGGGAGGTGTTGGTGCCACCCACGGGGTCGTTCGGTGGTTGTTTTGAGTTTTCACCCTCCAACGCCATATTTTTAAGCCTAAGTCTAGAAATATGCAAATTACCATCGTATTGTCAAACTGGGAGTCCCGCGACTGCGGGGTCAGTTCCTACGAGCCACATTGGTCCCGTGTGAGGTGTTGCAGCTACAAACGGGGCTGTTCCGCGGTTGTTTTTGAGTTTTCACTCTCTAACGCCATGTTTTTAAGCCTAAGTCTAGAAATATTCAAATTACCATCGTATTCTCAAAACACAAGTCCCGCGGATGCGGGGTCAGATCCTACGAGTCACATTGGTCCCGTGGGAGATGTTGATGCCACCCACGAGGCCGTTCGGGGGCTGTTTTGAGTTTTCACCCTCTAACGCCATGTTTTTAAGCCCAAGTCCAGAAATTTACAAATTATAATTGTACTCTCAAAGCGGAAGTTCCGTGGCTGCGGGGTGAGTTCCTACGAGTTACATTGGTCCTGTGGGAGGTGTTGGTGCCACCCACGGGACCGTTCGGGGGCTGTTTCCTGTTTTCACCAACTAACGCCATGTTTTTAAGACTAAGTCTAGAATTATGAAAATTACCGTCGTATTCTCAAATCAGGAGTCTCGCGGCAGCGCGACCAGTTCCTACGAGTTACATCGGTCCCGTGGGAGGTATTGGTGCCACCCATTGTGCCGTTCGGTGGCTGTTTCGAGTTTTCAACCACTAACGCCATGTTTTTAAGCCTAAGTCTAGAATTATTCAAATTACCGTCGTATTCTCAAACCGGGTATCCCGCGGCTGCGTGGTCAGTTCCTACGATTTACATTGGTCCCGTGGGACATGTTGGTCCCACCAACGGGGTCGTTCGGGGGCTGTTTCGAGTATTTAGCCTCTAACGCCATGTTTTTAAGCTTAAGTATAGAATTATGCAAATTACCGTCGTATTCTCAAATCGGGAGTCCCGTGGCAGCAGGGTCAGTTCCTACGAGTTACATTGGTCCCGTGGGAGCTGTTGGTGCCACGCATTGGGCCGTTCGGGGGCTGTTTCGAGTTTTCACCCACTAACGCCATGTTTTTAAGCCTAAGTCCAGAATTATGCAAATTACCATCATATTCTCAAAACGAGAGTCCTGCAGCTGCGTGGTCGGTTCCTACGAGTTACATTAGTCCCGTGGGACGTGCTGGTCCCACCCACGGGGTCGTTCGGGGGATGTTTCGAATATTTACCCTCTAACGCCATGTTTTTAAGCTTAAGTCTAGAAATATGCAAATTACTATCGTATTCTCAAACCGATAGTCCCGCGGCTGCGATATCAGTTCCTACGAGCCACAATCGTCCCGTGGGAGGTTTTGGTGCCACACACGAGACCGTTCTGGGGCTGTTTCGAGTTTTCACCCTCTAACGCCATTTTTTAAGCCTAAGTTTAGAAATATGCAAATTACCATCGTATTCTCAAACCGTGAGTCCATCGGTTGTGGGGAAGTTCCTACGAGTCACATTGGTCCCGTGGGAGGTGTTGGTGCCACCCACGGGGCCGTTCGGGGGCTGCTTCGAGTTTTCACCCTCTAATGCCATGTTTGTAAGCCTAAATAAAGAAATATACAAATTACCGTCATATTCTCAAAACGAGAGTCCCGCGGCTACGGGGTCAGTTCCTTCGAGTTACATTAGTCCCGTAGGGAGGTGTTGGTGCCACCCACGGGGCCGTTCGGGAGTTGTTTCTTGTTTTAACCCTCTAACGTCATGTTTTGTTTAAATGTAGAAATAAGAAAATTACCATCGTATTTTCAGACTCGGAGTCTCGCGGCTGCTGGGTCAGTTCCAACTAGTCACATTGGTCCCGTGGGAGATGTTGGTGCCACCCACGGGGACGTTCGGGGGCTATTACGCCATGTTTTTAAGCCTAAGTCAAGAAATATGCATATTATCGTCGTATTCTCAAACCGAGAGTCCCGCGGCTGCGCGACCAGTTCCTACTAGTTCCATTGGTCTGGTGGGAGGTGTTGGTGCCACCCACGGGGCCATTCGGGGGCAGTTTCGAGTTTTCACCCACTAATGCCATGTTTTTAAGCCTAAGTCTAGAATTATGCAAATTACCATCATATTTTCAAATCGAGAGTCCTGCGGCTGCGGGGTCAGTTCCTTCGAGTTACATTGGTCCCGTGGGAGGTGTTGGTGCCACCCACAGGGCCGTTCGGGGGATGTTTCGAGTTTTCACCCTCTAACGCCATGTTTTTAAGCCTAAGTCTAGAAATATGCAAATTACCTTGATATTCTAAAACCGGGAGTCCCGCGCCTGCGAGGTCAGTTCCTACGATTTACATTAGTCCCGTGGGAGGTGTTGGTGCCACCCATTGTGCCCTTCGGTGGCTGTTTCGAGTTTTCAACCACTAATGCCATGTTTTTAAGCCTAAGTCTAGAATTATTCAAATTACCGTCGTATTCTCAAACCGGGTATCCCGCGGCTGCGTGGTCAGTTCCTACGATTTACATTGGCCCCATGGGACGTGTTTGTCCCACCCACGGGGCCGTTTGGGAGTTGTTTTGAGTATTTAGCCTGTAACGCCATGTTTTTAAGCTTAAGTCTACAAATATGCAAATTACCATTGTATTCTAAAATAGAGAGTCCCGCGGCTGCGGGGTCAGTGCCTACGAGCCACATTGGTCCCTTGGGAGGTGTTGGTACCACACACGGGACCGTTCGCGCGCTGTTTCGAGTTTTCACCCTCTAACGCCATATTTTTAAGCCTAAGTCCAGAATTATGCAAATTACCTTCGTATTCTCAAACCGAGAGTCCCGCGACTGCGTGGTCGGTTCCTACGAGTTACATTAGTCCCGTGGGACGTGCTGGTCCCACCCATGGGGTCGTTCGGGGGCTGTTTCGAGTATTTACCCTCTAACGCCATGTTTTTAAGCTTAAGTCTAGAAATATGCAAATTACCATCGTATTCTCAAACCGTTAGTCCCGCGATTTTGGGATCAGTTCCTACGAGCCACAATCGTCCCGTGGGAGGTGTTGGTACCACACATGGGACCGTTCGGGGGCTGTTTCGAGTTTTCACCCTCAAACGCCATTTTTTAAACCTAAGTTTAGAAATATGCAAATTATCATAGTATTCTCAAATCGGGAGTCCATCGGTTATGGGGCAGTTCCTACGAGTCACATTGGTCCCGTTGGAGGTGTTGGTGCCACCCACGGGGCCGTTCGTGGGGTTCTTCGAGTTTTCACCCTCTAATGCCATGTTTGTAAGCCTAAATAAAGAAATATGTAAATTCCCATCATATTCTCAAACCGAGAGTCCCGCGGCTGCGGGGTCAGTTCCTTCGAGTTACATTGGTCCCGTGGGAGGTGTTGGTGCCACCCACGGGGACGTTCGGGGGCTATTTCGAGTTTTCACCCTCTAACGGCATGTTTTTAAGCCTAAGTCTAGAAATATACAAATTACCGTCGTATTCACAAATCGGGAGTCCCATGGCTGCGGGGTCAGTTTCTACGAGCCACATTGGTCCCATGGGAGGTGTTGGTGCCACCCACGGGGCCGTTCGGGTATTATTTCGAGTTTTCAGCCTCTAACGCCATATTTTTAAGCCTAAGGCTAGAAATATGCAAATTACCATCGTACTCTTAAACCGCGAGTCCCCTAGCTGCGGGGTCATTTCTACGAGTTACCTTGGTCCCGTGGGAGGTGTAGGTGCCACCCACGGGGACGTTCGGGGGCTGTTTCGAGTTTTCACCCCCTAATGCCATATTTTTCAGCCTAAATATAGAAATATGCAAATTACCATCGTATTCTAAAACGAAGAGTCCCGCGGCTGCGGGGTCAGTTCCTACGAGCTACATTGGTCCCGTGGGAGGTGTTGGTGCCACCCAGGGGGCCGTTCGGGGGTAGTTTCGAGTTTTCACCCTCTAACGCCATGTTTGTTTTAAATCTAGAAATATAAAAATTACTGTCGTATTCTCGAACTGGGAGTCCCGCGACTGCGGGGTCAGTTCCTACGAGTTACATTGGTCCCGTGAGAGGTGTTGATGCCACCCACGAGGACGTTCGGGGGCTAATACGCCATATTTTTAAGCCTAAGTCTAGAAATATACAATTTATCAACGTATTCTCAAACCGAGAGTCCCGTGGCTGCGCGGCCAGTTCCTACGAGTTACATTGGTCCCGTGGGAGGTGTTGGTTCCACCCACGGGGCCGTTCGGTGGCTGTTTCGAGTTTTCACCCACTAATGCCATGTTTTTAAGCTTAAGTCTAGAATTATGCAAATTACCATCGTATTCTCAAACCGGGAGTCCCGCGCCTGCGAGGTCAGTTCCTACGAGTTACATTAGTCCCGTGGGAGTTGTTGGTACCACCCACGGGGCCATTCGGGCGTTGTTTTGATTTTCTAATGCCATGTTTTGCTTAAATCTAGAAATATACAAATTACGGTCGTATTCTCAAATCGGGAGTCCCACGGCTGCGAGGTCTGTTCCTACGAGTTACATTGGTCCCGTGGGAGGTGTTGGTGCCACCCACGGGGACGTTCAGGGGCTGTTTCGAATTCTCAATCCCTCACGCCATGTTTTTAAGCCTAAGTCTAGAAATATTAAAATTATCATCGTATTCTCAAACCGGGAGTCCTGCGGCTGTAAGGCTAGTTCCTACGAGTTGCATTGGTCCCGTGGGAGGTGTTAGTGCCACCCACGGGGCCGTTCTGTGGCTGTTTCTAATTTTCACCCACTAACGTCATGTTTTTATGCCTAAGTCTAGAATTATCTAAATTACCGTTGTATTATCAAAGCGGGAGTCCTGCGACTGCGTGGTCAGTTCCGACGAGTTACATTGGTCCCGTGGGAGGTGTTGGTGCCACCCACGGGGCTGTTCGTGGGCTGTTTTGAGTTTTCACCCTCTAACGCCATGTTTTTAAGCCTTAGTCTAGAAATATGCAAATTACCATCGTATTCTGAAATCGGGAGTCCCGCGACTGCGGGGTCAGATCCTACGAGTCACATTGGTCCCGTGAGAGGTGTTGATGCCACCCACAGGGCCGTTCGGTGGCTGTTTCGACTAACGCCATGTTTTTAAGCCTAAGTCCAGAAATTTACAAATTATCGTTTTACTCTCAAAGCGGGAGTTCCGTGGCTGCGGGGTGAGTTCCTACGAGTTACATTGGTCCTGTGGGAGGTGTTGGTGCCACCCACGGGACCGTTCGGGGGCTGTTTCCTATTTTCACCAACTAACGTCATGTTTTTAAGCCTAAGTCTAGAATTATGAAATAAACGTCGTATTCTCAAATCAGGAGTCTCGCGGCAGTGCGACCAGTTCCTACGAGTTACATTGGTCCCGTGGGAGGTGTTGGTGCCACCCATTGTGCCGTTTCGAGTTTTCAACCACTAACGCCATGTTTTTAAGTCTAAGTCTTGAATTATTTAAATTACCGTCGTATTCTCAAACCGAGAGTCCCGCGGCTGCGTGGTCAGTTCCTACGGGTTACATTGGTCCCGTGGGACGTGTTGGTCCCACCCACGGGGTCGTTCGGGGGCTGTTTCGAGTATTTAGCCTCTAACGCCATGTTTTTAAGCTTAAGTCTAGAAAAATGAAAATTACCATTGTATTCTCAAATAGAGAGTCCCGCGGCTGTGGGGTCAGTGCCTACAAGCCACATTGGTCCCTTGGGAGGTGTTGGTGCCACAGAGGGGACCGTTCAGGAGCTGTTTCGAGTTTTCACCCTCTAACGCCATATTTTTAAGCCTAAGGCTAGAAATATGCAAATTACTGTCGTACTCTCAAACCGCGAGTCCCTCGGCTGTGGGGTCAGTTTCTACGAGTTACCTTGGTCCCCTGGGAGGTGTAGGTGCCACCCACGGGGACGTTCTGGGGCTGTTTCGAGTTTTCACCCCCTAATGCCATATTTTTCATCCTTAATATAGAAATATGCAAATTACCATCGTATTCTAAAACCGAGAGTCCCGCGGCTGCGGAGTCAGTTCCTACGAGTCACATTGGTCCCGTGGGAGGTGTTGGTGCCACCCACAGGGCCGTTCGGGGACTGTTTCATGTTTTCACCCTCTAACGCCATGTTTTTAAGCCTAAGTCTAGAAATATGCAAATTATCGTTGTACTCTCAAAGCGGGAGTTTCGCGGCTACGGGGTTAGTTCCTACGAGTTACATTGATCCCGCGGGGGTTGTTGGTGCCACCCACGGGACCGTTCAGGGGCTGTTTCGTGTTTTCACCAACAAACGCCATGTTTTTATGTCTAAGTCTAGAATTATGCAAATTACCGTCGTTTTCTCAAATTAGGAGTCACGTGGCAACGGGTCTGTTCCTACGAGTTACATTGGTCCCGTGGGAGGTGTTGGTGCCACGCAATGGGGCGTTAGGGGATGTTTCGAGTTTTCACCCACAAACGCCATGTTTTTAATCCTAAGTCCAGAATTATGCAAATTACCATCGTATTCTCAAATCGAGAGTCCCGCGGCTGCGTGGTCGGTTCCTACGAGTTACATTAGTCCCGTGGGACGTGCTGGTCCCACCCACGGTGTCGTTTGGGGGCTGTTTCGAGTATTTACCCTCTAACGCCATGTTTTTAAGCTTAAGTCTAGAAATAAGCAAAGTACCATCGTATTCTCAAACCGATAGTCCCGCGGCTGCGGGATCAGTTCCTACGAGCCACAATTGTCCAGTGGGAGGTGTTGGAGCCACACACGGGACCGTTCGGGGGCTGTTTCGAGTTTTCACCCTCTAACGCCATTTTTTAAGCCTAAGATTAGAAATATGCAAATTAGTGTCGTATTCTCTAACCGGGAGTCCATCGGTTGCGGGTCAGTTCCTACGAGTCACATTGGTCCCATGGGAGGTGTTGGTGCCACCCACGGGGCCGTTCAGGGGTTGTTTCTTGTTTTAACCCTCTAACGTCATGTTTTGTTTAAATGTAGAAATATGAAAATTACCGTCGTATTTTCAAACTCGGAGTATCGCGGCTGCGGGGTCAATTCCTATGAGTCACATTAGTCCCGTGGGAGATGTTGGTGCCACCCACGGGGACGTTCGGGAGCTATTACGCCATGTTTTTAAGCGTAAGTCAAGAAATAAGAAAATTATCGTCGTATTTTCATACCGAGAGTCCCGCGGCTGCGCAACCAGTTTCTACTAGTTACATTGGTCCGGTGGGAGGTGTTGGTGCCACCCACGGGGCCGTTCGGGGGCTGTTTTGAGTTTCCACCAACTAATGCCATGTTTTTAAGCTTAAGTCTAGAATTATTCAAATTACCGTCGTATTCTCAAACCGGTAGTCCCGCGACTGCAGGGTCAATTCCTACGAGTTACATTGGTCCCGTGGGAGGTGTTGGTGCCACCAATGGGGCCGTTCGGGGGTTGTTTCGATTTTTCACCCTCTAACGCCATGTTTTGCTTAAATCTAAAAATATCCAAATTACTATCATATTCTCAAATCGGGAGTCCCGCGACTGCGAGGTCTGTTCCTACGAGTTATATTGGTCCCGTGGGAGGTGTTGGTACCACCCACGGGGACGTTCGGGGGCTGTTTTGAATTTTCACCCACTAACGCAATGTTTTTAAGCCTAAGTCTAGAATTAAGCAAATTATCGTCGTATTCTCAAACCGGGAGTCCCGCGGCTGCGGGGTCAGTTCCTACGAGTTACATTGGTCCCGTGGGAGGTGTTGGTGCCACTCATTGGGTCGTTCCGGGGCTGTTTCGAGTTTTCACCCTCTAACATCATGTTTTTAAGCCTAAGTCTAGAAAAATGAAAATTACCATTGTACTCTCAAACCGGCTGTCCCGGGGCTGCGGGCTCAGTTACTACGAGTTACATTGGTCCCGTGGGAGGTGTTGGTGCCACCCACGGGGACGTTCGGGGGCTTTTACACCATATTTTTATGCCTAGGTCTAAAAATATGAAAATTATCATTGTATTCTCAAATCGGGAGTCCCCCGGCTGCGCGACCATTTTCTATGAGTTACGTTGGTCCCGTGGGAGGTGTTGGTGCCACTCACGGGGCCGTTCGGGGGATGTTTCGAGTTTTCACCCACTAACGCCATGTTTTTAAGCCTAAGTCTATAATTATGCAAATTACTATCGTATTTATAAATCGGGAGTCCCATGGGTGCGGGGTCCGTTCCTACGATCCACATTGGTCCCGTGGGAGGTGTTGGTGCCACCCACGGGACCGTTCGGGGGCCGTTTCGAGTTTTCACCCTCTAACGTCATGTTTTGTTTAAATCTAAAAATATGAAAATTATTTTCGTATTCTCAAACTAAGAGGATCGCGGCTGCGGGGTCAGTTCCTACGAGTCACATTGGTCCAATGGGAGGTGTTGGTGTCACCCACGGGGACGTTTGAGGGCTGTTACGCCATGTTTTTAAGCCTAAGTCTAGAAATATGCAAATTATCATCGTATTCTAAAACCGAGAGTCCATCGATTGCAAGGCCAGTTCCTACGCGTTACATTGGTCCCGTGGGAGGTGTTGGTGCCACCCACGGGGACGTTCAGGGGTTGTTTCGATTTTTTACCCTCTAACGCCATGTTTTGCTTAAATCTAAAAATATGCAAATTACCGTCGTATTCTCAAATAGGGAGTCCTGCGGCTGCGAGGTCTGTTTTTACGAGGTACATTTGTCCCGTGGGAGGTGTTGGTGCCACCCACGGGGACGTTCGGGGGCTGTTTCGAGTTCTCACCCTCTAACGCCATATTTTGCTTAAATCTAGAAATATGCCAATTACCGTCGTATTCTCAAACCGGGAGTCTTGCGGCTGCGTGACCAGTTCCTACGAGTTACATTGGTTCTGTGGGAGGTGTTGGTGCCACCCACAGGGCCGTTCGGGGATTGTTTCAAATTTTCACCCACTAACGCCATGTTTTTAAGCCTAAGTCTAGAATTATGCAAATTACCATCGTATTCTCAAACTGGGAGTCCCCCGGCTGCGGGGTCAGTTCCTACGAGTTACATTGGTCCCCTGGGAGGTGTTGGTACCACTCATTGGGTCGTTCAGGGGCTGTTTCGAGTTTTCACCCACTAACGCCATGTTTTTAAGCCTAAGTCTAGAATTATGAAAATTCCAGTCATATTCTCAAATCAGGAGTCCCACGGCTGCGTGTCAGTTCCTACGAGCCACATTGGTCCCGTGGGAGGTCTTGGTGCCACCCATGGGGCCGTTCAGGGGCTGTTTTGAGTTTTCACGCTCTAACGCCATGTTTTTAAGCCTAAGTCTAGAAATATACAAATTACCGTCGTATTCTCAAATTGGGGGTCCCGCGGCTGCGAGGTCAGTTCCTACGAGTCACATTGGTCCCGTGGGAGGTGTTGGTGCCACCCACGGGGCTGTTTCTAGTTTTCACCCTCTAACGCCGTATTTTTAAGCCTAAGTCTATAAATACGCAAATTACCATAGTACTCTCAAACCGGGAGTCCCTCGGCTGCGGGCTCAGTTTCTACGAGTTACATTGGTCCCGTGGGAGGTGTAGGTGCCACCCACGGGGACGTTCGGGGGCTGTTTCGAGTTTTTACCCCCTAATGCCATGTTTTTAATCCTAAATATAGAAATATGCAAATTACCGTCATATTCTCAAACCGGGAGTCCCACGGCCGCAGGGTCAGTCCCTACGAGTTACGTTGGTCCCGTGGGAGGTGTTGGTGCCACCCACGAGGCCGTTCGGGGGTCGTTTCGAGTTTTCACCCTCTAACGTCATGTTTTGTTTAAATCTAGAAATATGAAAATTACATTCCTATTCTCAAACTGGGAGTCCTGCGGCTGTGGGGTCAGTTCCTATGAGTTACATTGGTCCCGTGAGAGGTGTTGGTGCCACCCATTGGGCCGTTCGGGCGCTGGTTTGAGTTTTCACCCTCCAACGCCATATTTTTAAGCCTAAGTCTGGAAATATGGAAATTATCGCCGTACTCTCAAACCGGGAGTCCCTCGGCTGTGGGGTCAGTTTGTACGAGTTACATTGTACTCTCAAACCGGGAGTCCCTCGGCCGTATTTTTAAGCCTAAGTCTATAAATACGCAAATTACCATTGTACTCTCAAACCGGGAGTCCCGCGGCTACGGGGTCAATTCCTACGAGTTACATTGGTCCCGTGGGAGGTGTTGGCGCCACCCACAGGACCGTTCGGAGGCTGTTTCGAGTTTTCACCCACTAACGCCATATTTTTAAGCCGAAGTCTTGAATTATGCAAATTACTATCGTATTCTGAAATCGACAGTCCCGCGGCTGCGGGGTCAGTTCCTACGAGCCAAATTGGTCCCGTGGGAGGTGTTGGTGCCACCCACGGGGACGTTCGGGGGTTATTTCGAATTTTCACCCTCTAACGCCATGTTTTTAATCCTATGTCTAGAAATATGCAAATTATCGTCATATTCTCAAATCGGGGGTCCCGCGGCTGCCGGGTCAGTTCCTACGAGTTACATTGGTCCCGTGGGAGGTGTTGGTGCCACCCACGGGGCCGTTCGGGGGTTGTTTCGAGTTTTCAACCACTAACGCCATGTTTTTAAGCCTAAGTCTAGAATTATGAGAATTTCTGTCGAATTCGCAAATCTGTAGTCCCGCGGCTGCAGGGTCAGTTCCTACGAGTTACATTGGTCCCGTGGGAGGTGTTGGTGCCACCCACGGGGCCGTTCGGGGGTTGGTTCAATTTTTTACCCTCTAATGCCATGTTTTGCTTAAATCTAGAAATATGCAAATTATCGTCGTATTCTCAAATAGGGAGTCCCGCGGCTGGGAGGTCTGTTCCTACGAGTTACATTGGTCCCGTGGGAGGTGTTGGTGCCACCCACGGGGCCGTTCGGGGGTTGTTTCGAGTTTTCATCCTCTAACGTCATTTTTTGTTTAAATCTGGAAATATAAAAATTACTGTCGTATTCTCAAACTGGGAGTCCCGCGGATGCGGGGTCAGTTACTATGAGTTACATTCGTCCCGTGGGAGGTGTTGGTGCCACCCACGGGGCCGTTCGAGGTCTGTTACGCCATGTTTTTAAGCCTAAGTCTGGAAATATGCAAATTATCGACGTATTCTCCAACCGGGAGCCCACGGCTGCGCGGCCAGTTCCTACGAGTTACTGTGGTCCCGTGGGAGTTGTTGGTGCCACCCACGGGGCCGTTCGGGGCCTGTTTCGAGTTTTCAACCACTAACGCCATGTTTTTAAACCTAAGTCTAGAATTATTCAAATTACCATCGTATTTTGAAAACGGGAGTCCCGCGGCCGCAGGGTCAGTTCCTACGAGTTACATTGGTCCCGTGGGAGGTGTTGGTGCCACCCACGGGGCCGTTCGGGGGTTGTATCGATTTTTCACCCTCTAACGCCATGTTTTGCTTTAAACTAGAAATATGAAAATTACCGTCGTATTCTCAAATCGGGAGTCCCGCGACTGCGAGGTATGAGTTACATTGGTCCCGTGGGAGGTGTTGGTGCCACCCACGGGGACATTCGGGGGCTGTTTCGAGTTCTCACCCTCTAACGCCATGTTTTTCGGCCTAAGTCTAGAAATATGCAAATTATCACCATATTCTCAAATCGGGAGTCCCTCGGCTGCGCGGCCAGTTCCTACGAGTTACATTGGTCCCGTGGGAGGTGTTGGTGCCACCCACAGCTCCGTTCGGGGGCTGTTTCGAATTTTCACCCATTAACGCCATATTTTTAAGCCTAAGTCTAGAATTATGCAAATTACCATTGTATTGTCAAACCGGGAGTTCCGCGACTGCGGGGTCAGTTCCTACGACTTTCATTGGTCCCGTGGGACGTGTTGATGCCACCCATTGGGCCGTTCGGGGGTTGGTTCGAGTTTTCACCCTCTAACGCCATATTTTTAAGCCTAAGTCTAGAAATATTCAAATTACCATTGTACTCTCAAACCGGGAGTCCCGCGGCTACGGGGTCAATTCCTACGAGTTACAATGGTCCCGTGGGAGATGTTGGTTCCACCCACGGGGCCATTCGGAAACTGTTTCTAGTTTTCACCCACTAACGCCATGTTTTTAAGCCTAAGTCTAGAATTATGCAAATTACTGTCGTATTCTCAAATCGGGAGTCCCGCGGCTGCGGGGTCAGTTCCTATGAGTTACATTGGTCGAGTGGGAGGTGTTGGTACCACCCACGGGGCCATTCGGGGATTGTTTCGATTTTTCACCCTTTAACGCCATGTTTTGCTTAAATCTAGAAATATACAAATTACGATCGTATTCTCAAATCGGGTGTCCCACGGCTGCGAGGTATGTTCCTACGAGTTACATTGGTCCCGTGGGAGGTGTTGGTGCCACCCACGGGGACGTTCGGGGGCTGTTTTGAATTCTCACTCCCTAACGCCATGTTTTTAAGCCTAAGTCTAGAAATATTCAAATTATCATCGTATTCTCAAACCGAGAGTCCCGCGGCTGTGCGGCCAGTTCCTACGAGTTGCATTGGTCCCGTGGGAGGTGTTGGTGCCACCCACGGGGCCGTTCGGTGGCTGTTTCTAATTTTCAACCACTAACGTCATGTTTTTATGCCTAAGTCTAGAAGTATCTAAATTACCGTCGTATTATCAAATCGGGAGTCCCGCGACTGCGTGGTCAGTTCCTACGAGTTACATTGGTCCCGTGGGAGGTGTTGGTGCCACCCACGGGGCCGTTCGGGGGTTGTTTCGAGTTTTCACCCTCTAACGCCATGTTTTTAAGCCTAAGTCTAGAAATATGCAAATTACCATCGTATTCTCAAACTGGGAGTCCCGCGACGGCGGGGTCAGTTCCTACGAGCCACATTGGTCCCGTGTGAGGTGTTGGTGCTACAAACGGGGCTGTTCCGTGGTTGTTTTTGAGTTTTCACTCTATAACGCCATGTTTTTAAGCCTAAGTCTAGAAATATTCAAATTACCATCGTATTCTCAAAACACGAGTCCCGCGGATGCGGGGTCAGATCCTACGAGTCACATTGGTCCCGTGGGAGGTGTTGATGCAACCCACGGGGCCGTTCGGGGGCTATTTCGAGTTTTCACCCTCTAACGCCATGTTTTTAAGACCAAGTCCAGAAATTTACAAATTATCGTTGTACTCTCAAAGTGAGAGTTCCGTGGCTGCGGGGTGAGTTCCTATGAGTTACATTGGTCCTGTGGGAGGTGTTGGTGCCACCCACGGGACCGTTCGGGGGCTGTTTCCAGTTTTCACCAACTAACGCCATGTTTTTAAGACTAAGTCTAGAATTATGAAAATTACCATCGTATTCTCAAATCAGGAGTCTCGCGGCAGCGTGACCTGTTCCTACGAGTTACATTGGTCCCGTGGGCGGTGTTGGTGCCACCCATTGTGCCGTTCGGTGGCTGTTTCGAGTTTTCAACCACTAACGCCGTGTTTTTAAGCCTAAGTCTAGAATTATTCAAATTACCGTCCTATTCTCAAATCGGGTATCCCGCGGCTGCGTGGTCAGTTCCTACGATTTACATTGGTCCCGTGGGACGTGTTGGTCCCACCCACGGGGTCGTTCGGGGGCTGTTTCGAGTATTTAGCCTCTAAAGCCATGTTTTTAAGCTTAAGTCTAGAATTATGTAAATTACTGTCGTATTCTCAAATTGGGAGTCCCGTGGCAGTGGGGTCAGTTCCTACGAGTTACATTGGTCCCGTGGGAGGTGTTGGTGCCACGCATTGGGCCGTTCGGGGGCTGTTTCGAGTTTTCACCCACTAACGCCATGTTTTTAAGCCTAAGTCTAGAATTATGCAAATTACCATCGTATTCTCAAAACGAGAGTCCCGCAGCTGCGTGGTTGGTTCCTACGAGTTACATTAGTCCCGTGGGACGTGCTGGTCCCACCCACGGGGTCGTTCGGGGGCTGTTTCGAGTATTTACCCTCTAACACCATGTTTTTAAGCTTAAGTCTAGAAATATGAAAATTACCATCGTATTCTCAAACCGATAATCCCGCGCCTGCGGGATCAGTTCCTACGAGCCACAATCGTCCCGTGGGAGGTTTTGGTGCCACACACGAGACCGTTCTGGGGCTGTTTCGAGTTTTCACCCTCCAACGCCATTTTTTAAGCCTAAGTTTAGAAATATTCAAATTACCGTCTTATTCTCAAATCGGGAGTCCATCGGTTGTGGGGCAGTTCCTACGAGTCACATTGGTCCCGTGGGAGGTGTTGGTGCCACCCACGGGACCGTTCGGGGGGTGCTTCGAGTTTTCACCCTCTAATGCCATGTTTGTAAGCCTGAATAAAGAAATATACAAATTACCGTCATATTCTCAAAACGAGAGTCCCGCGGCTACGGGATCAGTTCCTTCGAGTTACATTAGTCCCGTAGGGAGGTGCTGGTGCCACCCACGGGGCCGTTCGGGGGTTGTTTCTTGTTTTAACCCTCTAACGTCATGTTTTGTTTAAATGTAGAAATATGAAAATTACCGTCGTATTTTCAGACTCGGAGTCTCGTGGCTGCGGGGTCAGTTCCTACGAGTCACATCGGTCCCGTGGGAGATGTTGGTGCCACCCACGGGGACGTTCGGGGGCTATTACGCCATGTTTTTAAGCCTAAGTCAAGAAATATGCATATTATCGTCGTATTCTCAAACCGAGAGTCCCGCGGCTGCGCGACCAGTTCCTACTAGTTACATTGGTCCGGTGGGAGGTGTTGGTGCCACCCACGGGGCCGTTCGGGGGCTGTTTCGAGTTTTCACCCACTAATGCCATGTTTTTAAGCCTAAGTCGAGAATTATGCAAATTACCGTCATATTTTCAAATCGAGAGTCCCGCGGCTGCGGGTTCAGTTCCTTCGAGTTACATTGGTCCCGTGGGAGGTGTTGGTGCCACCCACGGGGCCGTTCGGGGGTTGTTTCGAGTTTTCACCCTCTAACGCCATGTTTTTAAGACTAGGTCTAGAAATATGTAAATTTCCATCGTAATCTAAAACCGGGAGTCCCGCGCCTGCGAGGCCAGTTCCTACGATTTACATTGGTCCCGTGGGAGGTTTTGGTCCCACCCATTGTGCCGTTCGGTGGCTGTTTCGAGTTTTCAACCACTAACGCCATGTTTTTAAGCCTAAGTCTAGAATTATTCAAATTACCGTCATATTCTCAAACCGGGTATCCCGCGACTGCGTGGTCAGTTCCTACGATTTACATTGGCCCCGTGGGACGTGTTGGTCCCACCCACGGGGTCGTTCGGGGGTTATTTCGAGTATTTAGCCTCTAACGCCATATTTTTAAGCTTAAGTCTAGAAATATGCAAATTACCATTGTATTCTCAAATAGAGAGTCCCGCGGCTGCGGGGTCAGTGCCTACGAGCCACATTGGTCCCTTGGGAGGTGTTGGTGCCACACACGGGACCGTTCGGGGGCTGTTTCGAGTTTTCACCCTCTAACGCCATATTTTTAAGCCTAAGTCCAGAATAATACAAATTACCTTCGTATTCGCAAACCGAGAGTCCCGCGGCTGCGTGGTCGGTTCCTACGAGTTACATTAGTCCCGTGGGACGTGCTGGTCCCACCCATGGGGTCGTTCGGGGGCTGTTTCGAGTATTTACCCTCTAACGCCATGTTTTTAAGCTTAAGTCTAGAAATATGCAAATTACCATCGTATTCTCAAACCGATAGTCCTGCGGTTTTAGGATCAGTTCCTACGAGCCACAATCGTCCCTGGGAGGTGTTGGTGCCACACACGGGACCGTTCGGGGGCTGTTTTGAGTTTTCACCCTCAAACGCCATTTTTTAAGCCTAAGTTTAAAAATATGCAAATTACCGTCGTATTCTCAAATCGGGAGTCCATCGGTTGTGGGGCAGTTCCTACGAGTCACATCGGTCCTGTGGGAGGTGTTGGTGCCACCGACGGCGCCGTTCGGGGGCTATTTCGAGTTTTCACCCACTAATGCCATGGTTTTAAGCCTAAGTCTAGAATTATGCAAATTACCCTCGTATTCTCAAACCGGTAGCCCCGCGGCTGCAAGGTCAGTTCCTACGAGTTACATTGGTCCCGTGGGAGGTGTTGGTGCCACCGACGGGGCCGTTCAGGGGTTGTTTCGATTTTTCAACCTCTAACGCCATCTTTTTCTTAAATCTAGAAATATCCAAATTACTATCATAGTCTCAAATCGGGAGTCCCGCGGCTGCGAGGTCTGTTCCTACGAGTTACATTAGTCCCGTGGGAGGTGTTGGTACCACCCACGGGGACGTTCGGGGGCTGTTTCGAGTTCTAACTCTCTAACGCCATGTTTTTAAGCCTAAGTCTAGAAATATGCAAATTATCATCGTATTCTCAAATCGACAGTCCCGCAACTGCGCGACTAGTTCCTATGAGTTACATTGGTCCCGTGGGACGTGTTGGTGCCACCCACAGCGGGGGATGTTTTGAATTTTCACCCACTAACGCCATGTTTTTAAGCCTAAGTCTAGAATTAAGCAAATTATCGTCGTATTCTCAAATCGGAAGTCCCGCGGCTGCGGGGTCAGTTCCTACGAGTTACATTGGTCCCGTGGGAGGTGTTGGTGCCACTTATTGGGTCGTTCGGGGGCTGTTTCGAGTTTTCACCCTCTAACGGCATGTTTTTAAGCCTAAGTCTAGAAATATGCAAATTACCGTCGTATTCACAAATCGGGAGTCCCATGGCTGCGGGGTCAGTTACTACGAGCCACATTGGTCCCATGGGAGGTGTTGGTGCCACCCACGGGGCCGTTCGGGGGTTGTTTCGAGTTTTCACCCTCTAACGCCATATTTTTAAGCCTAAGGCTAGAAATATGCAAATTACCGTCGTACTCTCAAACCGCGAGTCCCTCGGCTGCGGGGTCAGTTTCTACGAGTTACCTTGATCCCCTGGGAGGTGTAGGTGCCACCCACGGGGACGTTCTGGGGCTGTTTCGAGTTTTCACCCCCTAATGCCATATTTTTCATCCTTAATATAGAAATATGCAAATTACTATCGTATTCTAAAACCGAGAGTCCTGTGGCTGCGGGGTCAGTTCCTACGAGCTACATTGGTCCCGTGGGAGGTGTTGGTGCCACCCACGGGGCCGTTCGGGGGTTGTTTCGAGTTTTCACCCTCTAACGCCATGTTTTGTTTAAATCTAGAAATATAAAAATTACCGTCGTATTCTCGAACTGGGTGTCCCGCGGCTGCGGGTCAGTTCCTACGAGTTACATTGGTCCCGTGGGAGGTGTTGATGCCACCCACGGGGCTGTTTCGAATTCTCACTCCCTCACGCCATGTTTTTAAGCCTAAGTCTAGAAATATTAAAATTATCATCGTATTCTCAAACCGGGAGTCCTGCGGCTGTGCGGCCAGTTCCTACGAGTTGCATTGGTCCCGTGGGAGGTGTTAGTGCCACCCACGGGGCCGTTCTGTGGCTGTTTCTAATTTTCACCCACTAACGTCATGTTTTTATGCCTAAGTCTAGAATTATATAAATTACCGTTGTATTATCAAAGCGGGAGTCCTGCGACTACGTGGTCAGTTCCGACGAGTTACATTGGTCCCGTGGGAGGTGTTGGTGCCACCCACGGGGCTGTTCGGGGGATGTTTTGAGTTTTTACCCTCTAACGCCATGTTTTTAAGCCTAAGTCTAGAAATATGCAAATTACCATCGTATTCTGAAATCGGGAGTCCCGCAGTTGTGGGGTCAGATCCTACGAGTCACATTGGTCCCGTGAGAGGTGTTGATGCCACCCACAGGGCCGTTCGGGGGCTGTTTCGAGTTTTCATCCTCTAACGCCATGTTTTTAAGCCTAAGTCCAGAAATTTACAAATTATCGTTGTACTCTCAAAGCGGGAGTTCCGTGGCTGCGGGGTGAGTTCCTACGAGTTACATTGGTCCTGTGGGAGGTGTTGGTGCCACCCACGGGACCGTTCGGGGGCTGTTTCCTATTTTCACCAACTAACGTCATGCTTTTAAGCCTAAGTCTAGAATTATGCAAATAAACATCATATTCTCAAATCAGGAGTCTCGCGGCAGTGCGACCAGTTCCTACGAGTTACATTGGTCCCGTGGGAGGTGTTGGTGCCACCCATTGTGCCGTTCGGGGGCAGTTTCAAGTTTTCAACCACTAATGCCATGTTTTTAAGTCTAAGTCTAGAATTATTCAAATTACCGTCGTATTCTCAAACCGGGAGTCCCGCGGCTGCGTGGTCAGTTCCTACGAGTTACATTGGTCCCGTGGGACGTGTTGGTCCCACCCACGTGGTCGTTCGGGGGCTGTTTCGAGTATTTAGCCTCTAACGCCAAGTTTTTAAGCTTAAGTCTAGAAATATGCAAATTACCTTTGTATTCTCAAATAGAGAGTCCCGCGGCTGTGGGGCCAGTGCCTACAAGACACATTGGTCCCTTGGGAGGTGTTGGTGCCACACAGGGGACCGTTCAGGGGCTGTTTCGAGTTTTCACCCTCTAACGCCATATTTTTAAGCCTAAGTCTATAAATATGCAAATTACCGTCGTATTCTCAAAACGGGAGTCCTGCGACTGAGGGGTCAGTTCCTACGAGCCACATTGGTCCCGTGTGAGGTGTTGCTGCTACCCACGGGGCTGTTTTGTAGCTGCTTCGAGTTTTCACTCTCTAACGCCATGTTTTTAAGCCTAAGTCTAGAAATATAAAAAAATTCATCGTATTCTCAAAACGGGAGTCCCGCGGCTGCGAGGTCAGTTCCTACGAGTCACATTGGTCCCGTGGGAGGTGTTGGTGCCACCCACGGGGCCGTTCGGGGACTGTTTCATGTTTTCACCCTCTAACGCCATGTTTTTAAGCCTAAGTCTAGAAATATGCAAATTATCGTTGTACTCACAAAGCGGGAGTTTCGCGGCTACGGGGTCAGTTCCTACGAGTTACATTGATCCCGTGGGGGTTGTTGGTGCCACCCACGGGACCGTTCAGGGGCTGTTTCGTGTTTTCACCAACAAACGCCATGTTTTTATGTCTAAGTCTAGAATTATGCAAATTACCGTCATTTTCTCAAATTGGGAGTCCCGTGGCAACGGGTCTGTTCCTACGAGTTACATTGGTCCCGTGGGAGGTGTTGGTGCCACGCATTGGGCCGTTAGGGGCTGTTTCGAGTTTTCACCCACAAACGCCATGTTTTTAATCCTAAGTCCAGAATTATGCAAATTATCATCGTATTCTCAAATCGAGAGTCCCGCGGTTGCGTGGTCGGTTCCTATGAGTTACATTAGTCCCGTGGGACGTGCTGGTCCCACCCACGGTGTCGTTCAGGGGCTGTTTCGAGTATTTACCCTCTAACGCCATGTTTTTAAGGTTAAGTCTAGAAATAAGAAAATTACCATCGTATTCTCAAACCGATAGTCCTGCGGCTGCGGGATCAGTTCCTACGAGCCACACACGGGACCGTTCGGGGGCTGTTTCGAGTTTTCACCCTCTAACGCCATTTTTTAAGCCTAAGATTAGAAATATGCAAATTACCGTCGTATTCTCTAACCGGGAGTCCATCGGTTGCGGGTCAGTTCCAACGAGTCACATTGGTCCCATGGGAGGTGTTGGTGCCACCCACGGGGCCGTTCGAGGGGTGCTTCGAGTTTTCACCCTCTAATGCCATGTTTGTTAGCCTAAATAAAGAAATATGCAAATTACTGTCATATTCTCTAACCGAGAGTCCCGCGGCTGCGGGGTCAGTTCCATCGAGTTACATTGGTCCCGTGGGAGGTGTTGGTGCCACCCACGGGGCCGTTCAGGGGTTGTTTCTTGTTTTAACCCTCTAACGTCATGTTTTGTTTAAATGTAGAAATATGAAAATTACCGTCGTATTTTCAAACTCGGAGTATCGCGGCTGCGGGGTCAATTCCTATGAGTCACATTAGTCCCGTGGGAGATGTTGGTGCCACCCACGGGGACGTTCGGGAGCTATTACGCCATGTTTTTAAGCGTAAGTCAAGAAATAAGAAAATTATCGTCGTATTCTCATACCGAGAGTCCCGCGGCTGCGCAACCAGTTTCTACTAGTTACATTGGTCCGGTGGGAGGTGTTGGTGCCACCCACGGGGCCGTTCGGGGGCTGTTTTGAGTTTTCACCCACTAATGCCATGTTTTTAAGCCTAAGTCTAGAATTATTCAAATTACCGTCGTATTCTCAAATCGGTAGTCCCGCGACTGCAGGGTCAATTCCTACGAGTTACATTGGTCCCGTGGGAGGTGTTGGTTCCACCAATGGGGCCGTTCGGGGGTCGTTTCGATTTTTCACCCTTTAACGCCATGTTTTGCTTAAATCTAGAAATATCCAAATTACTATCATATTCTCAAATCGGGAGTCCCGCGACTGCGAGGTCTGTTCCTACGAGTTATATTGGTCCCGTGGGAGGTGTTGGTACCACCCACGGGGACGTTCGGGGGCTGTTTCGAATTTTCACCCACTAACGCAATGTTTTTAAGCCTAAGTCTAGAATTAAGCAAATTACCGTCGTATTCTCCAACCGGGAGTCCCGTGGCTGCGGGGTCAGTTCCTACGAGTTACATTGGTCCCGTGGGAGGTGTTGGTGCCACTCATTGGGTCGTTCGGGGGCTGTTTCGAGTTTTCACCCTCTAACATCATGTTTTTAAGCCTAAGTCCAGTAAAATGAAAATTATCATTGTACTCTCAAACCGGCTGTCCCGGGGCTGCGGGCTCAGTTACTACGAGATACATTGGTCCCGTGGGAGGTGTTGGTGCCACCCACGGGGACGTTCGGGGGCTTTTACACCATATTTTTAAGCCTAAGTCTAAAAATATGAAAATTATCATTGTATTCTCAAACCGGGAGTCCCGCGGCTGCGCGACCATTTCCTATGAGGTACGTTGGTCCCGTGGGAGGTGTTGGTGCCACCCACGGGGCCGTTCGAGGGATGTTTCGAGTTTTCACGCACTAACGCCATGTTTTTAAGCCTAAGTCTATAATTATGCAAATTACTATCATATTTATAAATCGGGAGTCCCATGGGTGCGGGGTCAGTTCTTACGATCCACATTGGTCCCGTGGGAGGTGTTGGTGCCACCCACGGGACCGTTCGGGGGCTGTTTCGAGTTTTCACCCACTAACGTCATGTTTTTTTTAAATCTAGAAATATAAAAATTATTGTCGTATTCTCAAACTGAGAGGATCGCGGCTGCGGGGTCAGTTCCTACGAGTCACATTGGTCCCATGGGAGGTGTTGGTGTCACCCACGGGGACGTTCGAGGGCTGTTACACCATGTTTTTAAGCCTAAGTCTAGAAATATTCAAATTATCATCGTATTCTCAAACCGAGAGTCCCTCGGTTGCAAGGCCAGTTCCTACGCGTTACATTGGTCCCGTGGGAGGTGTTGGTGCCACCCATTGACACGTTCGGAGGCTGTTTTGAGTTTTCTCCCACCAACGCCATATTTTTAAGCCTAAGTCTAGAATTATGCAAATTACCATCGATTTTTCACTCTCTAACGCATGTTTTGTTTAAATCTAGAAATATGAAAATTGGTGTCGTATTCCGAAACTGGGAGTCTCGCGGCAGCGGGGTCAGTTTCTACGAGCCACATTGGTCCCGTGGGAGGTGTTGGTGCCACCCACGGGGCCGTTCGGGGGCTATTTTGAATTTTCACCCTCTAACGCAATGTTTTGCTTAAATCTAAAAATATGCAAATTACCGTCGCATTCTCAAATAGGGAGTCTTGCGGCTGTCGGGTCAGTTCCTACGAGTTACATTGGTCCCGCGGGAGGTGTTGGTGCCACCCACGGGGCCGTTCGGGGGCTGTTTCGAGTTTTCAACCACTAACGCCATGTTTTTAAGCCTAAGTCTAAAATTATGCAAAATACCGTCATACTCTCAAATCAGTAGTCCCGCGACTGATGGGTCAGTTCCTACGAGTTACATTGGTCCCGTGGGAGGTGTGGGTGCCACCCACGGGGACGTTCAGGGGTTATTTCGATTTTTTACCCTCTAACGCCATGTTTTGCTTAAATCTAAAAATATGCAAATTACCGTCGCATTCTCAAATAGGGAGTCTTGCGGCTGCGAGGTCTATTTCTACGAGTTACATTGGTCCCGTGGGAGGTGTTGGTGCCACCCACGGGGAGGTTCGGGGGCTGTTTCGAGTTCTCACCCTCTAACGCCATGTTTTGCTTAAATATAGAAATATGCCAATTACCATCGTATTCTCAAACTGGGAGTCCCGCGACTGCGGGGCCAGTTCCTACGAGTTACATCGGTCCCCTGGGAGGTGTTGGTACCACTCATTGGGTCGTTCGGGGGCTGTTTCGAGTTTTCACCCACTAACGCCATGTTTTTAAGCCTAAGTCTAGAATTATGCAAATTCCAGTCATATTCTCAAATCAGGAGTCCCACGGCTGTGGGGTTAGTTCCTACGAGCCACATTGGTCCCGTGGGAGGTCTTGGTGCCACCCATGGGGCCGTTCGGGGGCTATTTTGAGGTTTCACGCTCTAACGCCATGTTTTTAAGCCTAAGTCTAGAAATATACAAATTACCGTCGTATTCTCAAATTGGGGGTCCCGCGGCTGCGGGGTCAGTTCCTACGAGTCACATTGGTCCCGTGGGAGGTGTTGGTGCCACCCACGGGGCTGTTCGGGGGCTGTTTCGAGTTTTCACCCTCTAACGCCATATTTTTAAGCCTAAGTCTATAAATATGCAAATTACCATAGTACTCTCAAACCGGGAGTCCCTCGGCTGCGGGGTTAGTTTCTACGAGTTACATTGGTCCCGTGGGAGGTGTAGGTGCCACCCACGGGGACGTTCGGGGGCTGTTTCGAGTTTTTACCACCTAATGCCATGGTTTTAAGCCTAAATATAGAAATATGGAAATTACCGTCGTATTCTCAAACCGGGAGTCCCACGGCCGCAGGGTCAGTTCCTACGAGTTACATTGGTCCCGTGGGAGGTGTTGGTGCCACCCACGAGGCCGTTCGGGGGTTGTTTCGAGTTTTCACCCTCTAACGTCATGTTTTGTTTAAATCTAAAAATATGAAAATTACCTTCATATTATCAAACTGGGAGTCCTGCGTCTGTGGGGTCAGTTCCTACGAGTTACATTGGTCCCGTGGGAGGTGTTGGTGCCACCCATTGGGCCGTTCGGGGGCTGGTTCGAGTTTTCACCCTCCAACGCCCTATTTTTAAGCCTAAGTCTAGAAATATTCAAATTACCATTGTACTCTCAAACCGGGAGTCCCGCGGCTACGGGGTCAATTCCTACGAGTTACATTGGTCCCGTGGGAGGTGTTGGCGCCACCCACAGGACCGTTCGGAGGCTGTTTCGAGTTTTCACCCACTAACGCCATGTTTTTAAGCCTAAGTCTTGAATTATGCAAATTACTGTCGTATTCTGAAATCGAGAGTCCCGCGGCTGCGAGGTCAGTTCCTACGAGCCACATTGGTCCCGTGGGAGGTGTTGGTGCCACCCACGGGGACGTTCGGGGGCTATTTCGAATTTTCACCCTCTAACGCCATGTTTTTAACCCTATGTCTAGAAATATGCAAATTACAGTCATATTCTCAAATCGGGGGTCCCGCAGCTGCCGGGGCAGTTCCTACGAGTTACATTGGTCCCGTGGTAGGTGTTGGTGCCACCCATGGGGCCGTTCGGGGGTTGTTTCGAGTTTTCAACCACTAACGCCATGTTTTTAAGCCTAAGTCTAGAATTACGAAAATTTCCATCGTATTCCCAAATCGGAAGTCCCGCGGCTGCAGGGTCAGTTCCTACGAGTTACATTGGTCCCGTGGGAGGTGTTGGTGCCACCCACGGGGCCGTTCGGGGGTTGTTTCAATTTTTTACCCTCTAACGCCATGTTTTGCTTAAATCTAGAAATAAGCAAATTACCGTCGTATTCTCAAATAGGGAGTCCCGCGGCTGGGAGGTCTGTTCCTACGAGTTACATTGGTCCCGTGGGAGGTGTTGGTGCCACCCACGGGGCCGTTCGGGGGTTGTTTCGAGTTTTCACCCTCTAACGTCATTTTTTGTTTAAATTTAGAAATATAAAAATTACTGTCGTATTCTCAAACTGGGAGTCCCGCGGATGCGGGGTCAGTTCCTATGAGTTACATTCGTCCCGTGGGAGGTGTTGGTGCCACCCACGGGGACTTTTGAGGTCTGTTACGCCATGTTTATAAGCCTAAGTCTGGAAATATGCAAATTATCGACGTATTCTCCAACCGGGAGCCCGCGGCTGCGCGGCCAGTTCCTACGAGTTACTGTGGTCCCGTGGGAGTTGTTGGTGCCACCCACGGGGCCGTTCGGGGCCTGTTTCGAGTATTCAACCACTAACGCCGTGTTTTTAAACCTAAGTCTAGAATTATGCAAATTACAATCGTATTTTGAAAACGGGAGTCCCGCGGCATCAGGGTCAGTTCCTACGAGTTACATTGGTCCCGTGGGAGGTGTTGGTGCCACCCACAGGGCCGTTCGGGGGTGGTATCGATTTTTCACCCTCTAACGCCATGTTTTGCTTAAAACTAGAAATATGAAAATTACCGTCGTATTCTCAAATCGGGAGTCCCGCGGCTGCGAGGTACGAGTTACATTGGTCCCGTGGGAGGTGTTGGTGCCACCCACCGGGACATTCGGGGGCTGTTTCGAGTTCTCACCCTCTAACGACATGTTTTTCGGCCTAAGTCTAGAAATATGCAAATTATACCCATATTCTCAAATCGAGAGTCCCCCGGCTGCGCGGCCAGTTCCTACGAGTTACATTGGTCCCGTGGGAGGTGTTGGTGCCACCCACAGGTCCGTTCGGGGGCTGTTTTGAATTTTCACCCATTAACGCCATATTTTTAAGCCTAAGTCTAGAATTATGCAAATTACCATTGTATTGTCAAACCGGGAGTTCCGCGACTGCGGGATCAGTCCCTACAACTTTCATTGGTCCCGTGGGACGTGTTGGTGCCACCCATTGGGCCGTTCGGGGGCTGGTTCGAGTTTTCACCCTCTAACACCATATTTTTAAGCCTAAGTCTAGAAATATTCAATTCACCATTGTACTCTCAAACCAGGAGTCCCGCGGCTACGGGGTCAATTCCTACGAGTTACAATGGTCCCGTGGGAGATGTTGGTGCCACCCACGGGGCCATTCGGAGGCTGTTTCGAGTTTTCACCCACTAACGCCATGTTTTTAAGCCTAAGTCTAGAATTATGCAAATTACTGTCGTATTCTCAAATAAGGAGTACTGCGGCTGCGGGGTCAGTTCCTACGAGCCACATTGGTCCCGTGGGAGGTGTTGGTGCCACCCACGGGGCCGTTCGGGGGCTATTTCGAATTTTCACCCTCTAACGCCATGTTTTTAACCCTATGTCTAGAAATATGCAAATTACCATCGTATTATCAAATCGGAGGTCCTGCGGCCGCCGGGTCAGTTCCTACGAGTTACATTGGTCCCGTGGGAGGTGTTGGTGCTACCCACGGGGCCGTTCGGGGATTGTTTCGAGTTTTCAACCACTAACGCCATGTTTTAAAGCCTAAGTCTACAATTATGCAAATTACCATCGTATTCTCAAATAGGTAGTCCCGCGGCTGTAGGGTCAGTTCCTACGAGTTACATTGGTCTCGTGGGAGGTGTTGGTGGCACCCACGGGGCCGTTCGGGGGTTGTTTCGAGTTTTTACCCTCTAACACCATGTTTTGCTTAAATCTAGAAATATGCAAATTACCATCGTATTCTCAAATAGGCAGTCCCGCGGCTGCGAGGTCTGTTCCTACAAGTTACATTGGTCCCGTGGGAGGTGTTGGTGCCACCCACGGGGCCGTTCGGGGGTTGTTTCGAGTTTTCACCCCCTAATGCCATGTTTTTAAGCCTAAATATAGAAATATGCAAATTACCGTCGTATTCTCAAATCGGGAGTCCCACGGCCGCAGGGTCAGTTCCTACGAGTTACATTCGTCCCGTGGGAGGTGTTGGTGCCACCCACGAGACCGTTCGGGGGCTGTTTCGAGATTCTCACCCTCTAACGCCATGTTTTTAAGCCTAAGTCTAAAAATATGCAAATTATCATCATATTCTCAAACCGAGAGTCCCGCGGCTGCGCGACCTGTTCCTACGAGTTACATTGGTCCCGTGGGAGGTGTTGGTGCCACCCACGGGGCCGCTCGGGGGCTATTTCAAGTTTTCACCCACTAATGCCATGTTTTTAAGCCTAAGTCTAGAATTATGCAAATTACCGTCGTATTCTCAAACCGGGAGTCCCACGGCTGCGAGGTCTATTCCTACGAGTTACATTTTATCCCGTGGGATGTGCTGGTGCCACCCATTGGGCCGTTCGGGGGCTGTTTCTAGCTTTCACCCTCTAACGCCATGTTTTTGAGCCTATGTCTTGAAATATGCAAATTACCATTGTAGTCTCAAACCGGGAGTGCCGCGTCTGTGGGGTCAGTTCTTACGAGTTACATTGGTCCCGTGGGAGGTGTTGGTGCCACCCACGGGGATGTTCGGGGGCTGTTACACCATATTTTTAAGCCAAAGTCTAGAAATATGCAAAATTATCATCGTATTCTCAAACAGGGAGTCCCGCGCCTGCGGGGTCAGTTCCTACGAGTTACATTGGTCCCGTGGGAGGTGTTGGTGCCACCCATGGGGCCGTTCGGGGATGTTTCGAGTTTTCTCCCTCTAACGCCATGTTTTTAAGCCAAAGCCTAAAAACATGCAAATTACTGTCATATTCTCAAATCGGGGGTCCGGCGGTTGCGGGGTCAGTTCCTACGAGTCACATTGGTCCCGTGGGAGGTGTTGGTGCCACCCGCGGGGACGTTCGGGTGCCGTTTCGAGTTTTCACCCTCTAACGCCATATTTTTAAGCCTAATTAAAGAAATATGTCGATTACCGTCGTACTCTCAAATCGGGAGTCCCTCGGTTGCGGGGTCAATTTCTACGAGTTACATTGGTTCCGCGGGAGGTGTAGGCGCCACCCACGGGGACGTTCGGGGCCTGTTTCGAGTTTTCACCCCCTAATCCCATGTTTTTAAGCCTAAATATAGAAATATGCAGATTACCGTCGTATTCTCAAATCGGGAGTCCCATTGGTCCCGTGGGAGGTGTTGGTGCCACCCACATGGACGTTCGGGGGTTGTTTATAGTTTTCACCCTATAACGCCATGTTTTGCTTAAATCTAGAAATATGCAAAGTACCGTCGTATTCTCAAACCGGGAGTCCCGCGGCTGCGGGGTCAGTTCCTACGAGTTACATTTGGCCCATGGGAGGTGTTGGTGCCACCCACGAGGCCGTTCGGGGGCTGTTTCAAGTTTTCAAGCACTAATGCCATGTTTTTAAGCCTAAGTCAAGAATTATGCAAATTACCATTGTATTCTCAAACCGGGATTCCCACAGCTGCGAGGCCTGTTCCTACGAGTTACATTGGTCCCGTGGGAGGTGTTGGTGCCACCCACGGGGACGTTCGGGGGTTGTTTCGAGTTTTCACCCTCTAATGCCATATTTTTAAGCCTAAGTCTAGAAATATGCAAATTATCGTCATATTTTCTAACCGGGAGTACCGCGGCTGCGCGACCGGTTCCTACGAGTTACATTGGTCCCGAGAGAGGTGTTGGTGCCACACACAGGGCCGTTCGGGGTCTATTTTGAATTTTCACCCACTAACGCCATGTTTTTAAGCCTAACTCTAGAATTATGCAAATTACTATCGTATTCTCAAGCCGGGAGTCCCGCGGCTGCGGGGTCAATTCCTACGAGTTACATTGGTCCCGTGGGAGGTGTTGGTGCCACCCATTGGGCCGTTCGGGGGCACTTTCGAGTTTTCACCCTCTAACGCCATGTTTTTAAGCCTAAGTCTTCAAATATGAAAATTACCATTGTACTCTCAAACCGGGAGTGCCGCGACTGCGGGGTCAGTTCTTACGAGTTACATTGGTCCCGTGGGAGGTATTGGTGCCACCCACGGGGTTGTTCGGGGGCTGTTACACCTATTTTTTAAGCCTAACTCTAGAAATATGAAAATTATCATCGTATTCTCAAACAGGGAGTCCCACGGCTGCGCGACCAATTCCTACGAGTTACATTGGTCCCGTGGGAGGTGTTGGTGCCACCCACGGGGCCGTTCGGTGGCTGTTTCGAGTTTTCACCCACTAACGCCATGTTTTTAAGCCTAAGTCTAGAATTATGCAAATTACTATCGTATTCTTAAATCGGGAGTCCCACGGCTGCGGGGTCAGTTCCTACGAGCCTCATTGGTCCCATGGGAGGTATTGGTGCCACCCACGGGGCCGTTCGGGGGCTGTTTCGAGTTTTCACCCTCTAACGCCATGTTTTAATCCTAAGTCTAAAATATGCAAATTACCATCGTATTCTCAAATCGGGGGTCCCGCGGCTGTGGGATCAATTCCTACGAGTCACATTGGTCCCAAGGGAGGTGTTGGTGCCACCCACGGGGACGTTCGGGGGCTGTTTTGAGTTTTCACCCTCTAACGCCATATTTTTAAGCCTAAGTCTGGAAATATGGAAATTACCGCCGTACTCTCAAACCGGGAGTCCCTCGGCTGCGGGGTCAGTTTCTACGAGTTACATTGGTCTCGTGGGAGGTATAGGCGCCACCCACGGGGACGTTCGGGTACTGTTTCGAGTTTTCACCCCCTAATGCCATGTTTTTAAGCCTAAACATAGAAATATGAAAATTACCGTCGTATTCTCAAATCGGGAGTCCCGCGGCAGCGGGGTCAGTTCGTACGAGTTACATTGGTCCCGTGGGAGGTGTTGGTGCCATCCACGGAGCCGTTCGGGGGTTGTTTTGAGTTTTCACCCTCTAACGTCATGTTTTGTTTAAATCTAGAAATATGAAAATTACCGTCGTATTCTCAAACTGGGAGTCCTTCGGATGCGGGGTCAGTTCCTACGAGTTACATTGTTCCCGTGGGAGGAGTTGATGCCACCCACGGGGACGTTCGGGGGCTGTTACGCCGTGTTTTTAAGCCTAAGTCTAGAAATATGCAAATTATCCTCGTATTCTCAAACCGGGAGTCCCGCGGCTGCACGGCCAGTTCCTACGAGTCACATTGGTCCCGTGGGAGGTGTTTATGCCACCCACGGGGCCGTTCGGGAGTTATTTCGAGTTTTCAACCACTAACGTCATGTTTTTAACCCTAAGTCTAGAATTATGCAAATTACCGTCGTCTTATCAAATAGGTAGTCCCGCGGCTGTAGGGTCAGGTCCTACGGGTTACATTGGTCCCGTGGGAGGTGTTGGTGCCACCCACGGGGCCGTTCGGGGGTTGTTTCGAGTTTTTACCCTCTAACACCATGTTTTGCTTAAATCTAGAAATATGAAAATTACCGTCGTATTCTCAAATAGGCAGTCCCGCGGCTGCGAGGTCTGTTCCTACAAGTTACTTTGGTCCCGTGGGAGCTGTTGGTGCCACCCACGGGGCCGTTCGGGGGTTGTTTCGAGTTTTCACCCCCTAATGCCATGTTTTTAAGCCTAAATATAGAAATATGCAAATTACCGTCGTATTCTCAAATCGGGAGTCCCACGGCCGCAGGGTCAGTTCCTACGAGTTACATTCGTCCCGTGGGAGGTGTTGGTGCCACCCACGAGGCCGTTCGGGGGCTGTTTCGAGATTCTCACCCTCTAACGCCATGTTTTTAAGCCTAAGTCTAAAAATATGCAAATTATCATCATATTCTCAAACCGAGAGTCCCGCGGCTGCGCGACCTGTTCCTACGAGTTACATTGGTCCCGTGGGAGGTGTTGGTGCCACCCACGGGGCCGTTCGGGGGCTGTTTCGAGTTTTCACCCACTAATGCCATGTTTTTAAGCTTAAGTCTAGAATTATGCAAATTACCGTCGTATTCTCAAACCGGGAGTCCCACGGCTGCGAGGTCTGTTCCTACGAGTTACATTTGTCCTGTGGGATGTGCTGGTGCCACCCATTGGGTCGTTCGGGGGCTGTTTCTAGCTTTCACCCTCTAACACCGTGTTTTAAGCCTAAGTCTTGAAATATGAAAATTACCATTGTACTCTCAAATCGGGTGTGCCGCATCCGTGGGGTCAGTTCTTACGAGTTACATTGGTCCCGTGGGAGGTGTTGGTGCCACCCACGGGGATGTTCAGGGGCTGTTACACCATATTTTTAAGACAAAGTCTAGAAATATGCAAAATTATCATCGTATTCTCAAACAGGGAGTCCCGCGCCTGCGAGGTCAGTTCCTACGAGTTACATTGGTCCCGTGGGAGGTGTTAGTGCCACCCACGGGGCTGTTCGGGGGCTGTTTCGAGTTTTCACCCTCTAACGCCATATTTTTAAGCCTAAGTCTATAAATATGCAAATTACCAGAGTACTCTCAAACCGGGAGTCCCTCAGCTGCGGGGTCAGTTTCTACGAGTTACATTGGTCCCGTGGGAGGTGTAGGTGCCACCCACGGGGACGTTCGGGGGCTGTTTCGAGTTTTTACCACCTAATGCCATGGTTTTAAGCCTAAATATAGAAATATGGAAATTACCGTCGTATTCTCAAACCGGGAGTCCCACGGCCGCAGGGTCAGTTCCTACGAGTTACGTTGGTCCCGTGGGAGGTGTTGGTGCCACCCACGAGGCCGTTCGGGGGTTGTTTCGAGTTTTCACCCTCTAACGTCATGTTTTGTTTAAATCTAAAAATATGAAAATTACCTTCGTATTCTCAAACTGGGAGTCCTGCGTCTGTGGGGTCAGTTCCTACGAGTTACATTGGTCCCGTGGGAGGTGTTGGTGCCACCCATTGGGCCGTTCGGGGGCTGGTTCGAGTTTTCACCCTCCAACGCCCTATTTTTAAGCCTAAGTCTAGAAATATTCAAATTACCATTGTACTCTCAAACCGGGAGTCCCGCGGCTACGGGGTCAATTCCTACGAGTTACATTGGTCCCGTGGGAGGTGTTGGCGCCACCCACAGGACCGTTCGGAGGCTGTTTCGAGTTTTCACCCACTAACGCCATGTTTTTAAGCCTAAGTCTAGAATTATGCAAATTACTGTCGTATTCTGAAATCGAGAGTCCCGCGGCTGCGAGGTCAGTTCCTACGAGCCACATTGGTCCCGTGGGAGGTGTTGGTGCCACCCACGGGGACGTTCGGGGGCTATTTCGAATTTTCACCCTCTAACGCCATGTTTTTAACCCTATGTCTAGAAATATGCAAATTACAGTCATATTCTCAAATCGGGGGTCCCGCAGCTGCCGGGTCAGTTCCTACGAGTTACATTGGTCCCGTGGTAGGTGTTGGTGCCACCCATGGGGCCGTTCGGGGGTTGTTTCGAGTTTTCAACCACTAACGCCATGTTTTTAAGCCTAAGTCTAGAATTACGAAAATTTCCATCGTATTCCCAAATCGGAAGTCCCGCGGATGCAGGGTCAGTTCCTACGAGTTACATTGGTCCCGTGGGAGGTGTTAGTGCCACCCACGGGGCCGTTCGGGGGTTGTTTCAATTTTTTACCCTCTAACGCCATATTTTGCTTAAATCTAGAAATAAGCAAATTACCGTCGTATTCTCAAATAGGGAGTCCCGCGGCTGGGAGGTCTGTTCCTACGAGTTACATTGGTCCCGTGGGAGGTGTTGGTGCCACCCACGGGGCCGTTCGGGGGTTGTTTCGAGTTTTCACCCTCTAACGTCATTTTTTGTTTAAATCTAGAAATATAAAAATTACTGTCGTATTCTCAAACTGGGAGTCCCGCGGATGCGGGGTCAGTTCCTATGAGTTACATTCGTCCCGTGGGAGGTGTTGGTGCCACCCACGGGGACTTTCGAGGTCTGTTACGCCATGTTTATAAGCCTAAGTCTGGAAATATGCAAATTATCGACGTATTCTCCAACCGGGAGCCCGCGGTTGCGCGGCCAGTTCCTACGAGTTACTGTGGTCCCGTGGGAGTTGTTGGTGCCACCCACGGGGCCGTTCGGGGCCTGTTTCGAGTATTCAACCACTAACGCCGTGTTTTTAAACCTAAGTCTAGAATTATGCAAATTACCATCATATTTTGAAAACGGGAGTCCCGCGGCATCAGGGTCAGTTCCTACGAGTTACATTGGTCCCGTGGGAGGTGTTGGTGCCACCCACAGGGCCGTTCGGGGGTGGTATCGATTTTTCACCCTCTAACGCCATGTTTTGCTTAAAACTAGAAATATGAAAATTACCGTCGTATTCTCAAATCGGGAGTCCCGCGGCTGCGAGGTACGAGTTACATTGGTCCCGTGGGAGGTGTTGGTGCCACCCACCGGGACATTCGGGGGCTATTTCGAGTTCTCACCCTCTAACGACATGTTTTTCGGCCTAAGTCTAGAAATATGCAAATTATCACCATATTCTCAAATCGGGAGTCCCCCGGCTGCGCGGCCAGTTCCTACGAGTTACATTGGTCCCGTGGGAGGTGTTGGTGCCACCCACAGGTCCGTTCGGGGGCTGTTTTGAATTTTCACCCATTAACGCCATATTTTTAAGCCTAAGTCTAGAATTATGCAAATTACCATTGTATTGTCAAACCGGGAGTTCCGCGACTGCGGGATCAGTCCCTACAACTTTCATTGGTCCCGTGGGACGTGTTGGTGCCACCCATTGGGCCGTTCGGGGGCTGGTTCGAGTTTTCACCCTCTAACACCATATTTTTAAGCCTAAGTCTAGAAATATTCAATTCACCATTGTACTCTCAAACCAGGAGTCCCGCGGCTACGGGGTCAATTCCTACGAGTTACAATGGTCCCGTGGGAGATGTTGGTGCCACCCACGGGGCCATTCGGAGGCTGTTTCGAGTTTTCACCCACTAACGCCATGTTTTTAAGCCTAAGTCTAGAATTATGCAAATTACTGTCGTATTCTCAAATAGGGAGTCCTGCGGCTGCGGGGTCAGTTCCTACGAGCCACATTGGTCCCGTGGGAGGTGTTGGTGCCACCCACGGGGCCGTTCGGGGGCTATTTCGAATTTTCACCCTTTAACGCCATGTTTTTAACCCTATGTCTAGAAATATGCAAATTACCATCGTATTATCAAATCGGAGGTCCTGCGGCTGCCGAATCAGTTCCTACGAGTTACATTGGTCCCGTGGGAGGTGTTGGTGCCACCCACGGGGCCGTTCGGGGATTGTTTCGAGTTTTCAACCACTAACGCCATGTTTTAAAGCCTAAGTCTACAATTATGCAAATTACCATCGTATTCTCAAATAGGTAGTCCCGCGGCTGTAGGGTCAGTTCCTACGAGTTACATTGGTCCCGTGGGAGGTGTTGGTGGCACCCACGGGGCCGTTCGGGGGTTGTTTCGAGTTTTTACCCTCTAACACCATGTTTTACTTAAATCTAGAAATATGCAAATTACCATCGTATTCTCAAATAGGCAGTCCCGCGGCTGCGAGGTCTGTTCCTACAAGTTACATTGGTCCCGTGGGAGGTGTTGGTGCCACCCACGGGGCCGTTCGGGGGTTGTTTCGAGTTTTCACCCCCTAATGCCATGTTTTTAAGCCTAAATATAGAAATATACAAATTACCGTCGTATTCTCAAATCGGGAGTCCCACGGCCGCAGGGTCAGTTCCTACGAGTTACATTCGTCCCGTGGGAGGTGTTGGTGCCACCCATGAGACCGTTCGGGGGCTGTTTCGAGATTCTCACCCTCTAACGCCATGTTTTTAAGCCTAAGTCTAAAAATATGCAAATTATCATCATATTCTCAAACCGAGAGTCCCGCGGCTGCGCGACCTGTTCCTACGAGTTACATTGGTCCCGTGGGAGCTGTTGGTGCCACCCACGGGGCCGCTCGGGGGCTGTTTCAAGTTTTCACCCACTAATGCCATGTTTTTAAGCCTAAGTCTAGAATTATGCAAATTACCGTCGTATTCTCAAACCGGGAGTCCCACGGCTGCGAGGTCTATTCCTACGAGTTACATTTTATCCCGTGGGATGTGCTGGTGCCACCCATTGGGCCGTTCGGGGGCTGTTTCTAGCTTTCACCCTCTAACGCCATGTTTTTGAGCCTATGTCTTGAAATATGCAAATTACCATTGTAGTCTCAAACCGGGAGTGACGCGTCTGTGGGGCCAGTTCTTACGAGTTACATTGGTCCCGTGGGAGGTGTTGGTGCCACCCACGGGGATGTTCGGGGGCTGTTACACCATATTTTTAAGCCAAAGTCTAGAAATATGCAAAATTATCATCGTATTCTCAAACAGGGAGTCCCGCGCCTGCGGGGTCAGTTCCTACGAGTTACATTGGTCCCGTGGGAGGTGTTAGTGCCACCCATGGGGCCGTTCGGGGATGTTTCGAGTTTTCTCCCTCTAACGCCATGTTTTTAAGACAAAGCCTAAAAATATGCAAATTACTGTCGTATTCTCAAATCGGGGGTCCGGCGGTTGCGGGGTCAGTTCCTACGAGTCACATTGGTCCCGTGGGAGGTGTTGGTGCCACCCACGGGGACGTTCGGGTGCCGTTTCGAGTTTTCACCCTCTAACGCCATATTTTTAAGCCTAATTAAAGAAATATGTCGATTATCGCCGTACTCTTAAATCGGGAGTCCCTCGGTTGCGGGGTCAATTTCTACGAGTTACATTGGTTCCGTGGGAGGTGTAGGCGCCACCCACGGGGACGTTCGGGGCCTGTTTCGAGTTTTCACCCCCTAATCCCATGTTTTTAAGCCTAAATATAGAAAATATGCAAATTACCGTCGTATTCTCAAATCGGGAGTCCCATTGGTCCCGTGGGAGGTGTTGGTGCCACCCACATGGACGTTCGGGGGTTGTTTCTAGTTTTCACCCTATAACGCCATGTTTTGCTTAAATCTAGAAATATGCAAAGTACCGTCGTATTCTCAAACCGGGAGTCCCGCGGCTGCGGGGTCAGTTCCTACGAGTTACATTTGGCCCATGGGAGGTGTTGGTGCCACCCACGAGGCCGTTCGGGGGCTGTTTCAAGTTTTCACCCACTAATGCCATGTTTTTAAGCCTAAGTCTAGAATTATGCAAATTACCATTGTATTCTCAAACCGGGATTTCCACAGCTGCGAGGCCTGTTCCTACGAGTTACATTGGTCCCGTGGGAGGTGTTGGTGCCACCCACGGGGATGTTCGGGGGTTGTTTCGAGTTTTCACCCTCTAATGCCATATATTTAAGCCTAAGTCTAGAAATATGCAAATTATCGTCATATTTTCTAATCGGGAGTACCGCGGCTGCGCGACCAGTTCCTACGAGTTACATTGGTCCCGAGAGAGGTGTTGGTGCCACACACAGGGCCGTTCGGGGTCTATTTTGAATTTTCACCCACTAACGCCATGTTTTTAAGCCTAAGTCTAGAATTATGCAAATTACTATCGTATTCTCAAGCCGGGAGTCCCGCGGCTGCGGGGTCAATTCCTACGAGTTACATTGGTCCCGTGGGAGGTGTTGGTGCCACCCATTGGGCCGTTCGGGGGCACTTTCGAGTTTTCACCCTCTAACGCCATGTTTTTAAGCCTAAGTCTTCAAATATGAAAATTACCATTGTACTCTCAAACCGGGAGTGCCGCGACTGCGGGATCAGTTCTTACGAGTTACATTGGTCCCGTGGGAGGTATTGGTGCCACCCACGGGGTTGTTCGGGGGCTGTTACACCTATTTTTTAAGACTAACTCTAGAAATATGAAAATTATCATCGTATTCTCAAACAGGGAGTCCCGCGGCTGCGCGACCAATTCCTACGAGTTACATTGGTCCCGTGGGAGGTGTTGGTGCCACCCACGGGGCCGTTCGGTGGCTGTTTCGAGTTTTCACCCACTAACGCCATGTTTTTAAGCCTAAGTCTAGAATTATGCAAATTACTATCGTATTCTTAAATCGGGAGTCCCACGGCTGCGGGGTCAGTTCCTACGAGCCTCATTGGTCCCATGGGAGGTATTGGTGCCACCCACGGGGCCGTTCGGGGGCTGTTTCGAGTTTTCACCCTCTAACGCCATGTTTTAATCCTAAGTCTAAAATATGCAAATTACCATCGTATTCTCAAATCGGGGGTCCCGCGGCTGTGGGATCAATTCCTACGAGTCACATTGGTCCCAAGGGAGGTGTTGGTGCCACCCACGGGGACGTTCGGGGGCTGTTTTGAGTTTTCACCCTCTAACGCCATATTTTTAAGCCTAAGTCTGGAAATATGGAAATTACCGCCGTACTCTCAAACCGGGAGTCCCTCGGCTGCGGGGTCAGTTTCTACGAGTTACATTGGTCCCGTGGGAGGTATAGGCGCCACCCACGGGGACGTTCGGGTACTGTTTCGAGTTTTCACCCCCTAATGCCATGTTTTTAAGCCTAAACATAGAAATATGAAAATTACCTTCGTATTCTCAAATCGGGAGTCCCGCGGCAGCGGGGTCAGTTCGTACGAGTTACATTGGTCCCGTGGGAGGTGTTGGTGCCATCCACGGGGCCGTTCGGGGGTTGTTTTGAGTTTTCACCCTCTAACGTCATGTTTTGTTTAAATCTAGAAATATGAAAATTACCGTCGTATTCTCAAACTGGGAGTCCTTCGGATGCGGGGTCAGTTCCTACGAGTTACATTGTTCCCGTGGGAGGAGTTGATGCCACCCACGGGGACGTTCGGGGGCTGTTACGCCGTGTTTTTAAGCCTAAGTCTAGAAATATGCAAATTATCATCGTATTCTCAAACCGGGAGTCCCGCGGCTGCGCGGCCAGTTCCTACGAGTCACATTGGTCCCGTGGGAGGTGTTTATGCCACCCACGGGGCCGTTCGGGAGTTGTTTCGAGTTTTCAACCACTAACGCCATGTTTTTAACCCTAAGTCTAGAATTATGCAAATTACCGTCGTATTATCAAATAGGTAGTCCCGCGGCAGTAGGGTCAGGTCCTACGGGTTACATTGGTCCCGTGGGAGGTGTTGGTGCCACCCACGGGGCCGTTCGGGGGTTATTTCGAGTTTTTACCCTCTAACACCATGTTTTGCTTAAATCTAGAAATATGAAAATTACCGTCGTATTCTCAAATAGGCAGTCCCGCGGCTGCGAGGTCTGTTCCTACAAGTTACTTTGGTCCCGTGGGAGCTGTTGGTGCCACCCACGGGGCCGTTCGGGGGTTCTTTCGAGTTTTCACCCCCTAATGCCATGTTTTTAAGCCTAAATATAGAAATATGCAAATTACCGTCGTATTCTCAAATCGGGAGTCCCACGGCCACAGGGTCAGTTCCTACGAGTTACATTCGTCCCGTGGGAGGTGTTGGTGCCACCCACGAGGCCGTTCGGGGGCTGTTTCGAGATTCTCACCCTCTAACGCCATGTTTTTAAGCCTAAGTCTAAAAATATGCAAATTATCATCATATTCTCAAACCGAGAGTCCCGCGGCTGCGCGACCTGTTCCTACGAGTTACATTGGTCCCGTGGGAGGTGTTGGTGCCACCCACGGGGCCGTTCGGGGGCTGTTTCGAGTTTTCACCCACTAATGCCATGTTTTTAAGCTTAAGTATAGAATTATGCAAATTACCGTCGTATTCTCAAACCGGGAGTCCCACGGCTGCGAGGTCTGTTCCTACGAGTTACATTTGTCCTGTGGGATGTGCTGGTGCCACCCATTGGGTCGTTCGGGGGCTGTTTCTAGCTTTCACCCTCTAACACCATGTTTTAAGCCTAAGTCTTGAAATATGAAAATTACCATTGTACTCTCAAATCGGGTGTGCCGCATCTGTGGGGTCAGTTCTTACGAGTTACATTGGTCCCGTGGGAGGTGTTGGTGCCACCCACGGGGATGTTCAGGGGCTGTTACACCATATTTTTAAGCCAAAGTCTAGAAATATGCAAAATTATCATCGTATTCTCAAACAGGGAGTCCCGCGCCTGCGAGGTCAGTTCCTACGAGTTACATTGGTCCCGTGGGAGGTGTTGGTGCCACCCATGGGGCCGTTCGGGGGCTGTTTCGAGTTTTCTCCCTCTAACGCCATGTTTTTAAGCCAAAGCCTAAAAATATGCAAATTACTGTCGTATTCTCAAATCGGGGGTCCGGCGGTTGTGGGGTCAGTTCCTAAGAGTCACATTGGTCCCGTGGGAGGTTTTGGTGCCACCCACGGGGACGTTCGGGTGCCGTTTCGAGTTTTCACCCTCTAACGCCATATTTTTAAGCCTAAATCTAGAAATATGCCAATTACCGCCGTACTCTCAAATCGGGAGTCCCTCGATTACGGGGTCAATTTCTACGAGTTACATTGGTCCCGTGGGAGGTGTAGGCGCCACCCACGGGGATGTTCGGGGACTGTTTCGAGTTTTCAACCCTAATCCCATGTTTTTAAGCCTAAATATAGAAATATGCAAATTACCGTCGTATTCTCAAATCGGGGGTCCCGCGGTAGCGGGGTCAGTTCCTACGAGTTACATTGGTCCCGTGGGAGGTGTTAGTGCCACCCACATGGCCGTTCGGGGGTTGTTTCGAGTTTTCACCCTATAACGCCATGTTTTTCTTAAATCTAGAAATACGCAAAGTATCGTCGTATTCTCAAACCGAGAGTCCCGCGGCTGCGGGGTCAGTTCCTACGAGTTACATTGGTCCCGTGGGAGGTGTTGGTGCCACTCACGGGGCCGTTCGGGGGCTGTTTCAAGTTTTCACCCACTAATGCCATGTTTTTAATCCTAAGTCTAGAATTATGCAAATTACCATCATATTCTCAAACCGGGATTCCCACGGCTGCGAGGCCTGTTCCTACGAGTTACATTGGTCCCGTAGGAGGTGTTGGTGCCACCCACGGGGACGTTCAGGGGCTGTTTCGAGTTTTCACCCTCTAATGCCATGTTTTTAAGCCTAAGTCCACAAATATGCAAATTATCATCATATTCTCTAACCGGGAGTACCGCGGCTCCGCGACCAGTTCCTACGAGTTACATTGGTCCCGAGAGAGGTGTTGGTGCCACACACAGGGCCGTTCGGGGTCTGTTTTGAATTTTCACCCACTAACGCCATGTTTTTAAGCCTAAGTCTAGAATTATGCAAATTCATATTGTATTCTCAAACCGGGAGTCCCGCGGCTGCGGAGTAAGTTCCTACGAGTTACATTGGTCCCGTGGGAGGTGTTGGTGCCACCCATTGGGCCGTTCGGGTGCAGCTTCGAGTTTTCACCCTCTAACGCCATGTTTTTAAGCCTAAGTCTTGAAATATGCAAATTACCATTGTACTCTCAAACCGGGAGTGCCGCGACTGCGGGGTCAGTTCTTACGAGTTACATTGGTCCCGTGGGAGGTGTTGGTGCCACCCACGGAGATGTTCGGTGGCTGTTACACCTATTTTATAAGCCTAAGTCTAGAAATATGCAAATTATCATCGTATTAGTCACGTGGCTGCGTAGCTAGTTCCTACGAGTTACATTGGTCCCGAGAGAGGTGTTGGTGCCACACACAGGGCCGTTCGGGGTCTGTTTTGAATTTTCACTCACTAACGCCATGTTTTTAAGCCTAAGTCTAGAATTATGCAAATTACTATTGTATTCTCAAACTGGGAGTCCCGCGGCTGCGCGGCCAATTCCTATGAGTTACATTGGTCCCGTGGGAGGTGTTGGTGCCACCCACGGGGCCGTTCGAGGGCTGTTTCGAGTTTTCACCCACTAACGCCATGTTTTTAAGCCTAAGACTAGAATTATGCAAATTACAGTCGTATTCTCAAATCGGAAGTCCCACGGCTGCGGGGTCAGTTCCTACGTGCCTCATTGGTCCCGTGGGAGGTATTGGTGCCACCCACGGGGCCGTTCGGGGGCTGTTTCGAGTTTTCACCCTCTAACGCCATGTTTTAATCCTAAGTCTAGAAATATGCAAATTACCATCGTATTCTCAAATCGGGGGTCCCGCGGTTGTGGGGTCAGTTCCTACGAGTCACATTGATCCCAAGGGAGGTGTTGGTGCCACCCATGGGGACGTTCGGGGGCTGTTTCGAGTTTTCACCCTCTAACGCCATATTTTTAAACCTATGTCAAGAAATATGCAAATTACCGCCGTACTCTCAAATCGGGAGTCCCTCGGCTGCGGGGTTAGTTTCTACGAGTTACATTGGTCCCGTGGGAGGTGTAGGCGCCACCCACGGGGACGTTCGGGGACTGTTTTGAGTTTTCACCCCCTAATGCCATGTTTTTAAGCCTAAATATAGAAATATGCAAATTACCGTCGTATTCTCAAACTGGGAGTCCCGCGGCAGCGGGGTCAGTTCCTACGAGTTACATTGGTACCGTGGGAGGTGTTGGTGCCATCCACGGGGCCATTCGGGGGTTGTTTCGAGTTTTCACCCTCTAACGTCATGTTTTGTTTAAATCTAGAAATAAAAAAATTATCGTCGTAAACTGGTAGTCCTGCGGATGCGGGGTCAGTTCCTACGAGTTACATTGTTCCCGTGGGAGGAGTTGATGCCACCCACGGGGACGTTCGGGGGCTGTTACGCCTTGTTTCTAAGTCTAAGTCTAGAAATATGCAAATTATCGTCGTATTCTCAAACCGGGAGTCCCGCGGCTGCGCGGCCAGTTCCTACGAGTAACATCGGTCCCGTGGGAGATGTTTGTGCCACCCACGTGGCCGTTCGGGGGGTGTTTCGAATTTTCACCCACTAACGCCATGTTTTTAAGCCTAAGTCTAGAATTATGCAAATTACCATCGTATTCTCAACTCGGGGGTCCGGCGGTTGCGGGGTCAATTCCTACGAGTCGTATTGGTCCCGTGGGAGGTCTTGGTGCCACCCGCGGGACCGTTCGGGGGATAATTCGAATTTTCACCCTCTAACGCCATATTTTTAAGCCTAAGTCTAGAAATATGAAAATTATCATCGTATTCTCAAATCGGCAGTCCCGCAATTGCGCGACTAGTTCCTATGAGTTACATTGGTCCCGTGGGACGTGTTGGTGCCACCCACAGCGGGGGCTGTTTCGAATTTTCACCCACTAACGCCATGTTTTTAAGCCTAAGTCTAGAATTAAACAAATTACCATCGTATTCCCAAATCGGGAGTCCCGCGGCTGCGGGGTCAGTTCCTACGAATTACATTGGTCCCATGGGAGGTGTTGGTGCCACTTATTGGGTCGTTCGGGTGCTGTTTCGAGTTTTCACCCTCTAACGGCATGTTTTTAAGCCTAAGTCTAGAAATATGCAAATTACCGTCGTATTCACAAATCGGGAGTCCCATGGCTGCGGGGTCAGTTCCTACGAGCCACATTGGTCCCATGGGAGGTGTTGGTGCCACCCACGGGGCCGTTCGGGGGTTGTTTCGAGTTTTCACCCTCTAACGCCATATTTTTAAGCCTAAGGCTAGAAATATTCAAATTACCATCGTACTCTCAAACCGCGAGTCCCTCGGCTGCGGGGTCAGATTCTACGAGTTACCTTGGTCCCCTGGGAGGTGTAGGTGCCACCCACGGGGACGTTCGGGGGCTGTTTCGAGTTTTCACCCCCTAATGCCATATTTTTCAGCCTAAATATAGAAATATGCAAATTACCATCATATTCTAAAACCGAGAGTCCTGCGGCTGCGGGGTCAGTTCCTACGAGCTAGATTGGTCCCGTGGGAGGTGTTGGTGCCACCCACGGGGCCGTTCGGGGGTTGTTTCGAGTTTTCACCCTCTAACGCCATGTTTTGTTTAAATCTAGAAATATAAAAATTACCGTCGTATTCTCGAACTGGGAGTCCCGCGGCTGCGGGGTCAGTTCCTACGAGTTACATTGGTCCCGTGGGAGGTGTTGATGCCACCCACGAGGACGTTCGGGGGCTAATACGCCATATTTTTAATCCTAAGTCTAGAAATATGCAAATTATCAACGTATTCTCAAACCTGGAGTCCCGTGGCTGCGCGTCCAGTTCCTACGAGTTACATTGGTCCCGTGAGAGGTGTTGGTTCCACCCACGGGGCCGTTCGGTGGCTGTTTCGAGTTTTCACCCACTAACGCCATGTTTTTAAGCCTAAGTCTAGAATTATGCAAATTACCGTCGTATTCTCAAATCGTGAGTCCCGCGCCTGCGAGGTCAGTTCCTATGAGTTACATTAGTCCCGTGGGAGTTGTTGGTACCACCCACGGGGCGATTCGGGGGTTGTTTTGATTTTTCACCCTCTAATGCCATGTTTTGCTTAAATCTAGAAATATACAAATTACGGTTGTATTCTCAAATCGGGAGTCCCACGGCTGCGAGGTCTGTTCCTATGAGTTACATTGGTCCCATGGGAGGTGTTGGTGCCACCCACGGGGACGTTCAGGGGCTGTTTCGAATTCTCACTCCCTAACGCCATGTTTTTAAGCCTAAGTCTAGAAATATTCAAATTATCATCTTATTCTCAAACCGGGAGTCCTGCGGCTGTGCGGCCAGTTCCTACGAGTTGCATTGGTCCCGTGGGAGGTGTTAGTGCCACCCACGGGGCCGTTCTGTGGCTGTTTCTAATTTTCACCCACTAACGGTATGTTTTTATGCCTAAGTCTAGAATTATCTAAATTACCGTCGTATTATCAAAGCGGGAGTCCTGCGACTACGTGGTCAGTTCCGACGAGTTACATTTGTCCCGTGGGAGGTGTTGGTGCCACCCACGGGGCTGTTCGGGGGCTGTTTTGAGTTTTCACCCTCTAATGCCATGTTTTTAAGCCTAAGTCTAGAAATATGCAAATTACCTTCGTATTCTGAAATCGGGAGTCCCGCGGCTGCGGGGTCAGATCCTACGAGTCACATTGGTCCCGTGAAAGGTGTTGATGCCACCCACAGGGCCGTTCGGGGGCTGTTTCGAGTTTTCACCCTCTAACGCCATATTTTTAAGCCTAAGTCCAGAAATTTACAAATTATCGTTGTACTCTCAAAGCGGGAGTTCCGTGGCTGCGGGGTGAGTTCCTACGAGTTACATTGGTCCTGTGGGAGGTGTTGGTGCCACCCACGGGACCGTTCGGGGGCTGTTTCCTATTTTCACCAACTAACGTCATGTTTTTAAGCCTAAGTCTAGAATTATGCAAATAAACGTCGTATTCTCAAATCAGGAGTCTCGCGGCAGTGCGACCAGTTCCTACGAGTTACATTGGTCCCGTGGGAGGTGTTGGTGCCACCCATTGTGCCGTTCGGGGGCAGTTTCGAGTTTTCAACCACTAACGCCATGTTTTTAAGTCTAAGTCTAGAATTATTCAAATTACCGTCGTATTCTCAAACCGGGAGTCCGGCGGCTACGTGGTCAGTTCCTACGAGTTACATTGGTCCCGTGGGACGTGTTGGTCCCACCCACGGGGTCGTTCGGGGGCTGTTTCGAGTATTTAGCTTCTAACGCCATGTTTTTAAGCTTAAGTCTAGAAATATGCAAATTACCATTGTATTCTCAAATAGAGAGTCCCGCGGATGTGGGGTCAGTTCCTACAAGCCACATTGGTCCCTTGGGAGGTGTTGGTGCCTCACAGGGGACCGTTCGGGGGCTGTTTCGAGTTTTCACCCTCTAACGCCATATTTTTAAGCCTAAGTCTATAAATATGCAAATTACCGTAGTATTCTCAAAACGAGAGTCCCGCGACTGAGGGGTCAGTTCCTACGAGCCACATTGGTCCCGTGTGAGGTGTTGCTGCTACCCACGGGGCTGTTTGGTAGCTGTTTCGAGTTTTCTCTCTCTAACGCCATGTTTTTAAGCCTAAGTCTAGAAATATAAAAAATTTCATCGTATTCTCAAAACGGGAGTCCCGCGGTTGCAAGGTCAGTTCCTACGAGTCACATTGGTCCCGTGGGAGGTGTTGGTGCCACCCACGGGGCCGTTCGGGGACTGTTTCATGTTTTCACCCTCTAACGCCATGTTTTTAAGCCTAAGTCTAGAAATATGCAAATTATCATTGTACTCTCAAAGCGGGAGTTTCGCGGCTGCGGGGTCAGTTCATACGAGTAACATTGATCCCGTGGGGGTTGTTGGTGCCACCCACGGGACCGTTCAGGGACTGTTTCGTGTTTTCACCAACAAACGCCATGTTTTTAAGTCTATATCTAGAATTATGCAAATCATCATCGTTTTCTCAAATTGGGAGTCCCGTGGCAACGGGTCTGTTCCTACGAGTTACATTGGTCCGGTGGGAGGTGTTGGTGCCACGTATTGGGCCTTTAGGTGGCTGTTTCGAGTTTTGACCCACAAACGCCATGTTTTTAATCCTAAGTCCAGAATTATGCAAATTACAATCGTATTCTCAAATCGAGAGTCCCGCGGCTGCGTGGTCGGTTCCTACGAGTTACATTAGTCCCGTGGGACGTGCTGGTCCCACCCACGGTGTCGTTTGGGGGTTGTTTCGAGTATTTAAACTCTAACGCCATGTTTTTAAGCTTAAGTCTAGAAATAAGCAAATTACCATCGTATTCTCAAATCGATAGTCCCGCGGCTGCGGGATCAGTTCCTACGAGCCACAATTGTCCAGTGGGAGGTGTTGGAGCCACACACGGGACCGTTCGGGGGCTGTTTCGAGTTTTCACCCTCTAACGCCATTTTTTAAGCCTAAGATTAAAAATATGCAAATTACCGTCGTATTCTCTAACCGGGAGTCCATCGGTTGCGGGTCAGTTCCTACGAGTCACATTGGTCCCATGGGAGGTGTTGGTGCCACCCACGGGGCCGTTAGAGGGGTGCTTCGAGTTTTCACCCTCTAATGCCATGTTTGTTAGCCTAAATAAAGAAATATGCAAATTACTGTCATATTCTCAAACCGAGAGTCCCGCGGCTGCGGGGTCAGTTCCTTCGAGTTACATTGGTCCCATGGGAGGTGTTGGTGCCCCCACGGGGCCGTTCAGGGGTTGTTTCTTGTTTTAACCCTCTAACGTCATGTTTTGTTTAAATGTAGAAATATGAAAATTACCGTCGTATTTTCAAACTCGGAGTATCGCGGCTGCGGGGTCAATTCCTATGAGTCACATTAGTCCCATGGGAGATGTTGGTGCCACCCACGGGGACGTTCGGGAGCTATTACGCCATGTTTTTAAGCGTAAGTCAAGAAATATGCAAATTATCGTCGTATTCTCATACCGAGAGTCCCGCGGCTGCACAACCAGTTTCTACTAGTTACATTGGTCCGGTGGGAGGTGTTGGTGCCACCCACGGGGCCGTTCGGGGGCTATTTTGAGTTTTCACCCACTAATGCCATGCTTTTAAGCCTAAGTCTAGAATTATTCAAATTACCGTCGTATTCTCAAACCGGTAGTCCCGCGGCTGCAGGGTCAATTCCTACGAGTTACATTGGTCCCGTGGGAGGTGTTGGTGCCACCAATGGGGCCGTTCGGGGGTCGTTTCGATTTTTCACCCTCTAACGCCATGTTTTGCTTAAATCTAGAAATATCCAAATTACTATCATATTCTCAAATCGGGACTCCCGCGACTGCAAGGTCTGTTCCTAAGAGTTGTATTGGTCCCGTGGTAGGTGTTGGTACCACCCATGGGGACGTTCGGGGGCTGTTTCAAATTTTCACCCACTAACACAATGTTTTTAAGCCTAAGTCTAGAATTAAGCAAATTACCGTCGTATTCTCAAACCGGGAGTCCCGCGACTGCAGGGTCAGTTCCTACGAGTTACATTGGTCCCGTGGGAGGTGTTGGTGCCACTCATTGGGTCGTTCGGGGGCTGTTTCGAGTTTTCACCCTCTAACGTCATGTTTTTAAGCCTAAGTCTAGAAATATGAAAATTACCATTGTACTCTCAAACCGGCTGTCCCGGGGCTGCGGGCTCAGTTACTACGAGATACATTGGTCCCGTGGGTGGTGTTGGTGCCACCCACGGGGACGTTTGGGGGCTTTTACACCATATTTTAAGCCTAAGTCTAATAATATGAAAATTATCATTGTATTCTCAAACCGAGAGTCCCGCGGCTGCGCGACCATTTCCTATGAGTTACGTTGGTCCCGTGGGAGGTGTTAGTGCCACCCACGGGGCCGTTCGGGGGATGTTTCGAGTTTTCACCCACTCACGCCATGTTTTTAAGCCTAAGTCTATAATTATGCAAATTACTATCGTATTTATAAATTGGGAGTCCCATGGGTGCGGGGTCAGTTCCTATGATCCACATTAGTCCCGTGGGAGGTGTAGGTGCCACCCACAGGGACGTTCGGGGGATGTTTCGAGTTTCACCCCTAATGCCATGCTTTTAAGACTAAATATAGAAATATACAAATTACCGTTGTATTCTCAAACCGGGAGTTCCGTGGCTGCGGGGTCAGTTCCTACGAGTTACATTGGTCCCGTGGGAGGTGTTGGTGCCATCCACAGGGCAGTTCGGGGGTTGTTTTGAGTTTTCACCCTCTAACGTCATGTTTTGTTTAAATCTAGAAATATGAAAATTACAGTCGTATTCTCAAACTGGGAGTCCCGCGGCTGCGGGGTCTGTTCCTACGAGTTACATTTGTCCCGTGGGAGGTGTTGGTACCACCCACGGGGACGTTCGGGGGTTGTTACGCCATATTTTTAAGCCTAAGTTTGGAAATATGCAAATTATCATCGTATTCACAAACCGGGAGTCCCGCGACTACGCGGCCAGCTCCTACGAGTTACATTGGTCCCGTGGGAAGTGTTGGTGCCACCCACGGGGACATTCAGGGGCTGTTTCGAGTTCTCACCTCTAACGACATGTTTTTAACCCTAAGTCTAGAAATATGCAAATTATCTTCGTATTCTCAAACCGGGAGTCCCGCGGCTGCGTGGCCAGTTCCTACGAGTTACATTGGTCCCGTGGGAGGTGTTGGTGCCACCCACAGGGCCGTTCGGGGGCTGTTTGAAATTTTTATCCACTAACGCCATGTTTTTAAGCCTAAGTCTACAATTATGCAAATTATCATCGTATTATAAAAACCAGGAGTCCCGCGGCTGCGGGGTCAGTTCCTACGAGTTACATTGGTCCTGTGTGAGGTGTTGGTGACACCCACGGGGATGTTCGAGGGCTGTTTCGAGTTTTTACCCACTAACGCCATGTTTTTAAGCCTAAGTCTAGAATTATGCAAATTACTATCGTATTCTCAAAACGGGAGTCCCGCGGTTGCAGGGTCAGTTCCTACGAGTTACATTGGTCCTGTGGGAGGTGTTGGTGCCACCCACGAGGCCGTTAGGGGGTTGTTACGCTATCTTTTTTAGCCTAAGTCTAGAAATATGCAGATTATCATCGTATTCTCAAACCGAAAGTCCCGCGGCTGCGCGAACAATTCCTACGAGTTACATTGGTCCCGTGGGAGGTGTTGGTGCCACCCACGGGGCCGTTCGTGGGCTGTTTTGAGTTTTCATCCACTAACGCCATGTTTTTAAGCCAAAGTCTAGAAATATGCAAATTATCATCGTATTCTCAAACTGGGAGTCCCGTGGCTGCAGGGTCAGTTCCTACGAGCCACATTGGTCCCGTGGGAGGTGTTGGTGCCACCCACGGGGCCGTTCGGGGGATGTTTCGAATTTTCACCCTCTAACGCCATGTTTTTAAGCCTAAGTCTAGAAATATGCAAATTACCATCGTATTCTCAAATCGGCAGTCCCGTGGCTGCAAGGCCTATTCCTACGAGTCACATTGGTCCCATGGGAGGTGTTGGTGCCACCCACGGTGCCGTTGAGGGGCTGTTTCGAGTTTTCACGCTCTAACACCATATTTTTAAGCCTAAGTCTAGAAATATGTAAATTACCGTCGTACTCTCATATCGGGAGTCCCTCGGCTGCGGGGTCAGTTTCTATGAGTTACATTGGTCCCGAGAGAGGTGTTGGTGCCACACACAGGGCCGTTCGGGGTCTGTTTTGAATTTTCTCCCACTAACGCCTTATTTTTAAGCTTAAATATAGAAATATGCAAATTACTGTCGTATTATCAAATTGGGAGTCCCGCGGCTGCGGGGTCAGTTCCTACGAGTTACATTGGTCCCGTGGGAGGTGTTGGTGCTACCCATTGGGCCATTCGGGGGAAGTTTCGAGTTTTCACCCTCTAACGCCATGTTTTTAAGCCTAAGTCTTGAAATATGCAAATTACCATTGTACTCTCAAACCGGGAGTGTCGCGACTGCGGGGTCAGTTCTTACGGGTTACATTGGTCCCGTGGGAGGTGTTGGTGCCACCCACGAGGATGTTCGGGGGCTGTTACACCTATTTTTTAAGCCTAAGTCTAGAAATATGCAAATTATAATCGCATTCTCAAACAGGGAGTCCCGCGGCTGCGCGGCCATTTCCTACGAGTTACATTGGTCCCGTGGGAGGTGTTGGTGCCACCCATGGGGCCGTTCGGGGGCAGTTTCGAGTTTTCACCCACTAACGCCATGTTTTTAAGCCTAAGTCTAGAATTATGCAAATTACTGTTGTATTCTCAAATCGTGAGTTCCATGGCTGCGAGGTCAGTTCCTACGAGCCTCATTGGTCCCGTGGGAGGTATTGGTGCCACCCACGGGGCCGTTCGGGGGTTGTTTCGAGTTTTCACCCTCTAACGCCATGTTTTAATCCTAAGTCTAGAAAATACTAATTACCATCGTATTCTCAAATCGGGGGTCCCGCGGCTGTGGGATCAGTTCCTACGAGTCACATTGGTCCCAAGGGAGGTGTTGGTGCCACCCACGGGGACGTTCGGGGGCTGTTTCGAGTTTTCACCCTCCAACGCCATATTTTTAAGCCTAAGTCTGTAAATATGGAAATTATAGCCGTACTCTCAAACCGGGAGTCCCTCGGCTGTGGGGTCAGTTTGTACGAGTTACATTGGTCCCGTGGGAGGTATAGGTGCCACCCACGGGGACGTTCGGGTACTGTTTCGAGTTTTCACCCCCTAATGCCATGTTTTTAAGCCTAAACATAGAAATATGAAAATTACCGTCGTATTCTCAAATCGGGAGTCCCGCGGCAGCGGGGTCAGTTCGTACGAGTTACATTGGTCCCGTGGGAGGTGTTGGTGCCATCCACGGGGCCGTTCGGGGGGGTGTTTCGAGTTTTCACCCTCTAACGTCATGTTTTGTTTAAATCTAGAGATATGAAAATTACCGTCGTATTCTCAAACTGGGAGTCCTGCGGATGCGGGGTCAGTTCCTATGAGTTACATTGTTCCCGTGGGAGGAGTCGACGCCTCCCACGGGGACGTTCGGGGGCTGTTACGCCGTGTTTTTATGCCTAAGTCTAGAAATATGCGAATTAACGTCATATTCTCAAACCGGGAGTCCCGCGGCTGCGCGACCATTTCCTACGAGTTACATTGGTACCGTGGGAGGTGTTTGTGCCACCCACGGGGCCGTTCGGGGGTTGTTTCGAGTTTTCACCCACTAACGCCATGTTTTTAAGCCTAAGTCTAGAATTATGCAAATTACCATCGTATTCTGAACTCGGGGGTCCGGCGGTTGCGGGGTCAGTTACTACGAGTCATATTGGTCCCGTGGGAGGTCTTGGTGCCACCCACGAAACCGTTCGAGGGCTGATTCGAATTTTCACCCTCTAACGCCATATTTTTAAGACTAAGTCAAAAAATATGCAAATTACCGTCATACTCTCAAATCGGGAGTCCCTCGGTTCCGGGGTCAGTTTCTACTAGTTACATTGGTCCCGTGGGAGGTGTAGGTGCCACCCACAGGGACGTTCAGGGGCTGTTTCGAGTTTCACCCCCTAATGCCATGCTTTTAAGACTAAATATAGAAATATGCAAATTACAGTTGTATTCTCAAACCGGGAGTTCCGCGGCTGCGGGGTCAGTTTCTACAAGTTACATTGGTCCCGTGGGAGGTGTTGGTGCCATCCACGGGGTCGTTCGGGGGTTGTTTCGAGTTTTCACCCTCTAACGTCATGTTTTGTTTAAATCTAGAAATATGAAAATTACAGTCGTGTTCTCAAACTGGGAGTCCCGCGGCTGCGGGGTTAGTTCCTACGAGTTACATTTGTCCCGTGGGAGGTGTTGGTACCACCCACGGGGACGTTCGGGGGCTGTTATGCCTTATTTTTAAGCCTAAGTTTGGAAATATGCAAATTATCATCGTATTCTCAAGTCGGGAGTCCCGCGACTGTGCGACCAGCTCCTACGAGTTACATTGGTCCCGTGGGAAGTGTTGGTGCCACCCACGGGGACATTCAGGGACTGTTTCGATTTCTCACCCTCTAACGACATATTTTTAACCCTAAGTCTAGAAATATGCAAATTATCATCGTATTCTCAAACCGGGAGTCCCGCGGCTGCGTGGCCAGTTCCTACGAGTTACATTGGTCCCGTGGGAGGTGTTGGTTCCACCCATAGGGCCGTTCGGGGGCTGTTTCAAATTTTGATCCACTAACTCCATATTTTTAAGCCTAAGTCTAGAATTATGCAATTTATCATCATATTATCAAACCAGGAGTCCCGCGGCTGCGGGGTCAGTTCCTACGAGGTACATTGGTCCCGTGTGAGGTGTTGGTGACACCCACGGGATGTTCGAGGGCTGTTTTGAGTTTTTACCCACTAACGCCATGTTTTTAAGCCTAAGTCTAGAATTATGCAAATTACCATCGTATTCTCACAACGGGAGTCCCTCGGTTGCAGGGTCAGTTCCTATGAGTTACATTGGTCCTGTGGGAGGTGTTGGTGCCACCCACAGGGCCGTTCGGGGGTTCTTACGCCATCTTTTTAAGCCTAAGTCTAGAAATATGCAAATTATCATCTTATTCTCAAACCGAAAGTCCCGCGTCAACGGGGTCAGTTCCTACGAGTTACATTGGTCCCGTGGGAGGTGTTGGTGCCACCCACGGGGCCGTTCGTGGGCTGTTTCGAGTTTTCATCCACTAACGCCATGTTTTTAAGCCTAAGTCTAGAAATATGCAAATTATCATCGTATTCTCAAACTGGGAGTCCCTTGGCTGCGGGGTCAGTTCCTACGAGCCACATTGGTCCCGTGGGAGGTGTTGGTGCCACCCACGGGGCCGTTCGGGGGATGTTTCGAATTTTCACCCTCTAACGCCATGTTTTTAAGCCTAAGTCTAGAAATATGCAAATTACCATCGTATTCTCAAATCGGCAGTCCCGTGGCTGCGAGGCATGTTCCTACAAGTCACATTGGTCCCGTGGGAGGTGTTGGTGCCACCCACGGTGCCGTTCAGGGGCTGTTTCGAGTTTTCACGCTCTAACGCCATATTTTTAAGCCTAAGTCTAGAAATATGTAAATTACCATCGTACTCTCAAATCGGGAGTCCCTCGGCTGCGGGGTCAATTTCTATGAGTTACATTGGTCCTGTGGGAGGTGTGGGTGCCACCCACGGGGACGTTCGGGGGCTGTTTCGAGTTTTCACCCCCTAACGCCTTGTTTTTAAGCTTAAATATAGAAATATGCAAATTACCATCGTATTATCAAACCGGGAGTCCCGCGTCAGCGGGGTCAGTTCCTACGAGTTACATTGGTCCCGTGGGAGGTGTTGGTGCCACCCACGGGGATGTTCGGGGGTTATTTCGAGTTTTCACCCACTAACGCCATATTTTTTAGCCTAAGTCTAGAAATATGCAAATTATCATCGTATTCTCAAACCGAGAGTCCCGCGGTTGCGTGGCCAGTTCCTACGAGTTACATTGGTCCCGTGGGAGGTGTTGGTTCCACCCACAGGGCCGTTCGGGGGCTGTTTTGAATTTCCACCCACTAACGCCATGTTTTTAAGCCTAAGTCTAGAAATGTGAAAATTATCATCGTATTCTCAAACCGGGAGTCTCGCGGCTGCGCGCCCAGTTCCTACAAGTTACGTTGGTCTCATGGGAGGTGTTGGTTCCACCCATGGGGCCGTTAGGGGCTGTTTCGAGTTTTCACCCGCTAACACCATGTTTTTAAGCCAAAGTCTAAAAATATGCAAATTACAGTCGTATTCTCAAATCGGGAGTCCCACGGCTCCGGGGTCTGATCCTTCGAGTTACATTGGTCCCGTGGGAGGTGTTGGTGCCACCAACAGGACCATTTGGGGGAGGTTTCGTGTTTTCACCTACTAACGCCATATTTTTAAGCCTAAGTCTAGAATTATGCAAATTATTATCGTATTCTCAAATCGGGAGTCGCACAGTTACGGGGTCAATTCTTACGAGTTACATTGGTCCCGTGGGAGGTTGTTGGTGCCACTCCTGGGACCGTTCGGGGATTGTTTCGAGTTTTAACCCATTAACGCCATGTTTCTTAGCCTAAGTCTAGAATTATGAAAATTATCATCGTATTATCAAACTCGGAGTACCGCAGCTGCGTTGTCAGTTTCTACGAGTTACATTAGTCCCGTGGGAGGTGTTGGTGCCACTCACGGGGCCGTTCGGGGGCTGTTTCGAGTATTTACCCTCTAACGCCATGTTTTTAAGCTTAAGTCAAGAAATATGCAAATTACCATCGTATTGTCAAACCGGGATCCTACGAGCCACATTGGTCCCGTGGGAGGTGTTGGTGCCATACACGGGACCGTTCGGGAGATGTTTCTAGTTTTCACCCTCTAACGCCATGTTTTTAAGCCTAAGTCTAGAAATATCCAAATTACCGTCGTATTCTCAAATCGAGAGTCCATCGGTTGCAGGGTTAGTTCCTACAAGTCACATTGGTCCCGTGGGAGGTGTTGGTGCCACCCACGGGTCCGTTCGGGGGCTGTTTCGAGTTTTCACCATCTAACGCCATGTTTTTAAGCCTAAATAACGAAATATGCAAATTACCATCGTATTCTCAAACCGAGAGTCCCACGGCTGCGGGGTCAGTTCCTACAAGTTACATTGGTCCCGTGGGAGGTGTTGGGGCCACCCACGGGGCCGTTCGGGGGTTGTTTCGAGTTTTCACCCTCTAAAGTCATGTTTTATTTAAATCTAGAAATATGAAATTTATTGTTGTATTCTCAAACTGAGAGGCTCGTGGCTGCGGGGTCAGTTCCTACGAGTCACATTGGTCCCATGGGAGGTGTTGGTGTCACCCACGGGGACGTTCGAGGGCTGTTACGCCATGTTTTTAAGCCTAAGTCTGGAAATATGCAAATTATCATCGTATTCTCAAACCGAGAGTCCCACGGTTGCAAGGCTAGTTCCTACACGTTACATTGGTCCCGTGGGAGGTGTTGGTGCCACCCACGGGGACGTTCGGAGGCTGTTTTGAGTTTTCACCCACTAACGCCATGTTTTTAAGCTTAAGTCTGGAATTATGTAAATTACCGTAGTATTCTCAAATCGGGAGTCCCGCGGCTGCGGGGTCAGTTCCTACGAGTTACATTGGTCCCGTGGGAAGTGTTGGTGCCACCCACGGGGCCGTTTGGGGGTTGTTTTGAGTTTTCACCCTCTAACGTCATGTTTTGTTTAAATCTAGAAATATGAAAGTTACCATTGTATTCTCATAGTAGGAGTCCCGCGGTTGCGGTGTCAGTTCCTACGAGTTACATTGGTCCCGTGGGAGGTGTTGGTGCCACCCACGGGGACGTTCGGGGGCTGTTACGCCATGTTTTTAAGCCCAAGTCTAGAAATATGCAAATTAACGTCGTATTCTCAAACTGGGAGTCCTGCGACTGCGCGGCCAGTTCCTACGTATTACATTGGTCCCATGGGAGGTGTTTGTTCCACCCACGGGGCCGTTCGGGGGCTGTTTTAAGTTTTCACCCACTAACGCCATGTTTTTAAGCCTAAGTTTAGAATTATGCAAATTATCATCGTATTCTCAAACCGGAAGTCCTGCGGCTGTGGGGTCAGTTTGTACGAGTTACATTGGTCCCGTGAGAGGTGTTGGTGCCACCCACGGGGCCGTTCGGGGGTTGTTTCGAGTTTCACCCTCTAACGTCATGTTTTTAAGCCAAAGTCTAAAATTATGCAAATTACCATCGTATTCTCAAATCGTGAGTCTCGCGGCTGCAGGGTCAGTTCCTACAAGTTACATTGGTCCTGTGGGAGGTGTTGGTGCCAGCCACGGGGTCGTTCGGGGGTTGTTACGCCATCTTTTTAAGCCTAAGTCTAGAAATATGAAAATTATCATCGTATTCTCAAACCAAAAGTCCCGCGGCTGCGCGGACAGTTCCTACGAGTAACATTGGTCCCATGGGAGGTGTTGGTGCCACCCACGGGGCCGTTCGGGGGCTGTTTCGATTTTTCACCCACTAACGCCATGTTATTAAGCCTAAGTCTAAAAATATGCAAATTACCATCGTATTCTCAAATCGGGAGTCCATCGGTTGTGGGGTCAGTTCCTACAAGTCACATTGGTCCCGTGGGCGGTGTTGGTTCCACCCACGGGGCCGTTCAGGGGCTGTTTCGAGTTTTCATCCTCTAACGCGATGTTTTTAAGCCTAAATAACGAAATATGCAAATTACCTTCATATTCTCAAATCGGGAGTCCCATGGCTGCGGGGTTCGTTCCTACGAGTTACATTAGTCCCGTGGGAGGTGTAGGTGCCACCCACGGGGACGTTCGGGGGCTGTTTCGAGTTTTCACCCCCTAACGCCTTGTTTTTAAGCTTAAATATAAAAATATTCAAATTACCGTCGTATTCTCAAACCGGGAGTCCCGCGGCTGCGTGGTCAGCTCCTACGAGTTACATTGGTCCCGTGGGAGGTGTTGGTGCCACCCACGGGGACGTTCGGGGGTTGTTTTGAGTTTTCACCTTCTAACGTCATGTTTTGTTTAAATATAGAAATATGAAAATTACCATCGTATTCTCAGATTGGGAGACCCGCAGTTGCGGGGTGAGTGCCTACGAGTTACATTGGTTCCGTGGGAGGTGTTGGTGACTCCCACGGGGACGTTCGGGGGTTGTTTCGCCATGTTTTTAAGCCTAAATCTAGAAATATGAAAATTATCATCGTATTGTCAAACCGGGAGTCCCACGGTTGCGCGACCAGTTCCTACGAGTTACACTGGTCCCATGGGTGGTGTTGGTGCCACCCACGGGGCCGTTCGGGGGCTGTTTCGATTTTTCACCCACTAACGCCATATTTTTAAGCCTAAGTCTAGAATTATACAAATTACCGTCGTATGCTCAAACCGGGAGTCCCGCGGCTGCTGGGTCAGTTCCTACGAGTTACATTGTTCCCGCGGGAGGTGTTGGTGCCACCCACGGGGCCGTTCGGAGGTTGTTTCAATTTTTCACCCTCTAAGGCCATGTTTTGCTTAAATCTAAAAATATGCAAATTATCGTCTTATTCTCAAATCGGGAGTCCAGCGGCTGCGAGGTCTTTTCCTACGAGTTACATTGGTACCATGGGAGGTGTTTGTGCCACCCACGGGGACGTTCGGGGGCTGTTTCGAGTTCGCACGCTCTAACTCCATGTTTTTAAGCCTAAGTCTAGAAATATGAAAATTATCATCGTATTCTCAAACAGGGAGTCCCGCGTCTTCGTGGCCAGTTCCTACGAGTTACATTGGTCCCATGGGAGGTGTTGGTTCTACCCACAGGGCCGTTCGGGGGCTGTTTCGAATTTCCACCCACTAACGCCATGTTTTTAATCCTAAGTCTAGAAATACACAAATTATCATCGTATTCTCAAACCGGAAGTCTCGCGGCTGCGCGACCAGTTCCTACGAGTTACATTGGTCCCGTGGAAGGTGTTGGTTCCACCTATAGGGCCATTCGGGGTCTGTTTCGAATTTCCACCCACTAACGCCGTGTTTTTAAGCCTAAGTCTAGAAATATGCAAATTAACGTCGTATTCTCAAACCGGGAGTCCCGCGCCTATGGGGTCAGTTCCTACGAGTTACATTGGTCCCGTGGGAGGTGTTGGTGCCACCCATGGAGCCGTTCGAGGGCTGTTTCGAGTTTTCACCCTCTAACGCCATGTTTTTAAGCCAATGTCTAAAAATATGCAAATTACAATCGTATTCTCAAATCGGGAGTCCCGCGACGGCGGGGTGAGTTCCTTCTAGTTATATTGGTCCCGTGGGAGGTGTTGGTGCCACCAACGGGACCGTTTGGGGGTTGTTTCGTGTTGTCACCAACTAACGCCATGTTTTTAAGCCTAAGTCTAGAATTATGCAAATTACCATCGTATTCTCAAACCGGGAGTCCCGCAGTTACGGGGTCAATTCCTACGAGTTACATTGGTCCCGTGGGAGGTGTTGGTGCCACCCCTGGGTCCGTTCGGGGGCTGTTTCGAGTTTTCACCCACTAACGCCATGTTATTAAGCCTAAGTCTAGAAATATGCAAATTACCATCGTATTCTCAAATCGGGAATCCATCGATTGCGGGGTCAGTTCCTACAAGTCACATTGGTCCCGTGGGAGGTGTTGGTGCCACCCACGGGGCCGTTCGGGGGCTATTTCGAGTTTTCATCCTCTAACGCGATGTTTTTAAGCCTAAATAACGAAAAATACAAATTACCGTCATATTTTCAAATCAGGAGTCCCACGGCTGCGGGGTTCGTTCCTACGAGTTACATTAGTCCCGTGGGAGGTGTTGGTGCCACCCACGGGGCCGTTCGGGGGTTGTTTCGAGTTTTCATGCTCTAACGCCATATTTTTAAGCCTAAGTCTAGAAATATGTAAATTACTGTCTTACTCTCAAATCGGGAGTCCCTCGGCTACGGGGTCAGTTTCTACGAGTGACATTAGTCCTGTGGGAGGTGTAGGTGCCACCTACGGGCACGTTCGGGGGCTGTTTCGAGTTTTCACCTCCTAACGCCTTGTTTTTAAGCTTAAATATAAAAATATACAAATTACCATCGTATTCTCAAACCGGGAGTCCCGCGGCTCCTTGGTCAGTTCCTACGAGTTACATTGGTCCCGTGGGAGGTGTTGGTGCCACCCACGGGGACGTTCGAGGGTTGTTTTGAGCTTTCACCCTCTAACGTCATGTTTTGTTTAAATATAGAAATATGAAAATTACCATCGTATTCTCAGACTGGGAGTCCCGCGGTTGCGGGGTCGGTGCCTACGAGTTACATTGGTCCCGTGGGAGGTGTTGGTGACTCCCACGGGGACGTTCGGGGGCTGTTTCGCCATGTTTTTAAGCCTAAATCTATAAATAAGAAAATTATTGTCGTATTCTCAAACCGGGAGTCCCACGGTTGCGCGACCAGTTTCTACGAGTTACATTGGTCCCGTCGGAGGTGTTGGTTCCACCTATAGGGCCGTTCGGGGGCTGTTTCGAATTTCCACCCACTAACGCCGTGTTTTTAAGCCTACGTATAGAAATATGCAAATTAACGTCGTATTCTCAAATCGGGAGTCCCGCGCCTACGGGGTCAATTCCTACGAGTTACATTGGTCCCGTGGGAGGTGTTGGTGCCACCCAAGGAGCCGTTCGGGGGCTGTTTCGAGTTTTCACCCTCTAACGCCATGTTTTTAAGCCATTGTCTAAAAATATGCAAATTACTATCGTATTCTCAAATCGGGAGTCCTGTGGCTGCGGGGTCAGTTCCTTCGAGTTATATTGGTCCCGTGGGAGGTTTTGGTGCCACCAACGGGACCGTTTGGGGGTTGTTTCGTGTTGTCACCAACTAACGCCATGTTTTTAAGCCTAAGTCTAGAATTATTTAAATTACCGTCGTATTCTCAAACCGGGAGTCCCGCAGTTACGGGGTCAATTCCTACGAGTTACATTGGTCCCGTGGGAGGTGTTGGTGCCACCCCTGGGGCCGTTCGGGGGCTGTTTCGAGTTTTCACCCACTAACGCCATGTTATTAAGCCTAAGTCTAGAAATATGCAAATTACCATCGTATTCTCAAATCGGGAATCCATCGATTGCGGGGTCAGTTCCTACAAGTCACATTGGTCCCGTGGGAGGTGTTGGTGCCACCCACGGGGCCGTTCGGGGGCTGTTTCGAGTTTTCATCCTCTAACGTGATGTTTTTAAGCCTAAATAACGGAAAATTCAAATTACCGTCGTATTCTCAAATCGAGAGTCCCACGGCTGCGGGGTTAATTCCTACGAGTTACTTTAGTCCCGTGGGAGGTGTTGGTGCCACCCACGGGGCCGTTCGGGGGTTGTTTCGAGTTTTCACGCTCTAACGCCATATTTTTAAGCCTAAGTCTAGAAATATGTAAATTACCGTCTTACTCTCAAATCGGGAGTCCCTCGGCTACGGGGTCAGTTTCTACGAGTTACATTAGTCCTGTGGGAGGTGTAGGTGCCACCTACGGGCACGTTCGGGGGTTGTTTCGAGTTTTCACCCCCTAACGCCTTGTTTTTAAGCTTAAATATCAAAATATGCAAATTACCATCGTATTCTCAAACCGGGAGTCCCGCAGCTCCGTGGTCAGTTCCTACGACTTACATTGGTCCCGTGGGAGGTGTTGGTGCCACCCACGGGGACTTTCGGGGGTTGCTTTGAGTTTTCACCCTCTAACGTCATGTTTTGTTTAAATATAGAAATATGAAAATTACCATCGTATTCTCAGACTGGGAGTCCCGCGGTTGCGGGGTCGGTGCCTACGAGTTACATTGGTCCCGTGGGAGGTGTTGGTGACTCCCACGGGGACGTTCGGGGGCTGTTTCGCCATGTTTTTAAGCCTAAATCTATAAATATGAAAATTATTGTCATATTCTCAAACCGGGAGTCCCACGGTTGCGCGACCAGTTCCTACGAGTTATATTGGTCCCATGGGCGGTGTTGGTGCCACCCACCGGGCCGTTCGGGGGCTGTTTCGATTTTTCACCCACTAACGCCATATTTTAAGCTTAAGTCTAGAATTATAAAAATTACCATCGTATGCTCAAACAGGGAGTCCCGCGGCTGCTGGGTTAGTTCCTACGAGTTACATTGTTCCCGCGGGAGGTGTAGGTGCCACCCACGGGGCCGTTCGGAGGTTGTTTCAATTTTTCACCCTCTAACGCCATGTTTTGCTTAAATCTAGAAATATGCAAATTATCGTCTTATTCTCAAATCGGGAGTCCAGCGGCTGCGAGGTTTGTTCCTACGAGTTACATTGGTCCCGTGGGAGGTGCTTGTGCCATCCACGGGGACGTTTGGGGGCTGTTTCGAGTTCTCACCCTCTAACTCCATGTTTTTAAGCCTAAGTCTAGAAATATGAAAATAATCATCGTATTCTCAAACCGGGAGTCCCGCGGCTGTGCGGCCAGTTCCTACGAGTTACATTGGTACCGTGGGAGGTGTTGGTTCTACCCACAGGGCTGTTCGGGGGCTGTTTCGAATTTCCACCCACTAACACCATGTTTTAAGCCTAAGTCTAGAAATACGCAAATTATCATCGTATTCTCAAACCGGAAGTCTCGTGGCTGCGCGGCCAGTTCCTACGAGTTATATTGGTCCCGTGGGAGGTGTTGGTTCCACCTACAGGGTCGTTCGGGGACTGTTTCGAATTTCCACACACTAACGGCGTGTTTTTAAGCCTAAGTCTAGAATTATGCAAATTAACGTCGTATTCTCAAACCGGGAGTCCCGCGCCTGCAGGGTTAGTTCCTACAAGTTACATTGGTCCCGTGGGAGGTGTTGGTGCCACCCATAGGACTGTTCGGGGTCTGTTTCGAGTTTTCACCCTTTAACGCCATGTTTTTAAGCCAAAGTCTAAAAATATGTAAATTACTGTCGTATTCTCAAATCGGGAGTCCTGCGGTTGCGGGGTCAGTTCCTTCGAGTTATATTGGTCCCGTGGGAGGTGTTGGTGCCACCAACGGGACCGTTTGGGGGTTGTTTTGTGTTGTCAGCAACTAACACATGTTTTTAAGCCTAAGTCTAGAATTATGCAAATTACCGTCGTATTCTCAAACCGGGATTTTTACAGTTACGGGGTCAATTCCTACGAGTTACATTGGTCCCGTGGGAGGTGTTGGTGCCACCCCTAGGGCCGTTCAGGGGCTGTTTCGAGTTTTCACCCACTAACGCCAAGTTATTAAGCCTAAGTCTAGAAATATGAAAATTACCATCGTATTCTCAAATCGGGAGTCCATCGGTTGCGGGGTCAGTTCCTACAAGTCACATTGGTCCCGTGGGAGGTGTTGGTGCCACCCATGGGGCCGTTCGGGGGCTATTTCGAGTTTTCACCCTCTAACGCGATGTTTTTAAGCCTAAATAACGAAAAATGCAAATTACCATCATATTCTCAAATCGGGAGTCCCACGGCTGCGGGGTTCGTTCCTACGAGTTACATTAGTCCCGTGGGAGGTGTTGGTGCCACCCACGGGGCCGTTTGGGGGTTGTTTCGAGTTTTCACGCTCTAATGCCATATTTTTAAGCCTAAGTCTAGAAATATGTAAATTACCATCGTACTCTCAAATCGGGAGTCCCTCGGCTGCGGGGTCAGTTTCTACGAGTTACATTAGTCCTGCGGGAGGTGTAGGTGCTACCCACGAGGACGTTCGGGGGCTGTTTCGAGTTTTCACCCCCTAACGCCTTGTTGTTAAGCTTAAATATAAAAATATGCAAATTACCGTCATACTCTCAAACTGGGAGTCTCGCGGATGCGTGGTCAGTTCCTACGAGTTACATTGGTCCCGTGGGAGGTGTTGGTGCCACCCACGGGGACGTTCGGGGGTTGTTTTGAGTTTTCACCCTCTAACGTCATGTTTTGTTTAAATATAGAAATATGAAAATTACCATCGTATTCTCAGACTGGGAGTCCCGCGGTTGCGGGTTCAGTGCCTACGAGTTACATTGGTCCCGTGGGAGGTGTTGGTGACTCCCACGGGGACGTTCGGGGGCTGTTTCGCCATGTTTTTAAGCCTAAATCTATAAATATGAAAATTATCGTCGTATTCTCAAACCAGGAGTCCCACGGTTCCGCGGCCAGTTCCTACGAGTTACATTGGTCCCATGGGCGGTGTTGGTGCCACCCACGGGGCCGTTCGGGGGCTGTTTCGATTTTTCACCTACTAACGCCATTTTTTAAGCCTAAGTCTAGAATTACACAAATTGCCGTCGTATGCTCAAACCGGGAGTCCCGCGGCTGCTGGGTCAGTTCCTACGAGTTACATTGGTCCCGCGAGGGGTGTTGGTGCCAACCACGGGGCCGTTTGGAGGTTGTTTCAATTTTTCACCCTCTAACGCCATGTTTTGCTTAAATCTAGAAATATGCAAATTATCGTCTTATTCTCAAATCGGGAGTCCAGCGGCTGCGAGGTCTATTCCTACGAGTTACATTGGTCCCGTGGGACGTGTTTTTGCCACCCACGGGGACGTTCGGGGGCCGTTTCGAGTTCTCACCCTCTAACTCCATGTTTTTAAGCCTAAGTCTAGAAATATGAAAATTATCATCGTATTCTCAAACCGGGAGTCCCGCGGCTGCGCGGCCAGTTCCTACGAGTTACATTGGTCCCGTGGGAGGTGTTGGTTCTACCCACAGGGCCGTTCGGGGGCTGTTTCAAATTTCCACCCACTAACGCCATGTTTTTAAGCCTAAGTCTAGAAATACGCAAATTATCATCGTATTCTCAAACCGAAAGTCTCGCGGCTGCGCGGCCAGTTCCTACGTGTTACATTGGTCTCGTGGGAGGTGTTGGTTCCACCTACAGGGCCGTTCGGGGGCTGTTTCGAATTTCCACCCACTAACGCCGTGTTTTTAAGCCTATGTCTAGAATTATGCAAATTAACGTCGTATTCTCAAACCGGGAGTCCCGCGCCTGCGGGGTCAGTTCCTACGAGTTACATTGGTCCCGTGGGAGGTGTTGGTGCCACCCATGGGGCCGTTCGGGGGCTGTTTTGAGTTTTCACCCTCTAATGCCATGTTTTTAATCCAAAGTCTAAAAATATGCAAATTACTGTCGTATTCTCAAATCGGGAGTCCCGCGGCTGCAGGGCCAGTTCCTTCGAGTTATATTGGTCCCGTGGGAGGTGTTGGTGCCACAACGGGACCGTTTGGGGGCTGTTTCGTGTTGTCACCAACTAACGCCATGTTTTTAACCCTAAGTCTAGAATTATGTAAATTACCATCGTATTCTCAAACCGAGAGTCCCGCGGTTACGGGGTCAATTCCTACGAGTTACATTGGTCCCGTGGGAGGTGTTGGTGCCACCCCTGGGACCGTTCGGGGCTGTTTCGAGTTTTAACCCATTAAACCCATGTTTCTTAGCCTAAGTCTAGAATTATGGAAATTACCGTCATATTCTCAAACCGGGAGTACCGCGGCAGCATGGTTAGTTCCTACGAGTTATATTGGCCCCGTGCGAGGTGTTGGTGCCACCCAGGGGGCCCTTCGGGGGTTGTTTCGAGTTTTTACCCTCTAACGCCATGTTTTTAAGCTTAAGTCAAGAAATATGCAAATTACCATTGTATTGTCAAATCGGGAGTCCCCCGGCTGCGATGTCAGATCCTATGAGCCGCATTGGTCCCGAGGGAGGTGTTGGTGCCACACACGGGACCGTTCGGGAGCTGTTTCGAGTTTTCACCCTCTAACGCCATATTTTTAAGCCTAAGTCCAGAAATATGCAAATTACCATCGTATTCTCAAATCAGGAGTCCATCGGTTGCGGGGTCAGTTACTACAAGACACATATGTCCCGTAGGAGGTGTTGGTGCCATCCACGGGGCCGTTCGGGGGCTGTTTCTAGTTTTCACCCTCTAACGCCATATTTTTAAGCCTAAATAATGAAATATGCAAATTATCGTCGTATTCTCAAGACGGGAGTCCCACGGCTGTGGGGTCCGTTCCTACGAGTTGCATTAGTCCCGTGGGAGGTGTGGGTGCCACCCACGGGGATGTTCGGGGGTTGTTTCAAGTTTCACCCTCTAACGTCATGTTTTATTTAAATCTAGAAATATGAAAATTATTGTCGTATTCCCAAACTGGGAGTCTCACGGCTGCGGGGTCAGTTCCTACGAGTTACATTGGTCATGTGGGAGGTGTTGGCGCCACCCACGGGGACGTTCGGGGGCTGTTACGCCATATTTTTAAGCCTAAGTCTAAAAATATGCAAATTATCATCGTATTCTAAAATCAGGAGTCCCGCGGCTGCGCGACCATTTCCTACTAGTTACATTGGTCCCGTGGAAGGTGTTGGTGCCACCCAGGTGCCCTTCGGGGGCTGTTTCGAGTTTTCACCCTCTAACACCATGTTTTTAAGCCAAAGTCTAAAATTATGCAAATTACCATCGTATTCTCAAATCGGGAGTCCCGCGACTGCGGAGTCAGTTCCTACGAGATACGTTGGTCCCGTGGGAAGTGTTGGTGCCACCCACGGGGCCGTTTGGGGATTGTTTTGAGTTTTCACCCTCTAACGTCATGTTTTGTTTAAATCTAAAAATATGAAAATTACCTTCGTATTCTCAAACTGGGAGTCCCGCGATTGCGGGGTCAGTTTCTACGAGTTACATTGGTCCCGTGGGAGGTGTTGGTGCCACCCACGAAGACGTTCGGGGGCTGTTATGCCATGTTTTTAAGCCTGACTCTAGAAATATGCAAATTATAGTCGTATTCTCAAACCGGGAGTCCCGCGGCTACGCGGCCAGTTCCTACGAGTTACATTGGGCCCGTAGAAGGTGTTGGTGCCACCCACAGGGCCGTTCGGGGGCTGTTTCGAGTTTTCATCCACTAACGCCATGTTTTTAAGCCTAAGTTTAGAATTATGCAAATTATCATCGTATTCTCAAACCGGGAGTCCTGCGGCTGTGGGGTCAGTTCCTACTAGTTACATTGGTCCCGTGGGAGTTGTTGGTGCCACCCATTGGGCCGTTCGGGGGCTGTTTCGAGGTTTCACCCTCTAACGCCATGCTTTTAAGCCTAAGTCTAGAAATAAGGAAATTACCATTATACTCTCAAACCGAGAGCCTCGCGGCTGCGGGGTCAGTTCCTAAGAGTTACATTGGTCCCGTGGGAGGTGTTGGTGCCACCCACGGGGACATTTGGGGGCTGTTACGCCGTGTTTTGAATCCTAAGTCTAAAAATATGCAAATTATCATCGTATTCTAAAATCGAGAGTCCCGCGGCTGCACGACCATTTCCTACTAGTTATATTGGTCCCGTGGGAGGTGTTGGTGCCACCCATAGGGCCCTTCGGGGGCTGTTTCGAGTTTTTGACCCTCTAACGCCACGTTTTTAAGCCTAAGTCTAGAAATATGCAAATTACCATCTTATTCTCAAATCGGGGGTCCCGCGGTTGTCGGGTCAGTTTCTACGAGTCACATTGGTCCCGTGGGTGATGTTGGTGCCACCCACGGGGCCGTTCAGGGGTTGTTTTGAGTTTTCACCCTCTAACGACATATTTTTAAGACTAAGTCTAGAAATATGAAAATTACCGTCGTACTCTCAAACCGGGAGTCCCTCAGCTACGAGGTCAGTTTCTACAAGTTACATTGTTCCCGTGGGAGGTGTAGGTGCCACCCACGGGGACGTTCGGGGGCTGTTTCGAGTTTTCACCCCCTAATGCAATGTTTTTAAGCCTAAATATAGAAATATGCAAATTACCGTCGTATTCTCAAACTGGGAGTCCCGTGGGAGGTGTTGGTGATACCCGCGGGGCCGTTCAGGGGTTGTTTCGAGTTTTCACCCACTAACGTCATGTTTTGTTTAAATCTAGAAATATGAAAATAACCATCATATTCTCAAACTGGGAGTCCCGCGGTTGCGATTTCAGTTACTACGAGTTACATTGGTTCCGTGGGAGGTGTTGGTGCCACCCACAAGGACGTTCGGGGGATGTTACGCCATGTTTTTAAACCTATGTCTAAAAATATTCAAATTATCGTCGTATTCTCAAACTGGGAGTCCCATGGGAGTTGGTGGTGCCACCCACGGGGCCGTTCGGGGGCTATTTCGAGTTTTCACCCACTAACGCCATGTTTTTAAGCCTAAGTCTATAAATATTGAAATTATCGTCGTATTCTCAAAATGGGAGTCCCGCGGCTGCGCGGCCAGTTCCTATGAGTTACATTGTGGAAGGTGTTGGTGCCACCCATTGGGCCGTTAGGGGGGTTGTTTCGTGTTTTCACCCTCTAACGCCATGCTTTTAAGCCTAAGTCTAGAAATATGCAAATTACCATTGTACTCTCAAATCGGGAGTCCCACGGCTGCGGGGTCAGTTCCTACGAGTTACATTGGTCCCGTGGGAGGTGTTGGTGCCACCCACGGGGACGTTCGGGGGCTGTTACGCCATGTTTTTAAGCCTAAGTCTATAAATATTGAAATTATTGTCGTATTCTCAAAATGGGAGTCCTGCGGCTGCGCGGCCAGTTCCTATGAGTTACATTGTGGAAGGTGTTGGTGCCACCCGTTGGACCGTTCGGGGGCTGTTTCGAGTTTCCACGTTCTAACGCCATGCTTTTAAGCCTAAGTCTAGAAATATGCAAATTACCATTGTACTCTCAAACCGGGAGTCCCACGACTGCGGGGTCAGTTCCTACAAGTTACATTGGTCTCGTGGGAGGTGCTGGTGCCACCCACGGGGACGTTCAGGGGCTGTTACGCCATGCTTTTAAGCCTAAGTCTAAAAATATGCAAATTATCATCGTATTCTCAAATCGGGAGTCCCGCGACTGCGTGACCATTTCCTACTAGTTACATTGGTCCCGTGGGAGGTGTTGGTGCCACCGACGGGGCCCTTCGATGGCTGTTTCTTGTTTTCACCCTCTAACGCCATGTTTTTAAGCCAAAGTCTAAAATTATGCAAATTACCATCGTATTCTCAAATCGGGAGTCCCACAGCTGCGGAGTCAGTTCCTACGAGTTACATTGGTCCCGTGGGAAGTGTTGGTGCCACCCACGGGGCCGTTTGGGGATTGTTTTGAGTTTTCACCCTCTAACGTCATTGATCGAGTGGAAAAACCGAGCGTTTGTGTAATACGCTAGTCGTTGTTATCGGCTTCCAATCTCAATACAAAAAAACCTAAACTTGTAACTACACTTCTTAAGGAGTATAGTGGCGAGTCTGGGTATCGAATCCACAGGGAATGGTTTATAGAATTTAATTGATTTATTACTTCTATAGAGAAAATGAAAAAGATGATGATGGTTGACAAGGGGAAATAAGTTGGATCAAATTTATAAAACTAATTAAAATGAATGAGGAAATAGGTTGGAATACAATCCCCCAATCCCTAGTAATTACCCATTAGAATACTAGAATCGTAAATTATAAATTTGAATGAATCCAGTCTTTATAGATCCCAAGCATTACATATATGAGGTTCAAGCCCGCATCATATGAAATCAAAGATAAACATAAAGCGGTGCTAAATAATTACACGCACATCATATTCTTAAATATCCCAAGTACCTAGGGCAAGAGAGATTAAAAGATCTAGGATGATTGTGAACTTCTCTTACACGATTCTTTCAAATTTAAATTTAAATTCAATTTCCTACGTAGATAAATTACATCGGGATGGGTTCATGCATCCCAACCCTTAAAAATTAGCTAAACATGATGAAAACAAAAGAAAACTCTAACAAACATTGTTAACAATTTGCAAAACAATTGAGAATTAAATGGAAAAATAAAATAGAGAATAGAAATTGATACTTGTATTTAGCAAGAGGAGAAAGAGATGAATTTGAATCCAGCAAAACTTCTTCTTCAAACTTACAACTAGAGTTTATGAAAACTTCTACCAAAGAAAACTACAATCTAACTTTCTCTCTCTAATCCTACTCCTACCCTCTAGAATTTGACTCCCTCTCTCTAGAATTAAACTCCCCTCTGAAAATGAGGTGGGGCTTGGTCTTTTATAGCACTCAAAAATGACATTTTTCATGCCTCTACACGTTTTTCCCTTTTCATATACCTAAATGAGACTCTTCCCATGCCTCTCCACGTTTTACAACTAATAAAAACGAATTAAAGAAGAAATTTCAAGAGTTTTGACTCTTCAGCTTCCAGAATTAATTTCAACTTTTGACTTTCTCTCTCCAACTTTAAATGGGCATAACTTCTTCACCGTAGATCGAATTGGGGTGCCATTTTTTCTAGTATTCTTGTAATTTAGATCTATTCAACTTTCTAGTTGGCCCCTCCTCCGGACTAAAGCTGAAAAATTACGAAAATGCCCTTCAACTCTCCATTTCTTGGTTTCTTTCACTATTTTGAGTTCTCCTTCGCACTAACTTGCATGAAATACCTGTAAAACACATGAGAAGTACACAAAACACGAAATACTTGCCAAAAAAGGTTAGTAGCATAAATAAGAGACAAATCCAAGCTAAATACACTGCACGTGATCATAAAAATACCGCAATTAAGGGGATAAATGTGAAGAATATATGCCTAATCACACCCCCTAACTTAGAACTTTGCGCGTCCCGAGCAATGTAAATGAAATTAGTCAAAATTCTACTCTTGAAAATTCTTTTATTAAAATAAAATTCCACTTTCGCAGGCAAGCGATTGCATTTAGCGTATGCAACAAGCCTTTAAACCCCTAGGTTACCCTAGTAGGACGAGTTTTGTCTCGTGAGGGTTTAGAGTGAATACACCCACAAAATTCTTTATTGACTCAAATAAAGATCAAAATACTTAAAAATTGTACAATTTAAAATTTTCGAAAAATACTCACCATAAATTCATATTCAATTGTCTCAAACCATAGTGTGTGTGTGCAAAGCCAAAAATTAAACCTCCAATTTCCACCGATTGAGCATTACGTTACTTTCCGAAAATTCGTTTTGATTCAAATTCTTACGGATTGCACTCACAAACGAATCACTCGGATTGTGGCTATTTTCTCTCGGTATGCATGATATAAAGAGTAAATATAATGGACACAAATTCATGCATACAAAATTGAAAAGAAAGAAATATATGGTGAAAAGATCTCATCATCGGAAAACAGTTATTTGGAAATGGGAACATCACCTCTAATTCACACCATTTAATCTCTCATATTATCTTTTCATGTCTTAGCTCTCCACGCGGTAACCAATTTCGCCATTCGGACTCGGTTAGGACTTTCTTGGGTCATAAAGGTGTAAAGGGTAAAAATGGGAATGGATGGAATGTTCGGAATTGGAAAATGTCCTTATGACGTCCATTTGTGCTTTTTCGGGCATTTGCTCATTTTTCTCTTTCATTTTCAATTTTCATTTTTTTTTTCACTATTTTTTTTTTAACATTTTTTTTCTTGCCCCTTTTTATTGCACAATTTGGACTTACTTGATGAATTTTCTCAATTTTCACAATTCCGGGCTATTTGGGTTTTTCGGGTTGTCAAACGAAAGGAAAATATTTTATTAGGCTCAACTTGGGTTGCAAAGGGATAATTTTTCACAACTTTTTATGGCTAATATTTTTGGGTAACAAATGAGGGCCTACTTCATCGTCCAAATTGCTAATCACATTACCATATGCATCTCGAGATTAATTAAGTTTAGATATATATTTAGCACGAATTTTGAGACAACATTTCACACATTTCCCATAACCGATCAAAACAAAGGATTGAGATCATCAATGACTTATTAAAACGCTGAAAAGAACTTTCAGTTAATCATAAACTCGGATTGATTTAAAAACTCATAAAAAATTGAAAGGCTCGAAATCTCACCGGGTTGGACTAATCTCCACACTTATTCGTAAAGTCGTCAATTTTCTTTCAATTTCCATCTTCGGTCAATTTTGGCTTAGTGCAATTGAGAATTTTACAATTTGAGACTTTAAATAGAATAAAGGTGATATTTTTGAAAAATTTAAATTCCAATTTTTATTTATTTTGAACAAAAATATTTTTGGCTTTTTTCAAAATTTTTCAATTTTTTTTTTTTCAAAACACACTTGGAAAGAACATGTGATCGAATCAATGAATCTAAACAATAAATGGGAAGAATATCCCACACCCCCTAACTTAAATGTTGCATTGTCCTCAATGTGAATCAAGAACACAACATAAAGAGAGGAAAAGAAAGATATTACCCAAATGGAGCGATCCCTGATGAGTGCGAGTCCATTGAATCTACAAAACATGTTAGAACCAAGCATAGCAAAAAGAATAACAAAAACTCTAACTCTCAAAACTAGACTCTAATAAAAGAGAAAAAGAAAAAGAAAAAAAAAACTAACTATTTACAACCTAACATTTGAACAGCTAATAAATCATACACTAAAAGTCGAAAAATTTGAGGGTCCACCCAAAATACAATTTGACTTTGAGGGATTAATGGTGTACCCTCATTAGGATGCATGCCTCCCGAAAAGTAAGAATTCCGTTTGAAAAACGGAAGGCATGTGAAAAGTTTAAAAAATGAACCATCACCAATTACAAAATTTAGGGGGATAATGAAGGATTTTGGTGCATAAGAGGACAAGTCCCATTGGGATCCAAGAAATATAGAATCACGTTCCAAAGATTTTTCAAGTAGTATGGGGAGAGGGGCACACAAAAAGGAACAATCCATATTAGAAAACAATTTAAGCATAGAGTGCTTGTCCTCATAAATCGGAAAATGATCCTCTTGTTGCGTAGCACGTGTGTTGGTCTCTAAGTCGGACGATATTTGAGTCGTATCTTCAAGTACCTCCGAAGACTCAAATGGTATGGGTGGAGGTTTAGGAAGGAGAAATTCATCAATTCTATTGTCCCACTCGCTTTCGTCTAAATGAAAAATTGAGGCCCAAAAAGATTGGACTTCATCATTAAGGCTTGCATCTACCTGTCCAAACTCGCGCTCAAACTCTGCTAGGCTCAAACTCTGCTAGGCTCAAACTCTGAATGAGGAAATTGGTTGGAATACAATCCCTCTAGAATTTGACTCCCTCTCTCTAGAATTAAACTCCCCTCTGAAAATGAGGTGGGGCTTGGTCTTTTATAGCACTCAAAAATGACATTTTTCATGCCTCTACACGTTTTTCCCTTTTCATATACCTAAATGAGACTCTTCCCATGCCTCTCCACGTTTTACAACTAATAAAAACGAATTAAAGAAGAAATTTCAAGAGTTTTGACTCTTCAGCTTCCAGAATTAATTTCAACTTTTGACTTTCTCTCTCCAACTTTAAATGGGCATAACTTCTTCACCGTAGATCGAATTGGGGTGCCCTGTTTTCCAGTATTCTTGTAATTTAGAGCTCTTCAACTTTATAGTTGGCCCCACCACCGGACTAAGGCTGAAAAATTGCGAAAATGCCCTTCAACTCTCCATTTCTTGGTTTCTTTCACTGTTTTGAGTTCTCCTTCGCACTAACTTGCATGAAATACAAGTAAAACACATGAGAAATACACAAAATACGAAATACTTGCCAAAAAAGGTTAGTAGCATAAATAAGAGACAAATCCAAGCTAAATACACTGCACGTGATCATAAAAATACCGCAATTAAGGGGATAAATGTGAAGAATATATGCATAATCAGTCATGTTCTGTTTAAATCTAGAAATATGAAAATTACCTTCGTATTCTCAAACTGGGAGTCCCGCGGTTACGGGGTCAGTTCCTACAAGTTACATTGGTCCCGTGGGAGGTGTTGGTGCCACCCACGAGGATGTTTGGGGGTTGTTACGCCATGTTTTCAAGCCTAAGTCTAGAAATATGAAAATTATCATCGTATTCTCAAACCGGGAGTCCCGCGGCTGCGCGGCCAGTTCCTACGAGTTACATTGGTCCCGTGGAAGGTGTTGGTGCCACCCACAGGGCCGTTCGGGGGCTGTTTCGACTTTTCACCCACTAACGCCATGTTTTTAATCCTAAGATTAGAATTATGCAAATTATCATCGTATTCTCAAACCGAGAGTCCTGCGGTTATGGGGTCAGTTCCTACGAGTTACATGGGTCCCGTGGGAGGTGTTGGTGCCACCCATTGGGCCGTTCGGGGGATCTTTCGAGTTTTCACCCTCTAACGCCATGATTTTAAGCCTAAGTATAGAAATAAGCAAATTACCATTCTACTCTCAAACCGAGAGTGCCGTGGCTGCGAGGTCAGTTCCTACGAGTTACATTCGTCCCGTGGGAGGTGTTGGTGCCACCCATGGGGACGTTCGGGGGCTGTTACACCATATTTTTAAGCCTAAGTCTAAAAATATGCAAATTATCGTCGTATTCTCAAACCGGGAGTCCCACGGCTGCAGGTTCAGTTCCTATGAGTTACATTTGTCCCGTGGGAGGTGTTGGTGCCACCCACGGGGCCGTTCGGGGGCTGTTTCGAGTTCTCACCCTCTAACGCCATGTTTTTAAGCTTAAGTATATAAATAAGAAAATTATCGTCGTATTCTCAAACCGAGAGTCCCGCGGATGCGCGACCAGTTCCTACGAGTAACATTGGTCCCGTGGGAGGTGTTAGTGCCACCCACGGGGACATTCGGGGGCTGTTTTTACATCTCACCCTCTAATGCCATGTTTTAAAGCCTAAGTCTATAAATATGCAAATTTTCATCGTAATCTCAAACCGGGAGTCCCGCGGCTACGCGACCAGTTCCTACGGGTTACATTGGTCCCGTGGGAGGTGTTGGTGCCACCCACAGGGACATTCGGGGGCTGTTTCAAGTTTTCACCCCCTAATGCCAGGTTTTTAAGCCTAAATATAGAAATATGCAAATTACGGTCGTATTCTCAAACCGGGAGTTCCGCTGCTGTGGGGTCAGTTCCTACGAGTTACATTGGTCCCGTGGGAGGTGTTGGTGCCACCCATTGGGCCGTTCGGGGGCTGTTTCGAGTTTTCACCTTCTAACGCCATGTTTTTAAGCCTAAGTCTAGAAATAGGTAAATTACCATTGTACTCTCAAATCGGGAGTGCCGCGTCTGCAGGGTCAGTTTCTACGAGTTACATTTGTCCCGTGGGAGGTGTTGGTGCCACCCACGGGGACGTTCGGGGGCTGTTACGCCATATTTTTAATCGTAACTCTAAAAATTTGCAAATTATCATCATATTCTCAAACCGGGAGTCCCGCGGCTGCGCGACCATTTCCTACGAGTTACATTAGTCCCGTGGGAGGTGTTGGTGCCACCCAGTGGGGCCGTTCGGGGGCTGTTTCGAGTTTTCACCCACTAAAGCCATGTTTTTAAGCCTAAGTCTAGAATTATCTTACTGTCGCCTTCTCTAATTGGGGGTCCCACGGCTGCGAGGTCAGTTCCTACGAGCCACATTGGTCCCGTGGGAGGTGTTGATGCCACCCACGGGGCCGTTTGGGGGCTGTTTCGAGTTTTCACCCTCTAACGCCATGTTTTTAAGCTTAAGTCTAGAAATATGCAAATTACCATCGTATTCTCAAATCGGGGGTCCCACAGCTGCGGGGTCAGTTCCTACGAGTTACATTGGTCTCGTGGGAGGTGTTGGAACCACCCACGGGGCCGTTCGGGGGCTGTTTTGAGTTTTCACCCTCTAACGCCATATTTTTAAGCCTAAGTATATAAATATGCAAATTACCGCCGTACTCTCCAACCGGGAGTCCCTTGGCTACGGGGTCAGTTTCTGCGAGTTACATTGGTCCTGTGGGAGGTGTAGGCGCGACCCATGGGGACTATTTCGAGTTTTCACCCCCTAATGCCATGTTTTTAAGCCTAAATATAGAAATATGCAAATTACCGTCGTATTCTCAAACCGGGAGTCCCGCGGGTGCGGGGTCAGTTCCTAGGAGTTACATTGGTCCCATGGGAGGTGTTGGTGCCACCCACGGGGCCGTTCGGAGGTTGTTTCGATTTTTCACTCTCTAACGTCACATTTTCTTTCAATCTAAAAATATGAAAATTTCCATTGTATTCTCAAATCGGGAGTCCCATTGCTGCAGGGTCAGTTCCTACGAGTTACATTGGTCCTGTGGGAGTTGTTGGTGCCAGCCACGGGGCCGTTCGGAGGTTGTTTCGATTTCTCACCCTCTAAGGCCATGTTTTGCGTAAATCTAGAAATATGAAAATTACCGTCGTATTCTCAAACCAGGAGTCCCGCGGCTCCGGGGTCAGTTCCTACGAGTTACATTGGTCCCGTGGGAGGTGTTGGTGCCACCCACGGGGCCGTTCGGGGGCTGTTTCGAGTTTTCACCCACTTACGCCATGTTTTTAAGCCCAAGTCTAGAATTATGCAAATTACTATCGTATTCTCAAAACGGGAGTCCTGCGGCTGCAGGGTCAGTTCTTACGAGTTACATTGGTCCCGTGGGAAGTGTTGGTGCCACCCACGGGGCCGTTTGGGGATTGTTTTGAGTTTTCACCCTCTAACGTCATGTTTTGTTTAAATCTAGAAATATGAAAATTACCTTCGTATTCTCAAACTGGGAGTCCCGCGGTTGCGGGGTCAGTTCCTACGAGTTACATTGGTCCCGTGGGAGGTGTTGGTGCCACCCACGAGGATGTTTGGGGGTTGTTACACCATGTTTTCAAGCCTAAGTCTAGAAATATGCAAATTATAGTCGTATTCTCAAACCGGGAGTCCCGCGGCTGCGCGACCAGTTCCTACGAGTTACATTGGTCCCGTGGAAGGTGTTGGTGCCACCCACAGGGCCGTTCGGGGGCTGTTTCGACTTTTCACCCACTAACGCCATGTTTTTAAGCCTTGGATTATAATTATGCAAATTATCATCGTATTCTCAAACCGAGAGTCCTGCGGTTGTGGGGTCAGTTCCTACGAGATACATTGGTCCCGTGGGAGGTGTTGGTGCCACCCATTGGGCTGTTCGGGGGATCTTTCGACTTTTCACCCTCTAACGCCATGCTTTTAAGCCTAAGTATAGAAATAAGAAAATTACCATTGTACTCTCAAACCGAGAGTGTCGTGGCTGCGAGGTCAGTTCCTACGAGTTACATTCGTCCCGTGGGAGGTGTTGGTGCCACCCACGGGGACGTTCGGGGGCTGTTACACCATATTTTTAAGCCTAAGTCTAAAAATATGCAAATTATCATCGTATTCTCAGACCGGGAGTCCCACGGCTGCAGGTTCAGTTCCTATGAGTTACATTTGTCCCGTGGGAGGTGTTGGTGCCACCCACGGGGCCGTTCGGGGGCTGTTTCGAGTTCTTACCCTCTAACGCCATGTTTTTAAGCTTAAGTATATAAATAAGAAAATTATCGTCGTATTCTCAAACCGAGAGTCCCGCGGCTGCGCGACCAGTTCCTACGAGTAACATTGGTCCCGTGGGATGTGTTGGTGCCACCCACGGGGACATTCGGGGGCTGTTTTGACATCTCACCCTCTAATGCCATGTTTTAAAGCCTAAGTCTATAAATATGCAAATTTTCATCGTATTCTCAAACCGGGAGTCCCGCGGTTACGCGACCAGTTCCTACGGGTTACGTTGGTCCCATGGGAGGTGTTGGTGACACCCACAGGGACGTTCGGGGGATGTTTCAAGTTTTCACCCCCTAATGCCAGGTTTTTAAGCCTAAATATAGAAATATGCAAATTACCGTCGTATTCTCAAATCGGGAGTTCCGCGGCTGTGGGGTCAGTTCCTACGAGTTACATTGGTCCCGTGGGAGGTGTTGGTGCCACCCATTGGGCCGTTCGGAGGCTGTTTCGAGTTTTCACCTTCTAACGCCATGTTTTTAAGCCTAAGTCTAGAAATATGTAAATTACCATTGTACTCTCAAACCGGGAGTGCCGTGTCTGCAGGGTCAGTTTCTACGAGTTACATTTGTCCCGTGGGAGGTGTTGGTGCCACCCACGGGGACGTTCGGGGGCTGTTACGCCATATTTTTAATCGTAAGTCTAAAAATTTGCAAATTATCATCATTTTCTCAAACCGGGAGTCCCGCGACTGCGCGACCATTTCCTACGAGTTACATTAGTCCCGTGGGAGGTGGTGGTGCCACCCAGTGGGGCCGTTCGGGGGCTGTTTCGAGTTTTCACCCACTAAAGCCATGTTTTTAAGCCTAAGTCTAGAATTATCTTACTGTCGCCTTCTCTAATTGGGGGTCCCACGGCTGCGAGGTCAGTTCCTACGAGCCACATTGGTCCCGTGGGAGGTGTTGGTGCCACCCACGGGGCCGTTTGGGGGCTGTTTCGAGTTTTCACCCTCTAACGCCATGTTTTTAAGCCTAAGTCTAGAAATATGCAAATTACCATCGTATTCTCAAATCGGGGGTCCCGCAGCTGCGGGGTCAGTTCCTACGCGTTACATTGGTCTCGTGGGAGGTGTTGGTGCCACCCACGGGGCCGTTCGGGGGCTGTTTTGAGTTTTCACCCTCTAACGCCATATTTTTAAGACTAAGTCTAGAAATATGCAAATTACTGCCGTACTCTCCAACCGGGAGTCCCTTGGCTACGGGGTCAGTTTTTGCGAGTTACATTGGTCCTGTGGGAGGTGTAGGCGCGACCCATGGGGACTATTTCGAGTTTTCACCCCCTAATGCCATGTTTTTAAGCCTAAATATAGAAATATGCAAATTACCGTCGTATTCTCAAACCGGGAGTCCCGCGGGTGCGGGGTCAGTTCCTAGGAGTTACATTGGTCCCATGGGAGGTGTTGGTGCCACCCACGGGGCCGTTCGGAGGTTGTTTCGAGTTTTCACCCTCTAACGTCACATTTTGTTTAAATCTAAAAATATGAAAATTTCCATTGTATCTCAAACCGGGAGTCCCATTGCTGCAGGGTCAGTTCCTACGAGTTACATTGGTCCTGTGGGAGTTGTTGGTGCCAGCCACGGGGCCGTTCGGAGGTTGTTTCGATTTCTCACCCTCTAAGGCCATGTTTTGCGTAAATCTAGAAATATGAAAATTACCGTCGTATTCTCAAACCAGGAGTCCCGCGGCTGCGGGGTCAGTTCCTACGAGTTACATTGGTCCCGTGGGAGGTGTTGGTGCCACCCACGGGGCCGTTCGGGGGCTGTTTCGAGTTTTCACCCACTTCCGCCAAGTTTTTAAGCCCACGTCCAGAATTATGCAAATTACTATCGTATTCTCAAAACGGGAGTCCCGCGGCTGCAGGGTCAATTCTTATGAGTTACATTGGTCTTGTGGTAGGTGTTGGTGCCACCCACGGGGTTGTTCGGGGGTTGTTTCGATTTTCACCCTCTAACGCCATGTTTTCCTTCAATCTATAAACATGCAAATTACCGTCGTATTCTCAAATCTGGAGTCCCGCGGTTGCGAGGTCTGTTCCTACGAGCTACATTTGTCCCGTGGGAGGTGTTGGTGCCACCCACAGGGACGTTCGGGGGCTGTTTCGAGTTCTCACCCTCTAACGCCATGTTTTTAAGCTTAAGTATATAAATAAGAAAATTATCATCGTATTCTCAAACCGAGAGTCCCGCGGTTGCGCGACCAGTTCCTACGAGTTACATTGGTCCTATGGGAGGTGTTGGTGCCACCCACGGGGACGTTCGGGGGCTGTTTCCAGTTTTCACCCACTAACACCATGTTTTTAAGCCTAAGTCTAGAATTATGCAAATTACCGTCGTATTCTCAAATCGGGAGTCCCACGGTAGCAGGGTCAGTTCCTACGAGTTACATTGGTCCCGTGGGACGTGTTGGTTCCACCCACGGGGCCGTTTGGGGGTTGTTTAGATTTTTCACCCTCTAACGCCATGTTTTGCTTAAATCTATAAATATGCAAATTACTGTCTTATTCTCAAATCGTGAGTCCTGCGGCTGTGAGGTCTGTTCCTACGAGTTACATTGGTCCCGTGGGAGGTGTTGGTGCCACCGACGGGGATGTTTGGGGGCTATTTCGAGTTCTCACCCTTTAACGCCATGTTTTTAAGCATAAGTCTAGAAATATAGAAATTATCGTCGTATTCTCAAACCGGGAGTCCCGCGGCTGCGCGACCAGTTCCTAGGAGTTACATTGGTCCAGTGGGAGGTATTGGTGCCACCCACAGGGCCGTTCGGGGGTAGTTTCGAATTTTCACTGACTAACGCCATGTTTGTAAGCCTAAGTCTAGAATTATGCAAATTACCATCGTATAGTCTCAAACCAGGAGTCCCGCGGCTGCGGGGTCAGTTCCTACGAGTTACATTGGTCCCGTGGGAGGTGTTGGTAACACCCATTGGGCCTTTCGGGCCCTGTTTCGAGTTTTCACCCTCTAACGCCATGTTTTTAAGCCTAATTCTAGTAATATGCAAATTACCATTGTCCTCTCAAATCGGGGGTGCCGCGACTGCAGAGTCAGTTCCTACGAGTTACATTCGTCCCGTGGGAGGTGTTGGTGCCACCCACGGGGATGTTCGGGGATGTTACGCCATATTTTTAAGCCTAAGTCTAAAAATATGCAAATTATCTTCGTATTCTCAAACCGAGAGTCCCGCGGCTACGCGGCCATTTCCTACGAGTTACATTGGTCCCGTGGGAGGTGTTGGTGTCACCCACGGGGCAGTTCGGGGGCTGTTTCGAGTTTTCACCCACTAACGCCATATTTTTAATCCTAAGTCTAGAATTATGCAAATTACTATCGTATTCTCAAATCGGGAGTCCCACGGCTGTGGGGTCAGTTCATACGAGCCACATTGGTCCCATGGGAGGTGTTGGTGCCACCCACGGGGCCGTTCGGGGCTTGTTTCGAGTTTTCACCCTCTAACGCCATGTTTTTAAGCTTAAGTCTAGAAATATGCAAATTACCATCGTATTCTCAAATCGGGGGTCCCGCGACTGCGGGGTCAGTAACTACGAGTCAAATTGGTCTCGTGGGAGGTGTTGGTGCCACCCACGGGGTCGTTCGGGGGCTGTTTTGAGTTTTCACCCTCTAACGCCATATTTTTAAGCCTAAGTCTAGAAATATGCAAATCACCGCCGTACTCTCCAACCGGGAGTCCCTCGGCTGCGGGGTCAGTTTCTACGAGTAACATTGGTCCCGTGGGAGGTGTAGGCGCCACCCACGGGGACGCTCGGGGACTGTTTTGAGTTTTCACCCCCTAATGCCATGTTTTAAGCTTAAATATAGAAATATGCAAATTATCGTCGTATTCTCAAATCGGGAGTCGCGCGGGTGCGGGGTCAGTTCCTAGGAGTTACATTGGTCCCGTGGGAGGTGTTGGTGCCAATCACGGGGCCGTTCGGGGGTTGTTTCGAGTTTTCACCCTCTAACGTCATGTTTTGTTTAAATCTAAAATTATGAAAATTACCATCGTATTCTCAAACTGGGAGTCCCACGGCTGCAGGGTCAGTTGCTGCGAGTTACATTGGTCCTGTGGGAGGTGTTGGTGCCACCCACGGGGACGTTCGGGGGTTGTTTCGATTCTTCTCCCTCTAAGGCCATATTTTGCTTAAATCTAGAAATATGCAAATTACCGTCGTTTTCTCAAACCGGTAGTCCCGCGACTGTAGGGTCAGTTCCTACGAGTTACATTGGTCCCGTGGGAGGTGGTTGTGCCACCCACGGGGACGTTCGGGGGCTGTTTCGACTTCTCACCCCCTAACGCCATATTTTTAAGCCTAAGTTTAGAAATATGCAAATTATCATCGTATTCTCAAAATCGGGAGTCCCGCGGCTGTGCGGCCAGTTCCTACGAGTTGCATTGGTCCCGTGGGAGGTGTTGGTGCCACCCACGGGGCTGTTCGGGGGTTGTTTCGATTTTTCACCCTCTAACGCCATGTTTTGTTTAAATCTAGAAATATACAAATTACTGTCGTATTCTCAAACCGGGAGTTCCGAGGCTGCATGGTTAGTTCCTACGAGTTACATTGGTCCCGTGGGAGGTGTTGGTCCCACCCACGGGTCCGTTCGGGGGCTGTTTCGAGTTTTTACCCTCTAACGACATGTTTTTAAACTTAAGTCAAAAAATATACAAATTACCATCGTATTCTCAAACCGGGAGTCCCACGGTTGCGGGGTCAGTTCCTATGAGCCACATTGGTCCCGTGGGAGGTGTTAGTGCCACACACGGGACCGTTCGGGGGCTGTTTTGAGTTTTCACCCTCTAACGCCATGTTTTTAAGCCTAAGTCTAGAAATATGCCAATCACCATCATATTCTCAAACCGGGAGTCCATCAGTTGCGGGGTCAGTTCCTACGAGTCACATTGGTCCCGTGGGAGGTGTTGGTGCCACCCACGGGGCCGTTCGGTGGTTATTTCGAGTTTTCACCCACTAACGTCACGTTTTGTTTAAATCTAGAAATATGAAAATTACCATCGTATTCTCAAACTGGGAGTCCCAGGGCTGCAGGGTCAGTTCCAACGAGCTACATTGGTCCTGTGGGAGGTGTTGGTGCCACCCACGGGGCCGTTCGGGGGCTGTATCGAGTTTTCACCCACTTACGCCATGTTTTTAAGCCTAAGTCTAGAATTCTGCAAATTACCGTCGTATTCTCAAACCGGGAGTCCCGCGACTGCGGCATCAGTTCCTAAGAGTTACATTGGTCCCGTGGGAGGTGGTGGTGCCACCCACGGGGACGTTCGGGGGCTGTTTTGAGTTTTCACCCACTAACGCCATGTTTTTATGCCTAAGTGTAGAATAAAGAAAATTACCATCGTATTCTCAAAACGTGAGTCCCGCGGCAGTAGGGTCAGTTGTTACGAGTTACATTGGTCCCGTGGGAGGTGTTGGTGCCACTCATTGGGCCGTTCGGGGGTTGTTTCGATTTTTCACCCTCTAACGCCATGTTTTGCGTAAATCTAGAAATATGCAAATTACCATCGTATTCTCAAACCGGGAGTCCCACGGTTGCGGGGTCAGTTCCTACGAGACACATTGGTCCCGTGGGAGGTGTTAGTGCCACACACGGGACCGTTCGGGGGCTGTTTTGAGTTTTCACCCTCTAACGCCATATTTTTAAGCCTAAGTCTAGAAATATGCAAATTACCATCATATTCTCAAAGCGGGAGTCCATCAGTTGCGGGGTCAGTTCCTACGAGTCACATTGGTCCCGTGGGAGGTGTTGGTGCCACCCACGGGGCCGTTCGGTGGTTATTTCGAGTTTTCACCCACTAACGTCACGTTTTGTTTAAATCTATAAATATGAAATTTACAATCGTATTCTCAAACCGGGAGTCCCAGGGCTGCAGGGTCAGTTCCAACGAGTTACATTGGTCCTGTGGGAGGTGTTGGTGCCACACACGAGGCCGTTCGGGGGCTGTTTCGAGTTTTCCCCCACAAACGCCATGTTTTTAAGCCTAAGTCTAGAATTCTGCAAATTACCGTCGTCTTCTCAAACCGGGAGTCCCGCGACTGCGGCGTCAGTTCCTAAGAGTAACATTGGTCCCGTGGGAGGTGTTGGTGCCACCCACGAGGACGTTCGGGGGCTGTTTTGAGTTTTCACCCACTAACGCCATGTTTTTAAGCCTAAGTGTAGAATTATGAAAATTACCATCGTATTATCAAAACGTGAGTCCCGCGGCAGCAGGGCCAGCTCTTACGAGTTACATTGGTCCCGTGGGAGGTGTTGGTGCCACTCATTGGGCCGTTCGGGGGTTGTTTCGATTTTTCACCCTCTAACGCCATGTTTTGCGTAAATCTAGAAATATGCAAATTACCATCGTATTCTCAAATAGGGAGTCTCGCGGCTGCGAGGTCTGTTCTTATGAGTTACATTGGTCCCGTGGGAGGTGTTGGTGCCACCCACGGGGACGTTTCGGGGGATGTTTTGACTTCTCACCCTCTAACGCCATGTTTTTAACCTTAAGTTTAGAAATATGGAAATTATCCTCATATTCTCAAACCGGGAGTCCCGCGGTTGCGTGACCAGTTCCTATGAGTTACATTGGCCCCGTGGGAGGTGTTGGTGCCACCCATAGGGCCGTTCGGGGGCTGTTTTGAATTTTCACCCAGTAACGCCATGTTTTTAAGCCTAAGTCTAGCATTATGCAAATTACAGTCGTATTCTCAAATCGAGAGTCCCACAGATATGGGGTCAGTTCCTACGAGTCACATTGGTCCCGTTGGAGGTGTTGGTCCCACCCACGGGTCCGTTCGGGGGCTGTTTCGAATTTTTACCCTCTAACGACATGTTTTTAAACTTATGTCAAGAAATATACAAATTACCATCGTATTCTCAAACCGGGAGTCCCACGGCTGCGGGGTCAGTTCCTACGAGCCACATTGGTCCCGTGGGAGGTGTCAGTGCCACACACGGGACCGTTCGGGGGCTGTTTTGAGTTTTCACCGTCTAACACCATGTTTTTAAGCCTAAGTCTCGAAATATGAAAATTACCGTCGTATTTTCAAACCGAGAGTCCATCAGTTGCGGGGTCAGTTCCTACGAGTCACATTGGTCCCGTGGGAGGTGTTGGTGCCACCCACGGGGCCGTTCGGTGGTTATTTCGAGTTTTCACCCACTAACGTCATGTTTTGTTTAAATAAAAAAATATGAAAATTACCATCGTATTCTCAAACCGGGAGTCCCACGGCTGCAGGGTCAGTTCCTACGAGTTACATTGGTCCTGTGGGAGGTGTTGGTGCCACCCACGGGGCCGTTCGGGGGCTGTTTCGAGTTTTCCCCCACAAACGCCATGTTTTTAAGCCTAAGTCTGGAATTCTGCAAATTACCATCGTATTCTCAAACCGGGAGTCCCGCGACTGCGGCGTCAGTTCCTACGAGTTACATTGGTCCCGTGGGAGGTGTTGGTGCCAGCCATAGGGACGTTCGGGGGCTGTTTTGAGTTTTCACCCACTACGCCATGTTTTTAAGCCTAAGTCTAGAATTATGAAAATTACCGTCGTATTCTCAAAACGTGAGTCCCGCGACTGCAGGGTCAGTTCTTACGAGTTACATTGGCCAGTGGGAGGTGTTGGTGCCACTTATGGGGCCGTTCGGGGGTTGTTTCGATTTTTCACCCTCTAACGCCATGTTTTGCGTAAATCTAGAAATATGAAAATTACTGTAGTATTCTCAAATCGGGAGTCTCGCGGCTGCGAGGTCTGTTCTTTCAAGTTACATTGGTCCCGTGGGAGGTATTGGTGCCACCCACGGGGACATTCGGGGGATGTTTCGAGTTCTCACCCTCTAACGCCATGTTTTTCAGCTTAAGTCTAGAAATATGCAAATTATCGTCGTATTCTCAAATCGGGAGTCCCGCGGCTGCGCGGCCAGATCCTATGAGTTACATTGGTCCCGTGGGAGGTGTTGGTGCCACCCACAGGGCCGTTCGGGGGTTGTTTAGATTTTTCACCCTCTAACGGCATGTTTTATTTAAATTTAGAAATATGAAAATTACCGTCATATTCTCAAATCGGGTGTCCTGCGGCTGTAAGGTATGTTGCTACGAGCTACATTGGTCCCGTGGGAGGTGTTGGTGCCACCCACAGGGACGTTCGGGGGATGTTTCGAGTTCTCACCCTCTAACGCCATGTTTTTAAGCTTAAATCTAGAAATATGAAAATTATCGTCATATTCTCAAATCGAGAGTCCCGCGACTGCACGACCAGTTCCTACGAGTTACATTGGTCCCGTGGGAGGTGTTGGTGCCACCCACGGGGCCGTTCGGGGGCTGTTTCAAGTTTTCACCCACTAACACCATGTTTTTAAGCCTAAGTCTAGAATTATGCAAATTACTGTCGTATTCTCAAACTGGGAGTCCCACGGCAGCAGGGTCAGTTCCTACGAGTTACATTGGTCCCGTGGGAGGTGTTGGTGCCACACACGGGGATGTTTGGGGGTTGTTTCCATTTTTCACCCTCTAACGTCATGTTTTGCTTAAATCTAGAAATATGCAAATTACTATCGTATTCTCAAATCGGGAGTCCCGTGGCTGCGAGGTTTGTTTCTACGAGTTACATTGGTCCCGTGGGAGGTGTTGGTGCCACCCACAGGGACGTTCGGGGGCTGTTTCGAGTTCTCACCCTCTAACGCCATATTTTTAAGCCTAAGTCTAGAAATATGCAAATTATCATCGTATTCTCAAACCAGGAGTCCTGCGGTTGCGCGACCAGTTCCTACGAGTCACATTGGTCCCGTGGGAGGTGTTGGTGCCACCCACGGGTCCGTTCGGGGGCTGTTTCGAGTTTACACCCTCTTATGCCATGTTTTTAAGCCTAAATAATGAAATATGCAAATTATCGTCGTATTCTAAAACCGAGAGACCCGTGGCTGCGGGGTCAGTTCCCTCGATTTACATTGGTCCCGTGGGAGGTGTAGGTGCCACCCACGGGGACGTTCGGGGGTTGTTTCGAGTTTTCACCCTCTAACGTCATGTTTTGTTTAAATCTAGAAATATAAAAATTACCATCGTATTCTCAAAGCGGGAGTCGCATGGCTGCAGGGTCAGTTTCTACGAGTTACATTTGTCATGTGGGAGGTGTTGGTTCCACCCACAGGGCCATTCGGGGGTTGTTTCAATTTTTCACCCTCTAAGGCCATGTTTTGCTTAAATTTAGACATATGCAAATTACCATCGTATTCTCAAACCGGGAGTCCCGCGGCTGCGGGGTCAGTTCCTACGAGTTACATTGGTCCCGTGGGAGGTGGTGGTGCCACCCACGGGGACGTTCGGGGGCTATTGCGAGTTCTCACCCCCTAACGCCATGTTTTTAAGCCTAAGTCTAGAAATATGCAAATTATCGTCATATTCTCAAACCGGGAGTTCCGTTGCTGTGCGACCAGTTTCTACAAGTTGCATTGGTCCCGTGGGAGGTGTTGGTGCCACCCACGGGGCCATTCGGGGGCTGTTACGAATTTTCACCCACTAACGCCATGCTTTAAGCCTAATTCTATAATTATGCAAATTACCTTCGTATTCTCAAACCGAGAGTCCCACGACTGCGTGGTCAGTTCCTACGAGTTACATTGGTCCCGTGGGAGGTGTTGGTCCTACCCACGGGTCCGTTCGGGGGTTGTTTCGAGTTTTTACCCTCGAACGCCATGTTTTTAAGCTTAAGCCTAGAAATATGCAAATTACCATCGTATTCTAAAACTGGGAGTCCCACGGCTGCGGGGTCAGTTCCTACGAGCAACATTGGTCCCGTGGGAGGTTGGTGCCACACATGGGACCGTTCGGGGGCTATTTTGAGTTTTCACCCTCTAACTCCATGTTTTTAAACCTAAGTCTAGAAATATGCAAATTATCGTTGTATTCTCAAACTGGGAGTCCATCGGTTGCGGGGTCAGTTCCTACGAGTCACATTGGTCTCGTGGGAGGTGTAGGTGCCACCCACGGGGAAGTTCGGGGGCTGTTTCGAGTTTTCACCCTTTAACGCCATGTTTTTAAGCATAAATAACAAAATATGCAAAGTATCGTCGTATTCTCAAACCAGGAGTCCCGCGGCTGCGGGGTTAGTTCCTACGAGTTACATTGGTCCCGTGAGAGGTGTTGGTGCCACCCACGGGGCCGCTCGGGGGTTGTTTCCAATTTTAACCCTCTAACATCATGTTTTGTTTAAATCTAGAGATATGAAAATTACCATCGTATTCTCAAACTGGGAGTCTCGCGGCTACGGGGTCAGTTTCTAGGAGTCACATTAGTCCCGTGGGAGGTGTTGTTGCCACCCACGGCGACACTCGGGGGCTGTTACGCCAAGTTTTTAAGCCTAAGTCTAGAAATATGTAAATTATCATCGTATTCTCAAACCGAGAGTCTCGCGGCTACGCGGCCAGTTCCTACGAGTTACATTGGTCCCGTTGGAGGTGTCAGTGCCACCCACGGTGCCGTTCGGGGGCTGTTTCGAGTTTTCACCCACTAACGCCATGTTTTTAAGCCTAAGTCTAGAATTATGAAAATTACCGTCGTATTCTCAAATCGGGAGTCCCGCGGCTACAGGGTCAGTTCCTACGAGTTACATTGGTCCCGTGGGAGGTGTTGGTGCCACCCACGGGGCCTTTCGGGATTGTTTTGATTTTTCACCCTCTAACGCCATGTTTCATTTAAATCTAGAAATATTAAAATTACCGTCATATTTTCAAATCGGGTGTCACGTGACTGCGAGGTCTGTTCCTACGAGTTACATTGGTCCCGTGGGAGGTGTTGGTGCCACCCACGGGGACGTTCGGGGGCTGTTTCGAGTTGTCACCCTCTAACGCCATGTTTTTAAGGCTAAGTCTAGAAATATGCAAATTATCGTCGTATTCTGAAACCGGGAGTCGCACGGCTGCGCGACCAGTTCCTACGAGTTACATTGGTCCCGTGGGAGTTGTTGGTGCCACCCACAGGGCAGTTCGGGGGCTGTTTCGAATTTTCACCCACTAACGCCGTGTCTTTAAGCCTAAGTCTAGAATTATGCAATTTACCGTCGTATTCTCAAACCGGGAGTCCCGCGGCTGTGGGGCCAGTTCCTACGAGTTACATTGGTCCCCTTGGAGGTGTTGGTGCCATTCAATGGGCCGTTCAAGGGCTGTTTCGAGTTTTCACCCTCTAACGCCATGTTTTTAAGCCTAAGTCTAGAAATATGCAAATTGCCATTGTACTCTCAAATCGGGAGTCTCGCGGCTGCAGGGTCAGTCCCTACGAGTTACATTTGTCCTGTGGGAGGTGTTGGTGCCCCCGAAGGGGCCGTTCGGGGGTTGTTTCGATTTTTCACCATCTAACTCCATGTTTTGCTTAAATTTAGAAATATGCAAATTACCGTCGTATTCTCAAATCGGGAGTCCCGCGGCTGCGAGGTTTATTCCTACAAGTTACATTGGTCCCGTGGGAGGTGTTAGTGCCACCCACGGGGAAATTTCTTGGGCTGTTTCGAGTTCTCACCCTCTAACGCCATGTTTTTAACCTTAAGTCTCGAAATATGCAAATTATCCTCGTATTCTCAAACCAGGAGTCCCGCGGCTGCGCGACCAGTTCCTACGAGATACATTGGTCCCGTGGGAGGTGTTGGTGCCACCCATACGGCCGTTCGGGGGCTGTTTTGAATTTTCACCCAGTAACGCCATGTTTTTAAGCCTAAGTCTAGAATTATGCAAATTACTGTCGTATTCTCAAATCGGGAGTCTCGCGGCTACGAGGTCAGTTCCTACGAGTCACATTGGTCCCGTCGGAGGTGTTGGTGCCACCCACAGGGACCTTCGGGGGTTGTTTCGAGTTTTCACCCTCTAATGCCATTTTTTTAAGCCTAAGTCTACAAATATGCAAATTATCGTCGTACTCCCAAATCGGGAGTTCCTTGGCTGTGGGGTCAGTGTCTACGAGTTACATTGGTCCCGTGGGAGGTGTGGGTGCCACCCACGGGGACGTTCGGGGGCTGTTTTGCATTTTCACCCCTAATGCCATATTTTAAGCCTAAATATAGAAATATGCAAATTACCATCGTATTCTCAAATCGGGTGTCGGCTGCGGGGTCAGTTCCTACAAGCTACATTGGTTACGTGGGAGGTGTTGGTGCCACCCACGAGGCCGTTCGGGGGTTGTTTCGAGTTTTCACCCTCTAACGTCATGTTTTGTTTAAATCTAAAAATATAAAAATTACCATCGTATTCTCGAACTGGGAGTCCCGCGGCTACGGGGTCAGTTCCTATGAGTTACATTGGTCCCGTGGGAGGTGTTGATGCCACCCACGGGGACGTTCGGGGGTTGTTTCAATTTGTCACCCTCTAAGGCCATGTTTTGCTTAAATCTAGAAATATGCAAATTACCGTCGTATTCTCAAACCGGGAGTCCCGCGGCTGCGGGGTCCGTTCCTATGAGTTACATTGGTCCCGTGGGAGGCTTTGGTTCCACCCACGGGGCCGTTCGGGGGCTGTTTCGAGTTTTCACGAACTAACTCCATGTTTTTAAGCCTAAGTATATTATTATGCAAATTACCGTCGTATTCTCAAAATGGGAGTCCCGCGACTGCGGGGTCAGTTCCTACGAGCCACTTTGGTCCCGTGTGAGGTGTTGCCGCTACCCACGGGGCTGTTTGGTGGCTGTTTCGAGTTTTCACTCCCTAACGCCATGTTTTTAAGCCTAAGTCTAGAATTATGCAAATTTTCATTGTATTCTCAAAACAGGAGTCCCGCGGCTACGAGGTCAGTTCCTACGAGTCACACTGGTCCCGTGGGAGGTGTTGGTGCCACCCACGGGGCCGTTCGGGGGCTGTTTCGAGTTTTCACCCTCTAACGCCATGTTTTTATGCCTAAGTCTAGAAATATGAAAATTATCGTTGTACTCTCAAAGCGGGAGTTTCGCGGCTGCGGGGTCAGTTCCTACGAGTTACATTGGTCCCGTGGGGGGTGTTGGTGCCACCCACGGGACCGTTCAGGGGCTGTTTCGTGTTTTCACTAACAAACGCCATGTTTTTAAGCCTAAGTCTAGAATTTTGCAAATTATCGTCGTATTCTCAAATCCGCATTTCCGCGGCAGCGGGGTTAGTTCCTACGAGTTACATTGGTGCCGTGGGAGGTGTTGGTGCCACGCATTGGGCCGTTCGGGGGCTGTTTCGAGTTTTCACCGACTAACGCCATGTTTTTAATCCTAAGTCCAGAATTATGCAAATTACCATCGTATTCTCAAACCGAGAGTCCCGCGGCTGCGTGGTCGGTTCCTACGAGTTACATTAGTCCCGTGGGACGTGCTGGTCCCACCCACGGGGTCGTTCGGGGGCTGTTTCGAGTATTTACCCTCTAATGTAATATTTTTAATCTTAAGTCTAGAAATATGCAAATTACCATCGTATTCTCAAACCGATAGTCCTGCGGCTGCGGGATCAGTTCCTACAAGCCACAATCGTCCCGTGGGAGGTGTTGGTGCCACACACGGGACCGTTCGGGGGCTGTTTCGAGTTTTCACCCTCTAACGCCATGTTTTGCTTAAATATAGAAATATGCAAATTACGGTCGTATTCTCAAATCGAGAGTCCCGCGGCTGTGAGATCTGTTCCTACGAGTTACATTGGTCCCGTGGGAGGTGTTGGTGCCACCCACGGGGACGTTCGGGGGCTGTTTCAAATTCTCACCTCCAAACGCCATGTTTTAAGCCTAAGTCTAGAAATACGTAAATTATCGTTGTATTCTTAATCCGGGAGTCCCACGGCTGTGCGGCCAGTTCCTACGAGTTGCATTGGTCCCGTGGGAGGTGTTATTGCCACCCACGGGGCCGTTCGGTGGCTGTTTCTAATTTTCACCCACTAACGTCGTGTTTTTATCCCTAAGTCTAGAATTATGTAAATTACAGTCGTATTATCAAACCGGGAGTCCCGCGGCTGCGTTGTCAGTTCCTACGAGTTACATTTGTCCCGTTGGAGGTGCTGGTGCCACTCACGGGGCCGTTCGGGGGCTGTTTCGAGTTTTCACCCTCTAACGCCGTGTTTTTAAGCCTAAGTCTATAAATATGCAAATTACCATCGTATTCTCAAACCGGGAGTCCCGCGACTGCGTGGTCAGTTCCTACGAGCCACTTTGGTCCCGTGTGAGGTGTTGCTGCTACCCACGGGGCTGTTTGGTGGCTGTTTCGAGTTTTCACTCTCTAACGCCATGTTTTTAAGCCTAAGTCTAGAAATATGCAAATTTTCATTGTATTCTCAAAACGGGAGTCCCGCGGCTGCGGGATCAGTTCCTACGAGTCACATTGGTCTCGTGGGAGGTGTTGGTGCCACCCACGGGGCCGTTCAGGGGTTGTTTCGAGTTTTCACCCTCTAACGCCATGTTTTTAAGCCTAAGTCTAGAAATATGCAAATTATCGTTGTACTCTCAAAGCGGGAGTTTTGCGGCTGCGGGGTCAGTTCCTACGAGTTACATTGGTCCCGTGGGGGGTGTTGGTGCCACCCACGGGACCGTTCAGGGGCTGTTTCGTGTTTTCACCAACAAACGCCATGTTTTTAAGCCTAAGTCTAGAATTTTGCAAATTATCGTCGTATTCTCAAATCCGCATTCCCGCGGCAGCGGGGTTAGTTCCTACGAGTTACATTGGTTCCGTGGGAGGTGTTGGTGTCACGCATTGGGCCGTTCGGGGGCTGTTTCGAGTTTTCACCCACTAACGCCATGTTTTTAATCCTAAGTCCAGAATTATGCAAATTACCATCGTATTCTCAAACCGAGAGTCCCGCGGCTACGTGGTCGGTTCCTACGAGTTACATTAGTCCCGTGGGATGTGCTGGTCCCACCTACGGGGTCGTTCGGGGGCTGTTTCGAGTATTTACCCTCTAACGTAATATTTTTAATCTTAAGTCTAGAAATATGCAAATTACCTTCGTATTCTCAAACCTATAGTCCTGCGACTGCGGGATCAGTTACTACAAGCCACAATCGTCCCGTGGGAGGTGTTGGTGCCACACACGGGACCGTTCGGGGGCTGTTTCGAGTTTTCATCCTCTAACGCCATGTTTTGCTTAAATATAGAAATATGCAAATTACGATCGTATTCTCAAATCGAGAGTCCCGCGGCTGCGAGGTCTGTTCCTACGAGTTACATTGGTCCCGTGGGAGGTGTTGGTGCCACCCACGGGGACGTTCGGGGGCTGTTTCAAATTCTCACCTCCAAACGCCATGTTTTAAGCCTAAGTCTAGAAATACGCAAATTATCGTTGTATTCTTAATCCGGGAGTCCCACGGCTGTGCGGCCAGTTCCTACGAGTTGTATTGGTCCCGTGGGAGGTGTTGTTGCCACCCACGGGGCCGTTCGGTGGCTGTTTCTAATTTTCACCCACTAACGTCGTGTTTTTATCCCTAAGTCTAGAATTATGTAAATTACAGTCATATTATCAAACCGGGAGTCCCGCGGCTGCGTTGTCAGTTCTACGAGTTACATTGGTCCCGTTGGAGGTGCTGGTGCCACTCACGGGGCCGTTCGGGGGCTGTTTCGAGTTTTTACCCTCTAACGCCGGCCTAAGTCTATAAATATGCAAATTACCATCGTATTCTCAAACCGGGAGTCCCGCGACTGCGGGGTCAGTTCCTACGAGCCACTTTGGTCCCGTGTGAGGTGTTGCTGCTACCCACGGGGCTGTTTGGTGGCTGTTTCGAGTTTTCACTCTCTAACGCCATGTTTTTAAGCCTAAGTCTAGAAATATGCAAATTTTCATTGTATTCTCAAAACAGGAGTCCCGCGGCTGCGGGGTCAGTTCCTACGAGTCACATTGGTCCCGTGGGAGGTGTTGGTGCCACCCACGGGGCCGTTCGGGGGCTGTTTCGAGTTTTCACCCTCTAACGCCATGTTTTTAAGCCTAAGTCTAGAAATATGCAAATTATCGTTGTACTCTCAAAGCGGGAGTTTCGTGGCTGCGGGGTCAGTTCCTACGAGTTACATTGGTCCCGTGGGGGGTGTTGGTGCCACCCACGGGACCGTTCAGGGGCTGTTTCGTGTTTTCACCAACAAACGCCATGTTTTTAAGCCTAAGTCTAGAATTTTGCAAATTATCGTCGTATTCTCAAATCCGCATTCCCGCGGTAGCGGGGTTAGTTCCTACGAGTTACATTGGTGCCGTGGGAGGTGTTGGTGCCACGCATTGGGCGGTTCGGGGGCTGTTTCGAGTTTTCACCCACTAACGCCATATTTTTAATCCTAAGTCCAGAATTATGCAAATTACCATCGTATTCTCAAACCGAGAGTCCCGTGGCTGCGTGGTCGGTTCCTACGAGTTACATTAGTCCCGTGGGACGTGCTGGTCCCACCCACGGGGTCGTTCGGGGGCTATTTCGAGTATTTACCCTCTAACGTAATATTTTTAATCTTAAGTCTAGAAATATGCAAATTACCATCGTATTCTCAAACCGATAGTCCTGCGGCTGCGGGATCAGTTCCTATAAGCCACAATCGTCCCGTGGGAGGTGTTGGTGCCACACACGGGACCGTTCGGGGGCTGTTTTGAGTTTTCACCCTCTAACGCCATGTTTTGCTTAAATATAGAAATATGCAAATTACGGTCGTATTCTCAAATCGAGAGTCCCGCGGCTGCGAGGTCTGTTCCTACGAGTTACATTGGTCCCGTGGGAGGTGTTGGTGCCACCCACGGGGACGTTCGGGGGTTGTTTCAAATTCTCACCTCCAAACGCCATGTTTTAAGCCTAAGTCTAGAAATACGCAAATTATCGTTGTATTCTTAATCCGGGAGTCCCACGACTGTGCGGCCAGTTCCTACGAGTTGCATTGGTCCCGTGGGAGGTGTTGTTGCCACCCACGGGGCCGTTCGGTGGCTGTTTCTAATTTTCACCCACTAACGTCATGTTTTTATCCCTAAGTCTAGAATTATGTAAATTACAGTCATATTATCAAACCGGGAGTCCCGCGGCTGCGTTGTCAGTTCCTACGAGTTACATTGGTCCCGTTGGAGGTGCTGGTGCCACTCACGGGGCCGTTCGGGGGCTGTTTGGAGTTTTTACCCTCTAACGCCGTGTTTTTAAGCCTAAGTCTATAAATATGTAAATTACCATCGTATTCTCAAACCGGGAGTCCCGCGACTGCGGGGTCAGTTCCTACGAGCCACTTTGGTCCCGTGGGAGGTGTTGCTGCTACCCACGGGGCTGTTTGGTGGCTGTTTCGAGTTTTCACTCTCTAACGCCATGTTTTTAAGCCTAAGTCTAGAAATATGCAAATTTTCATTGTATTCTCAAAACAGGAGTCCCGCGGCTGCGGGGTCAGTTCCTACGAGTCACATTGGTCCCGTGGGAGGTGTTGGTGCCACCCACGGGGCCGTTCGGGGGCTGTTTCGAGTTTTCACCCTCTAACGCCATGTTTTTAAGCCTAAGTCTAGAAATATGCAAATTACCGTCGTATTCTCAAATCGGGAGTCCCGCGGTTGTGCGGCCAGTTCCTACGAGTTGCATGGGTCCCGTGGGAGGTGTTGGTGCCACCCACGGGGCCGTTCGGTGGCTGTTTCTAATTTTCACCCACTAACGTCGTGTTTTTATCCCTAAGTCTAGAATTATGTAAATTACAGTCATATTATCAAACCGGGAGTCCCGCGGCTGCGTTGTTAGTTCCTACGAGTTACATTGGTCCCGTTGGAGGTGCTGGTGCCACTCACGGGGCCGTTCGGGGGTTGTTTCGAGTTTTTACCCTCTAACGCCGTGTTTTTAAGCCTAAGTCTATAAATATGCAAATTACCATCGTATTCTCAAACCGGGAGTCCCGCGACTGCGGGGTCAGTTCCTACGAGGCACTTTGGTCCCGTGTGAGGTGTTGCTGCTACCCACGGGGCTGTTTGGTGGCTGTTTCGAGTTTTCACTCTCTAACGCCATGTTTTTAAGCCTAAGTCTAGAAATATGCAAATTTTCATTGTATTCTCAAAACAGGAGTCCCGCGGCTGCGGGGTCAGTTCCTACGAGTCACATTGGTCCCGTGGGAGGTGTTGGTGCCACCCACGGGGCCGTTCGGGGGCTGTTTCGAGTTTTCACCCTCTAACGCCAAGTTTTTAAGCCTAAGTCTAGAAATATGCAAATTATCGTTGTACTCTCAAAGTGGGAGTTTCGTGGCTGCGGGGTGAGTTCCTACGTGTTACATTGGTCCCGTGGGGGGTGTTGGTGCCACCCACGGGACCGTTCAGGGGCTGTTTCGTGTTTTCACCAACAAACGCCATGTTTTTAAGCCTAAGTCTAGAATTTTGCAAATTATCGAAGTATTCTCAAATCCGCATTCCCACGGCAGCGGGGTTAGTTCCTACGAGTTACATTGGTGCCGTGGGAGGTGTTGGTGCCACGCATTGGGCCGTTCGGGGGCTGTTTCGAGTTTTCACCCACTAACGCCATGTTTTTAATCCTAAGTCCAGAATTATGCAAATTACCATCGTATTCTCAAACCGAGAGTCCCGCGGCTGCGTGGTCGGTTCCTACGGGTTACATTAGTCCCGTGGGACGTGCTGGTCCCACCCACGGGGTCGTTCGGGGGCTATTTCGAGTATTTACCCTCTAACGTAATATTTTTAATCTTAAGTCTAGAAATATGCAAATTACCATCGTATTCTCAAACCGATAGTCCTGCGGCTGCGGGATCAGTTCCTACAAGCCACAATCGTCCCGTGGGAGGTGTTGGTGCCACACACGGGACCGTTTGGGGGCTGTTTCGAGTTTTCACCCTCTAACGCCATTTTTTAAGCCTAAGTTTAGAAATATCCAAATTACCGTTGTATTGTGGGTCGGTTCGTACGAGTCACATTGGTCCTGTGGGAGGTGTTGGCGCCACCCACGGGGCCGTTCGGGGGCTGCTTCGAGTTTTCACCCTCTAATGCCATGTTTTTAAGCCAAAATAAAGAAATATGCAAATTATCGTCGTATTCTCAAATCGAGAGTCCCGCGGCTGCGGGGTTAGTTCCTTCGAATTACATTGGTCCCGTGGGAGGTGTTGGTGCCACCGACGGGGCCGTTCGGGGGTTGTTTCGATTTTTCACCCTCTAACGGCATGTTTTGCTTAAATCTAGAAATATCTAAATTACTATCTTATTCTCAAATCGGGAGTCCCTCGGCTGCGAGTTCTGTCCCTACGAGTTACATTGGTCCCGTGGGAGGTGTTGGTACCACCCACGGGGACGTTTGGGGGCTGTTTCGAGTTCTAACTTTCTAACGCCATGTTTTTAACCCTAAGTCTAAAAATATACAAATTATTATCGTATTCTCAAACTGGGAGTCCCACAACTGCGCGACCAGTTCCTATGAGTTACATTGGTCCCGTGGGAGGTGTTGGTGGCACCCACAGGGCCGTTCGGGGGCTGTTTCGAATTTTAAGCCACTAACGCCATGTTTTTAAGCCTAAGTCTAGAATTAAGCAAATTACCGTCGTATTCTCAAATCGGGAGTCCCGCAGCTGCGAGGTCAGTTCCTACGAGTTTCATTGGTCCCGTGGGAGGTGTTGGTGCCTTTCATTGGGTCGTTTAGGGGGCTATTTCGAGTTTTCACCCTCTAACGCCATGTTTTTAATCCTACATTTAGAAATATGAAAATTACCATTGTACTCTCAAATCGGCTGTCCCGCGGCTGCGGGGTCAGTTACTACGAGTTACATTGGTCCCGTGGGAGGTGTTGGTGCCCCCCACGGGGACGTTCGGGGGCTGTAACACCATATTTTTAAGCCTAAGTCTATAAATATGCAAATTATCGTTGTATTCTCAAACCAGGAGTCCCGCGGCTGCGCGACCATTTCCTACGAGTTACATTGGTCCCGGGGGAGGTGTTGATGACACCCACGGGGCCGTTCAAGGGCTGTTTCGAGTTTTCACCCACTAACGCCATGTTTTTAATTCTAAGTCTAGAATTATGCAAATTACAATCGTATTCTCAAATCAGGAGTCCCATGGCTGCGGGGGCAGTTCCTACGAGTCACATTGGTCCCGTCGGAGGTGTTGGTGCCACCCACGGGGGCGTTCGGGGGTTGTTTCGAGTTTTCACCCTCTAACTCCATATTTTTAAGCCTAAGCCTAGAAATATGCAAATTATCATCGTACTCTCAAACCGCTAGTCCCTTGGCTACGGGGTCAGTTTCTACGAGTTACAATGGTCCCATGGGAGGTGTAGGTGCCACTCACGTGGACGTTCGGGGGTTGTTTTGAGTTTTCACCTCCTAATGCCATATTTTTAAGCCTAAATATAGAAATACGAAAATTACCATCGTAATCTCAAACCGGGAGTCCCGCTGCCGCGAGGTCAGTTCCTACGAGCTACATTGGTCTAGTGGGAGGTGTTGGTGCCACCCACGGGGCCGTTCGGGGGTTATTTCGAGTTTTCACCCTCTAACGCCATGTTTTGTTTAAATATAGACTTATAAAAATTATCGTCGTATGCTCGAACTTGGAGTCCCGCGGCTGCGGGATTAGTTCCTACGAGTTACATTGGTCCAGTGGGAGGTGTTGGTGCCACCCACGGGGACATTTGGGGGGCTAATACGCCATGTTTTTAAGCCTAAGTCTAGAAATATGCAAATTATCATCGTATTCTCTAACCGGGAGTCCCGTGGCTGCGCGACCAGTTCCTACGAGTTACACTGGTCTCGTGGGAGGTGTTGGTTCCACCCACAGGGCCGTTCGGGGGTTGTTTCGAGTTTTCACCCACTAACGCCATGTTTTTAAGCCTAAGTCTAGAATTATGCAAATTACCGTCGTATTCTCAAAATGGGAGTCCCGCGGCTGCAGGGACAGTTCCTACGAGTTACATTGGTCCCGTGGGAGTTATTGGTACCACCCACGGGGCCATTGGGGGGTTGTTTCGATTTTTCACCCTCTAATGCCATATTTTGCTTAAATCTAGAAATATACAAATTACGGTCGTATTCTTAAATCGGCAGTCCCGCGGCTGCGAGGTCTGTTCCTACGAGTTACATTGGTCTTGTGGCAGGTGTTGGTGCCACCCACGGGGACGTTCGGGGGCAGTTTCGAATTCTCACACCCTAATGCCATGCTTTTAAGCCTAAGTCTATAATTATGTAAATTACCGTCGTATTATCAAATCGGGAGTCCCGCGACTGCGTGGTCAGTTCCTACGAGTTACATTGGTCCCGTGGGTGGTGTTGGTGCCACCCACGGGGCCGTTTGGGGGCTGTTTAGAGTGTTCACCCTCTAATGCCATGTTTTTAAGCCTAAGTCTAGAAATATGCAAATTACCATCGTATTCTCAAACCGGGAGTCCCGCGGCTGTGGGGTGAGTTCCTACTAGTTACATTGGTCCCGTAGGAGGTGTTGGTGCCATCCACGGGGCCGTTCGGGGGCTGTTTCGAGTTTTCACCCACTAAGGCCAAGTTTTTAAGCCTAAGTCTGGAAATATTCAAATTATCAACGTATTCTCAAATCGAGAGTCCCGCGGCTACGCGGCCAGTTCCTACGAGTTACATTGGTCCCGTGGGAGGTGTTGGTGCCACCCACGGGGCCGTTCGGGGCTTGTTTTGAGTTTTCACCCACTAACGCCATGTTTTTAAGCCTAAGTCTAGAATTATGCAAATTTCCAACGTATTTAAAAAACGGGAGTTCCGCGGCTGAAGGGTCAGTTCCTACGAGACACATTGGTCCCGAGGAAGGTGTTGGTGCCACCCACGGGGCCGTTCGGGGACTGTTTCGAGTTTTCACCCACTAACGCCATATTTTTAAGCCTAAGTCTATAAATATGCAAATTACAATCGTACTCTCAAACCGGGAGTCCCTCGGCTGCGGGGTCAGTTTCTACGAGTTACATTGGTCCCGTGGGACGTGTAGGTACCACCCACGGGGACGTTCGGGGGCTGTTTTGAGTTTTTACCCCTAATGCCATGTTTTTAAGCCTAAATATAAAAATATGCAAATTACCATCGTATTCTCAAATCGGGAGTCCCACGACCGCATGGTCAGTTCCTACGAGTTACATTGGTCCCGTGGGAGGTGTTGGTGCCACCCACGGGGCCGTTCGGGGGTTGTTTCGAGTTTTCACCCTCTAACGTCATGTTTTGTTTAAATCTAGAAATATGAAAATTACCGTCATATTCTCAAACTGGGAGTCCCACGGCTGCGAGGCAGTTCTTACGAGTTACATTGGTCCCGTGGGAGGTGTTGGTGCCACCCACGGGGACGTTCGGGGGCTAAGTCTAGAAATATGCAAATTATCATCGTATTCTCAAACCAGGAGTCCCGTGACTGCGCAACCAGTTCCTACGAGTTACATTGGTCCCGTGGGTGGTGCTGGTTCCACCCACGGGGCCGTTCGGGGACTGTTTCGAGTTTTCACCCACTAACGCCATGTTTTTAAGCCTAAGCCTAGAATTATGAAAATTACCGTCTTATTCTCAAAACCGGAGTCCCGCGGCTGCAGGGTCAGTTCCTAGGAGTTACATTGGTCCCGTGGGAGGTGTTGGTACCACCCACGAGGCCATTCGGGGGTTGTTTCGATTTTTCACCCTCTAATGCCATGTTTTGCTTAAATCTAGAAATATACAAATTACGGTCGTATTCTCAAATCGGGAGTCCCGCGGCAGCGAGGTCTGTTCCTACGAGTTACATTGGTCCCGTGGGCGGTGTCGATTCCACCCACGGGGACGTTCGGGGGTTGTTTCAAATTCTCACTCCCTAACGCCATGTTTTTAAGCCTAAGTCTAGAAATATGCAAATTACCGTCGTATTCTCAAATCGGGAGTCCCGCGGTTGTGCGGCCAGTTCCTACGAGTTGCATGGGTCCCGTGGGAGGTGTTGGTGCCACCCACGGGGCCGTTCGGTGGCTGTTTCTAATTTTCACCCACTAACGTCATGTTTTTATGCTTAAGTCTAGAAGGATCTAAATTACCGTCGTATTATCAAACTGGGAGTCCCGCGACTGCGTGGTCAGTTCCTACGAGTTACATTGGTCCCGTGGGAGGTGTTGGTGCCACCCACGGGGCCGTTCGGGGGCTGTTTCGAGTTTTCACCCTCTAACGCCATGTTTTTTAGCCTAGGTCTAGAAATATAAAAATTACCATCGTATTCTCAAATCGGGAGTCCCGCAACTGCGGGGTCAGTTCCTACGAGCCACATTGGTCCCGTGTGAGGTGTTGTTGCTACCAACGGGGCTGTTCGGTGGCTGTTTCGAGTTTTCACTCTCTAACGCCATGTTTTTAAGCCTCAGTCTAGAAATATGCAAATTATCATCGTATTCTCAAAACGGGAGTCCCGCGGCTGCGGGGTCAGATCCTACGAGTCACATTGGTCCCGTGGGAGGTGTTGGTGCCACCCACGGGGTCGTTCGGGGGATGTTTCGAGTTTTCACCCTCTAACTCCATGTTTTTAATCCTAAGTCCAGAAATTTACAAATTATCGTTGTAGTTTTAAAGCGGGAGTTCCGCGGCTGCGGGGTGAATTACCACGAGTTACATTGGTCCTATGGGAGGTGTTGGTGCCACCCACGGGACCGTTCGGGGGCTGTTTCGTGTTTTCACCAACTAACGCCATGTTTTTAAGCCTAAGCCTAGAATTATGCAAATTACCATCGTATTCTCAAATCGGGAGTCCCGCTGCAGCGCGACCAGTTCCTACGAGTTACATTGGTCCCGTGGGAGGTGTTGGTGCCACCCATTGGGCCGTTCAGGGGCTGTTTCGAGTTTTCAACCACTAACACCATGTTTTTAAGCCCAAGTATAGAATTATGCAAATTATCATCATATTCTCAAACCGGGAGTCCCGCGACTGCTTGGTCAGTTCCTACGAGTTACATTGGTCCCGTGGGACGTGTTCCTACGGGGTCGTTCGGGGACTGTTTAGAGTATTTACCCTCTAACTCCATGTTTTTAAGCTTAAGTCTAGAAATATGCAAATTACCATCGTATTTTCAAACAGAGAGTCCCGCGGCTGTGGGGTCAGTTCCTACGAGCCACATTGGTCCCGTGGGAGGTGTTGGTGCCACACACGGGACCGTTCGGGGGCTGTTTCGAGTTTTCACCCTCTAACGCCATATTTTTAAGACTAAGTCTATAAATATGCAAATTACAGTCGTTTTCTCAAAACGGGAGTCCTGCGGGTGCGGGGTCAGTTCCTACGAGTCTCATTGGTCCCGTGGGAGGTGTTGGTGCCACCCTCGGGGCCATTCTGGGGCTGTTTCGAGTTTTCACCCTCTAAGCCATGTTTTGAAGCCTAAGTCTAGAAATTTGAAAACTACCGTCATAGTCTCACACCGGGAGTCCATCGGTTGTGGGTCAGTTCCTACAAGTCACATTGGTCCCGTGGTAGGTGTAGGTGCCACCCACGGGGCCATTCGGGGGCTGTTTCGAGTTTTCACCCTCTAATGCCATGTTTTTAAGCCTAAATAACGAAATATGCACATAACCGTCATATTCTCAAATCGGGAGTCCCGCGACTGCGGGGTCAGTTGCTTCGAGTTACATTGGTCCCGTGGGAGGTGTTGGTGCCACCCACGGGGCCGTTCGGGGGTCGTTTCGAATTTTCACCCTCTAACGTCATGTTTTGTTTAAGTCTAAAAATATGAAAATTACCGTCATATTTTCAAACTGGGATTGTCGCGGTTGCGGGGTGAGTTCCTACGAGTCACATTGGTCCCGTGGGAGGTGTTGGTGGCACCCACGGGGACGTTCGGGGGCTGTTACGCCATGTTTTTAAGCCTAAATCAAGAAATATGCAAATTATTGTCTTATTCTCAAACCGAGAGTCCCGCAGTTGCGCGGCCAGTTCCTACGAGTTACATTGGTCCAGTGAGAGGTGTTGGTGCCACCAACGGGGCCGTTCGGGGGTTGTTCAATTTTTTACCCTCTAACGCCATGTTTTGCTTAAATCTAGAAATATGCAAATTACCGTCGTATTCTCAAATAGGGAGTCCCGCGGCTGCGAGGTCTGTTCCTATGAGTTACATTGGTCCCGTGGGAGGTGTTGGTGCCACCCACGGGGACGTTCGAGGGCTGTTTCGAGTTCTCACCTTCTAACGCCATGTTTTTAAGCCATAGTCTAGAAATATGCAAATTATCATCGTATTCTCAAACCGTGAGTCTTGCGGCTATGTGACCAGTTCCTACGAGTTACATTGGTTCCGTGGGAGGTGTTAGTACCACCCACAGGGCCGTTCGGGGGCTTTTTGAAATTTCACCCACTAACGCCATGTTTTTAAGCCTAAGTCTAGAATTATGCAAATTACCGTCGTATTCTCAAAATGGGAGTCCCGCGGTTGCGGGGTCAGTTCCTACGAGTTACATTGGTCCCGTGGGAGGTGTTGGTACCACTCATTGGGTCGTTCGGGGGCTGTTTCGAGTTTTCACCCTCTAACGCCATGTTTTTAAGCCTAAGTCTAGAAATATCAAAATTACCATTGTACTCTCAAACCGGGAGTCCCGCGGCTGCGGGGTCAGTTCCTACGAGTTACATTGGTCCCGTGGGAGGTGTTGGTGCCACACACGGGGATGTTCGGGGGCTGTTACTCCATATTTTTAAGCATAAGTCTAAAAATATGCAAATTTTCATCTTATTCTCAAACCGGGAGTCTCGCGGCTGCGCGGCCATTTCCTACGAGTTACATTGGTCCCGTAGGAGGTGTTGGTGCCACGCACGGGGCCGTTCGGGGGCTATTTCGAGTTTTCACCCACTAACGCCATGTTTTTAAGCCTAAGTCTAGAATTATGCAAATTCCAGTCGTATTCTCAAATCGGGAGTCCCACGACTACGGGGTTAGTTCCTACGAGCCACATTGGTCCCGTGGGAGTTCTTGGTGCCACCCATGGGGCCGTTCGGGGGTTGTTTCGAGTTTTCACGCTCTAACGTCATGTTTTTAAGCCTAAATCTAGAAATATACAAATTACCATCGTATTCTCAAATTGGGGGTCCCGCGGCTGCGGGGTCAGTTCCTACGAGTCACATTGGTCCTGTGGGAGGTGTTGGTGCCACCCACGGGGCCGTTCGGGGGCTGTTTCGAGTTTTAACCCTCTTACGCCATATTTTTAAGCCCAAGTCTATAAATATACAAATTACCATCGTACTCTCAAACCGGGAGTCCCTCAGCTGCGGGGTCAGTTTCTACGAGTTACATTGGTCCCGTGGGTGGTGTAGGTGCCACCCACGGGGACGTTCGGGGGCTGTTTCTAGTTTTTACCCCCTAATGCCATGTTTTTAAGCCTAAATATAGAAATATGCAAATTACCATCGTATTCTCAAACCGAGAGTCCCACGACCGCAGGGTCAGTTCCTGTGAGTTACATTGGTCCTGTGGGAGGTGTTGGTGCCACCCACGGGGTCGTTCGGGGGTTGTTTCGAGTTTTCACCCTCTAACGTCATGTTTTGTTTAAATCTAGAAATATGAAAATTACCGTCGTATTCTCAAACTGGGAGTCCCGCGGCTGCGGGGTCAGTTCCTACGAGTTACATTGGTCCCGCGGGAGGTCTTGGTGCCACCCACGGGGACGTTTGGGGGCTAATACGCCATGTTTTTAAGCCTAAGTCTAGAAATATGCAAATTATCATCGTATTATCAAACCGGGAGTCCCGTGGCTGCGCGGCCAGTTCCTATGAGTTACATTGGTCCCGTGGGAGGTGTTGGTTCCACCCACGAGGCCGTTCGGGGGCTGTTTCGAGTTGTCACCCACTAACGCCATGTTTTTAAGACTAAGTCTAGAATTATGTGAATTACCGTCGTATTCTCAAAACTGGAGTCCCGCGGCTGCAGGGTCAGTTCGTACGAGTTACATTGGTCCCGTGGGAGGTGGTGGTACAACCCACGGGGCCATTCGGGGGTTGTTTCGATTTTTCACCCTGTAATGCCATGTTTTGTTTAAATCTAGAAATATAAAAATTATGGTTGTATTCTCAAATCGGGAGTCCCGCGGCTGCGAGGTCTGTGCCTACGAGTTAGATTTGTCCCGTGGGAGGTGTTGGTTCCACCCACGGGGACGTTCGGGGGTTGTTTCGAGTTTTCACCCTCTAACGCCAAGTTTTTAAGCTTAAGTCTAGAAATATGAAAATTACCATCGTATTCTCAAATCGGGAGTCCCGCGACTGCGGGGTCAGTTCCTACGAGCCACATTGGTCCTGTGTGAGGTGTTGCTGCTACCAATGGGGCTGTTCGGTTGTTGTTTCGAGTTTTCACTCTCTAACGCCATGTTTTTAAGCCTATGTCTAGAAATATGCAAATTACCATCGTATTTTCAAAACGGGAGTCCCGCGGCTGCGGGGACAGATCCTACGAGTCACATTGGTCCCGTGGGAGGTGTTGATGAAACCCACGGGGTCGTTCGGGGGATGTTTTGAGTTTTCACCCTCTAACGCCATGTTTTTAAGCCTAATTCCAGAAACTTACAAATTATCATTGTACTCTTAAAGTGGGAGTTCCGCGGTTGCGGGGTGAGTTCCTACGAGTTACATTGGTCCTGTGGGAGGTGTTGGTGCCACCTACGGGACCGTTCGGGGGCTGTTTTGTGTTTTCACCAACTAACACCATGTTTTTAAGCCTAAGTCTAGAATTATGCAAATTACCGTTGTATTCTCAAATCGGGAGTCTCGCGGCAGCGCGACTAGTTCCTACGAGTTACATTGGTCCCGTGGGAGGTGTTGGTGCCACCCATTGGGCTGTTCGGGGGATGTTTCGAGTTTTCAACCACTAACGCCATGTTTTTAAGCCTAAGTCTAGAATTATGCAAATTACCATCGTATTCTCAAACCGGGAGTCCCCCGGCTACGTGGTCAGTTCCTACGAGTTACATTGGTCCCTTGGGACGTGTTGGTCCCACCCACGGCATCGTCCGGGGGATGTTTCGAGTAATTACCCTCTAACGCCATGTTTTTAAGCTTAAGTCTACAAATATGTAAATTACCATTGTATTCTCAAATAGAGAGTCCCGCGGCTGCGAGGTCATTTCCTACGAGCCACAATGGTCCCTTGGGAGGTGTTAGTGCCACACACGGGACCGTTCGGGGGCTGTTTTGAGTTTTCACCCTCTAACGCCATATTTTTAAGCCTAAGTCTATAAATATGCAAATTAATGTCGTATTCTCAAAATGGGAGTCCCGCGGCTGCGGGGTCTGTTCCTACGAGTCACATTGGTCCCGTGGCAGGTGTTGGTGCCACCCACGGTGCCGTTCGGGGGCTGTTTCGAGTTTTCACCCTCTAACGCCATGTTTTTAAGCCTAAGTCCAGAAATATGCAAATTATCATTGTACTCTTAAAGTGGGAGTTTCATGGCTGCGGGGTCAGTTCCTACGAGTTACATTGGTCCTGTGGGAGGTGTTGGTTCCACCCATAGGGCCGTTCGAGAGCTGTTTCGAGTTTTCAACCACTAACACCATGTTTTTAAGCCCAAGTCCAGAATTATGCAAATTACCGTCATATTCTCAAACCGGGAGTCCCGCGGCTGCGTGGTCAGTTCCTACGAGTTACATTGGTCCCGTGGGACGTGTTGGTCCCACCTACGGGGTCGTTCGGGGGCTGTTTCAAGTATTTACCCTCTTACGCCATGTTTTTAAGCTTAAGTCTAGAAATATGCAAATTACGATCGTATTCTCAAATAGAGAGTCCCGCGGCTGCGGGGTCAATTCCTACGAGCCGCATCGGTCCCGTGGGAGGTGTTGGTGCCACACACGGAACCGTTCGGGGGCTATTTCGAGTTTTCACCTTCTAACGCCATATTTTTAAGCCTAAGTCTATAAATATGCAAATTACCGCCGTATGCTCAAAACGGGAGTCCCGCGGCTGCGGGGTCAGTTCCTACGAGTCACATTGGTCCCGTGGGAGGTGTTGGTGTCACCCTCGGGGCCGTTCAGTGGCTGTTTCGAGTTTTCACCCTCTAACGCAATGATTTTAAGCCAAAGTATAGAAATATGAAAATTACCGTCGTATTCTCACACCGGGAGTCCATCGGTTGTGGGTCAGTTCCTACGAGTCACATTGGTCCCATGGGAGGTGTTGGTGCCACCCACGGGGCCGTTCGGGGGTCGTTTCGAGTTTTCACCCTCTAATGTCATGTTTTGTTTAACACTAAAAATATAAAAATTACCGTTGTATTTTCAAACTTGGAGTCTCGCGGCTGCGGGGTCAGTTTCTACGAGTCACATTGGTCTCGTGGGAGGTGTTGGTGCCACCCACGGGGATGTTCGGGGGTTGTTACGCCATGTTTTTAATCCTAAGTCAAGAAATATGCAAATAATCATCGTATTCTCAAACCGAGAGTCCCGCGGCTGCACGGACAGTTCCTACGAGTTACATTGGTCCCGTGGGAGTTGTTGGTGCCACCCACGGGACCGTTCGGGGGTTGTTTCGAGTTTTCACCCACTAACGCCATGTTTTTAATCCTAAGTCTAGAATTATGCAAATTACCGTCGTATTCTCACACCGATAGTCCCGCGGCTGCAGGGTCAGTTCCTACGAGTTACATTGGTCCCGTGGGAGGTGTTGGTGCCACTGAAGGGGCCGTTCGGGGGTTGTTTCAATTTTTCACTCTCTAACGCCATGTTTTGCTTAAATATAGAAATATGCAAATTACCATTGTATTCTAAAATCGGGAGTCCTGCGGCTGTGAGGTCTGTTCCTATGAGTTACATTGGTCCTATGGGAGGTGTTGGAGCCACCCACGGGGACGTTCGTGTCTGTTTCGAGTTCTCACCCTCTAACGCCATGTTTTTAAGCCTAAGTCTTGAAATATGCAAATTATTATCGTATTCTCAAACTGGGAGTCCCGCGGCTGCGCAACCACTTCCTACGAGTTACATTAGTCCCGTGGGAGGTCTTGGTGCCACCCATAGGGCCGTTCGGGGGCTGTTTCGAATTTTCACCCACAAATGCCATGTTTTAAGCCTAAGTCTAGAATTATGCAAATTACCATTGTATTCTTAAACCGGGAGTCTCGCGGCTGCGAGGTCAGTTCCTTCGAGTTACATTGGTACCGTGGGAGGTGTTGGTGCCACCCATTGGGTCGTTCGGGGGATGTTTCGAGTTTTCACCCTCTAACATCATGTTTATAAGCCTAAGTCTAGAAATATGCAAATTACTGTTGTACTCTCAAATTGGGTGTCCCGTGGCTGCGGGGTAATTTCCTACGAGTTACATTGGTCCCATGGGAGGTGCTGGTGCCACCCACGGGGCCGTTCGGGGGCTGTTTCGAGATTTCACCCACTAACGCCATGTTTTTAAGTCTAAGTCTAGAATTCTACAAATTACGGTCGTATTCTCAAATCGAGAGTCCCACGGCTGTGGGGTCAGTTCCTACGAGCCACATTGGTCCCGTGGGAGGTGTTGGTGCCACCCACGGGGCCGTTCGAGGGCTGTTTCGAGTTTTCACCCTCTAACGCCATGTTTTTAAGCCTAAGTCTAAAAATATGCAAATTACCATCGTATTCTCAAATCGGGGGTCCCGCGGCTGCGGGGTCAGTTCCTATGAGTCACATTGGTCCCGTGGGAGGTGTTGGTGCCACCCTCGGGGCCGTTCAGGGGCTGTTTTGAGTTTTCACCCTCTAATGCCATGTTTTTAAGCCTAAGTATAGAAATATGAAAATTACCGTCGTATTCTCACACCGGGAGTCCATCGGTTGTGGGTCAGTTCCTACGAGTCACATTGGTCCCGTGGGAGGTGTTGGTGCCACCCACGGGGCCGTTCGGAGGTCATTTCGAGTTCTCATCCTCTAATGTCATGTTTTGTTTAAAACTAAAAATATGAAAATTACCGTCGTATTTTCAAACCTGGAGTCTCGCGGCTACGGGGTCAGGTCCTACGAGTCACATTGGTCTCGTGGGAGGTGTTGGTGCCACCCACGGGGACGTTCGGGGGTTGTTACGCCATGTTTTTAAGCCTAAGTCAAGAAATATGCAAATTATCATCGTATTCTCAAACCGAGAGTCCCGCGGTTGCACGGACAGTTCCTACGAGTTACATTGGTCCCGTGGGAGTTGTGGTGCCACCCACGGGGCCGTTCGGGGGTTGTTTCGAGTTTTCACCCACTAACGCGATGTTTTTAATCCTAAGTCTAGAATTATGCAAATTACCGTCGTATTCTCAAACCGATAGTCCCGCGGCTGCAGGGTCAGTTCCTACGAGTTACATTAGTCCCGTGGGAGGTGTTGGTGCCACTGACGGGGCCGTTCGGGGGTTGTTTCGATTTTTCACTCTCTAACGCCATGTTTTGCTTAAATCTAGCAATATGCAAATTACCATCGTATTCTCAAATTGGGAGTCCTGCGGCTGTGAGGTCAGTTCCTACGAGTCACATTGGTCCCGTGGGAGGTGTTGGTGCCACCCACGGGGCCGTTCGGGGGCTGTTTCAAGTTTTCACCCTCGAACGCCATGTTTTTAAGCCTAAGTCTTGAAGTATGCAAATTATCATTGTACTCTCAAAGCGGGAGTTCCGCGGCTGCGGGGTCAGTTCCTACGAGTTACATTGGTCCCGTGGGAGGTGTTGGTGCCACCCACGGGATCGTTCGGGGTCTATTTTGTGTTTTCACCAACTAACGCCATGTTTTAAGCATAAGTATAGAATTATGCAAATTACCGTCGTATTCTCAAATCGGGAGTCCCGCGGATGCGGGGTCAATTCCTACGAGTTACATTGGTCCCGTGGGAGGTGTTGGTGCCACTCACGGGGCCGTTCGGGGGCTATTTCTAGTTTTCACCCACTAACGCCATGTTTTTAAGTCTAAGTCTAGAATTATGCAAATTACCGTCGTATTCTCAAACCGGGAGTCCAGCGGCTGCGTGGTCAGTTCCTACGAGTTATATTGGTCCCGTGGGAGGTGTTGGTCCCACCCACGGGGTCGTTCGGGGATGTTTCGAGTATTTACCCTCTAACGCCATGTTTTTATGCTTAAGTCTAGAAATATGCAAATTACCATCGCATTCTCAAACCGAGAGTCCCACGGCTGCGAGGTCAGTTCCTACGAGCCACATTGGTCTCGTGGGAGGTGTTGGTGCCACACACGGGACCGTTCGGAGGCTATTTCTTGTTTTCACCCTCTAACGCCATGTTTTTAAGCCTAAGTCTAGAAATATGCAAATTACCATCGTATTCTCAAATCGGGAGTCCATCGGTTGTGGGTCAGTTCCTACGAGTCACATTGGTCCCATGGGAGGTGTTGGTACTACCCACGGGGCTATTCGGAGGACATTTGAGTTTTCACCATCTAATGCCATGTTTTAAGCCTAAATAACGAAATATGAAAATTACCGTCGTATTCTCAAACCGGAAGTCCCGCGGCTGCGGGGTCAGTTCCTTCGAGTTACATTGGTACCGTGCGAGGTGTTGGTGCCAACCACGGGGCCATTCGGGGGTTGTTTCGAGTTTTTGCCCTATAACGTTATTTTTTGTTTAAATTTTGAAATATAAAAATTACCATCGTATTTTCATACTGGTAGTCTCGCGGCTGCGGGGTCAGTTCCTACGAGTCACAATTGTCCCGTGGGAGGTGTTGGTGCCACCCACGGGGACGTTCGGGGGCTGTTACACCATGTTTTTAAGCCTAAGTCAAGAAATATGCAAATTATGGTCGTATTCTGAAACCGAGAGTCCTGCGGCTACGCGACCAGTTCCTACGAGTTACATTGGTCCCGTGAGAGGCGTTGGTTCCACCCACGGGGCCGTTCAGGGGCTGTTTCGAGTTTTCAACCACTAACGCCATGTTTTTAAGCCTAAGTCTAGAATTATGCAAATTACCGTCGTATTCTCAAAATGGGAGTCCCGCGGCTGCAGGGACAGTTCCTACGAGTTACATTGGTCCCGTGGGAGTTATTGGTACCACCCACGGGGCCATTGGGGGGTTGTTTCGATTTTTCACCCTCTAATGCCATGTTTTGCTTAAATCTAGAAATATACAAATTACCATCGTATTCTCAAATAGGGAGTCCCGCGGCTGCGAGGTCTGTTCCTACGAGTTACATTGGTCCCGTGGGAGGTGTTGGTGCCACCCACGGGGACGTTCGGGGCTGTTTCGAGTTCTCACCCTCTAACGCCATGTTTTTAAGCCTTAGCCTAGAAATATGCAAATTATCATCATATTCTCAAACCGGGAGTCTTGCGGCTGTGTGACCAGTTCCTACGAGTTACATTGGTTCTGTGGGAGGTGTTGGTACCACCCACAGGGCCGTTCGGGGGCTGTTTCGAAATTTCACCCACTAACGCAATGTTTTTAAGCCTAAGTCTAGAATTACGCAAATTAGCATCGTATTCTCAAACTGGGAGTCCCGCGGCTGCGGGGTCAGTTCCTACGAGTTATATTGGTCCCTTGGGAGGTGTTGGTACCACTCATTGGGTCGTTCGGGGGCTTTTTCGAGTTTTCACCCTCTAACGCCATGTTTTTAAGCCTAAGTCTAGAAATATGCAAAATACGATTGTATTCTCAAATCGATAGTCCCGCGGCTGCGCGACCATTTCCTACGAGTTACATTGGTCCCGTAGGAGGTGTTGGTGCCACCCACGGGGCTGTTCGGGGGCTGTTTCGAGTTTTCACCCACTAACGCCATGTTTTTAAGCCTAAGTCTTGAATTATGCAAATTCCAGTCATATTCTCAAATCAGGAGTACCACGGCTACGGGGTCAGTTCCTACGAGCCACATTGGTCCCGTGGAAGGTCTTGGTGCCACCCATTGGGCCGTTCGGGGGCTGTTTCGAGTTTTCACGGTGTAACGTCACATTTTTAAGCCTAAGTCTATAAATATGCAAATTACCATCTTACTCTCAAACCGGGAGTCCCTCGACTGCGGGGTCAGTTTCTACGAGTTACATTGGTCACGTGGGAGGTGTAGGTGCCACCCACGGGGACGTTCGGGGGCTGTTTTGAGTTTTTACCCCCTAATGCCATGTTTTTAAGCCTAAATATAGAAATATGTAAATTACCATCGTATTCTCAAACCGGGAGTCCCACGACCGCAGGGTTAGTTCCTACGAGTTACATTGGTCCCGTGGGAGGTGTTGGTGCCACCCACGGGGACGTTCAGGGGCTGTTACGCCATGTTTTTAAGCCTAAGTCTATAAATATGAAAATTACCGTCGTATTCTCAAACCGGGAGTCCCGCGGCTTCGCGACCAGTTCCTACGAGTCACATTGGTCCCATGGGAGGTGTTGGTGCCACCCAGGGGCCGTTCGGTTTTTTTTTTCGAGTTTTCACCCTCTAACGTCATGTTTTGTTTAAATCTAGAAATATTAAAATTACCGTCGTATTCTCAAACTGGGAGTCCTGCGGATGCGGGGTCAGTTCCTACGAGTTACATTTGTCCCGTGGGAGGTGTTGGTGCCACCCACGGGGACGTTTGAGGGCTGTTACACCATGTTTTTAAACCTAAGTCTGGAAATATGAAAATTACCATCGTATTCTGAAATCGGGAGTCCCGTGGCTACGCGACCAGTTCCTACGAGTTACATTGGTCCCGTGGGAGATGTTGGTGCCACCCACGGAGCCGTTCGGGGCCTGTTTCGAGTTTTCACCCAATAACGCCATGTTTTTAAGCCTAAGTATGGAATTATGAGAATTTCCATCGTATTCTGAAAATGGGAGTTCCGTGGCTACAGGGTCAGTTCCTCAAGTTACATTGGTCCCGTGGGAGGTGTTGGTGCCACCCACGGGGCCGTTCAAGGATTGTTTCGAATTTTCACCCCCTAACGCCATGTTTTGCTTAAATCTAAAAATATGCAAATTACCGTCGTATTCTCAAATTGGGTGTTTCGCGGGTGCGAGGTTTGTTCCTACGAGTTACATTGGTCCCGTGGGAGGTGTTGGTGCCACCCACGGGGACGTTCGAGGGCTGTTACGACATGTTTTTAAGCCTAAGTCTGGAAATATTCAAATTATCAATGTATTCTCAAATCGAGGGTACCGCGGTTGCGCGACCATGTTCCTACAAGTTAAATTGGTCCCGTGGGAGGTGTTGGTGCCACCCACGGGGCCATTTGGGGCCTGTTTCGAGTTTTCACCCACTAACGCCATGTTTTTAAGCCTAAGTCTAAAAATATGAAAATTACCGCCGTACTCTCAAACCGGGAGTCCCTCGGCTGCTGGGTCAGTTTCTACGAGTTACATTGGTCCCGTGGGAGGTGTAGGTCCCACCCACGGGGACGTTCGGGGACTGTTTTGAGTTTTTACCCCTAATGCCATGTTTTTAAGCCTAAATATAGAAATATGCAAATTACCATCGTATTCTCAAATCGGGAGTCCCACGACCGCAGGGTCAGTTCCTACGAGTTACATTGGTCCTGTGGGAGGTGTTGGTGCCACCCACAGGGCCATTCGGGGGTTGTTTAGAGTTTTCACCCTCTAACGTCATGTTTTGTTTAAATCTAGAAATATAAAAATTAGCGTCGTATTCTCAAACTTGGAGTCCCGCGGATGCGGGGTCAGGTCCTACGAGTTACATTCGTCCCGTGGGAGGTGTTGGTTCCACCCACGGGGACGTTCGAGGGCTGGTACGCCATGTTTTTAAGCCTAAGTCAGGAAATATGCAAATTATCGATGTATTCTCAAACCAAGAGTCCCGCGGCTGTGCGACCAGTTCCTACGAGTTACATTGGTCCCGTGGGAGGTGTTGGTGCCACCACGGGGCCGTTTGGGGCCTGTTTCGAGTTTTCAACCACTAACGCCATGTTTTTAAGCCTAAGTCTAGAATTATGCAAATTACCATCGTATTCTGAAAACGGGAGTCTCATGGCTGCAGGGTCAAGTCCTACGAGTTACATTGGTGCCGTGAGAGGTGTTGGTGCCACCCACGGGGCCGTTCGGGGGTTGTTTTGAATTTTTACCCTCCAATGCCAAGTTTTGCTTAAATCTAGAAATATGAAAATTATAGTCGTATTCTCAAATTGGGAGTCCCGCGGCTGCGAGGTACGAGTTACATTGGTCCCGTGGGAGGTGTTGGTGCCACCCACGGGGACATTCGAGGGCTGTTTCGAGTTCTGACCCTCGAACGCCATATTTTTCAGCCTAAGTCTATAAATATCAAAATTATTATCGTATTCTCAAACCGGGAGTCCCCCCACTATGCGGCCAGTTCCTACGAGTTACATTGGTCCCGTGGGAGGTGTTGGTGCCACCCACAAGGCCGTTCGGGGGCTGTTTCGAATTTTCACCCATTAACGCCATATTTTTAAGCCTAAGTGTAGAATTATGCAAATAACCGTCGTATTGGCAAACCGGGAGTCCCGCGACTGCGACGTCAGTTCCTACAAGTTACATTGGTGCCGTGGGAGGTGTTGGTGCCACCCATTGGGCCGTTCGGGGGCTGTTTCGAGTTTTCACCCTCTAACGCCATGTTTTTAAGCCTAAGTCTAGAAATATCCTAATTACCACTGTACTCTCAAACCGGGAGTCCCGCGGCTGCGAGGTCAGTTCCTACGAGTTACATTGGTCCCGTGGGAGATGTTGGTGCCACCCACGACGCCGTTCGAAGGTTGTTTCGAGTTTTTACCCACTAACGCCATGTTTTTAAGCCTAAGTCTAGAATTATGCAAATTACTATCGTAATCTCAAATCGGGAGTCCCACGGCTACGGGGTCAGTTCCTACGAGCCTCATTGGTCCCGTGGGAGGTGTTGATGCCACCCACGGGGCCATTCGGGGGCTGTTTCGAGTTTTCACCCTCTAATGCCATGTTTTAAACCTAAGTTTATAAATATGCAAATTACCATCGTATTCTCAAATCGGGGGTCCCGCGGCTCTGGGGTCAGTTTCTACGAGTTACATTGGTCCCATGGGAGGTGTAGGCGCCACCCACAAGGACGTTCGGGGACTATTTCGAGTTTTCACCCCCTAATGCCATGTTTTTATGCCTAAATATAGAAATATGTAAATTACCATCGTATTCTCAAACCGGAAGTCTCGCGGCTGCGGGGTCCGTTCCTACGAGTTACATTGGTCCCGTGGGAGGTGTTGGTGCCACCCACGGGGCCGTTCGGGGGTTATTTTGAGTTTTCACCCTCTAACGCCATGTTTTGTTTAAATCTAGAATTATGAAAATTACCTTCGTATTCTCAAACTGGGAGTCCCGCAGCTGCGGGGTCTGTTCCTACGAGTTACATTAGTCCCCTCGGAGGTGTTGGTGCCACCCACGGGGACGTTCGGGGGCTGTTACAACATATTTTAACGCCTAAGTTTCAAAATATGAAAATTATCATCGTATTCTCAAACCGGGAGTCCTGCGGCTGCGCGACCAGTTCCTACGAGTTACATTGGTCCCGTGGGAGGTGTTGGTGCCACCCACCGGGACATTTGGGGGTTGTTTCGAGTTCTCACCCTCCAACGCCATGTTTTTAAGCCTAAGTCTAGAAATATGCAAATTATCGCCGTATTCTCAAATCGGGAGTCCCGCGACTGCGTGGCCAGTTCCTACGAGTTATATTGGTCCCGTGGGAGGTGTTGGTGCCACCCACAGGGCCGTTCGGGGGTTGTTTCAAATTTTCATCCACTAACGCCATGTTTTAAGCCTAAATAACGAAATATGAAAATTATCGTCGTATTCTCAAACCGGGAGTCCCGCGGATGCGGGGTCAGTTCCTTCGAGTTACATTGGTCCCGTAGGAGGAGTTGGTGCCAACCACGGGGCCATTCGGGGGTTGTTTCGAGTTTTCACCCTTTAACGTCATGTTTTGTTTAAATCTTGAAATATAAAAATTACCGTCGTATTCTCAAACTAGGAGTCCCGCGGATGCGGGGTCAGTTCCTACGAGTTACATTTGTCCCGTGGGAGGTGTTGGTACCACCCACGGGGAGGTTCAAGGGCTGTTATGCTATGTTCCTAAGCCTAAGTCTAGAAATATGCAAATTATCGACGTAATCTCAAACCGGGAGTCCTGTGGCTGCGCGACCAGTTCCTACGAGTTACATTGGTCCCGTGGAAGGTGTTGGTGCCACCCATCGGGGCCGTTCGGGGCCTGTTTTGAGTTTTCAACCACTAACGTCATGTTTTTAAGCCTAAGTGTATAATTATGAAAATTAAAATCGTATTCTGAAAACGGGAGTCCCGCGGCTGCAGGGTCAGTTCCCACGAGTTACATTGGTCCCGTGGGAGGTGTTGATGCCACCCACGGGGCCGTTCGGGGGTTCTTTCGATTTTTCACCATCAAATGCCATGTTTTGCTAATATCTAGAAATATGAAAATTACCATCGTATTCTCAAGTCGGGAGTCCCGCGGCTGCGAGGTCTGTTTCTACGAGTTTCATTGGTCCCGTGGGAGGTGTTGGTGCCACCCACGGGGACATTCGGGGGCTGTTTCGAGTTCTCACTTTCTAACGCCATGTTTCTCAGCCTAAGTCTAGAAATATGCAAATTATCATCGTATTCTAAAACCGGGAGTCCCCCGGTTTCACGGCCAGTTCCTCCGATTTACATTGGTCTCGTGGGAGGTGTTGGTGCCACCCAAAGGGCCGTTCGGGGGTTGTTTCGAATTTTCTCCCATTAACGCCATGTTTTTAAGCCTAAGTCTAAAATTATGCAAATTACCATCGTATTGTCAAACTGGCAGTCCCGCGTCTGCGGGGTCAGTTCCTACGAGTTACATTGGTCCCGTGGGAGGTGTTGGTGCCACCCATTGGGCCTTTCGGGGGCTGGTTCGAGTTTTCACCCTCTAACGCCATGTTTTTAAGCCTAAGTCTAGAAATATTAAAATTACCATTGTACTCTCAAACCGGGAGTCCCGTGGCTACGGGGTCAGTTCCTACGAGTTACATTGGTCCCGTGGGAGACGTTGGTGCCACCCACGGGGCCGTTCGGAGGCAATTTCGAGTTTTCACCCACTAACGCCATGTTTTTAAGCCTAAGTCTAGAATTATGCAAATTACTGTCGTATTCTCAAATCGGGAGTCCCGTGGCTGTGGGGCCAGTTCCTACGAGCCACATTGGTCTCGTGGGAGGTGTTGGTGCCACCCACGGGGCCGTTCGGGGGCTATTTCAAATTTTCACCCTCTAATGCCATGTTTTTAACCCTATGTCTAGAAATATGCAAATTACAGTCATATTCTCAAATCGGGAGTCCCGCGGCTGTCGGGTCAGTTCCTACGAGTTACATTGGTCCCGCGGGAAGTTTTGGTGCCCCCCACGGGGTCGTTTGGGGACTGTTTCGAGTTTTCAACCACTAACGCCATGTTTTTAAGACTAAGTCTAGAATTATGCAAATTACCATCGTATTCTCAAATCGGTAGTCCCGCGGCTGAAGGGTCAGTTCCTACGAGTTACATTAGTCCCGTGGGAGGTGTGGGTGCCACCCACGGGGCCGTTCGGGGGTTGTTTCAATTTTTTACCCTCTAACGCCATGTTTTGCTTAAATCTTGAAATATGCAAATTACAATCGTATTCTCAAATAGGGAGTCCCGCGGCTGCGAGGTCTGTTCCTACGAGTTACATTAGTCCCGTGGGAGGTGTTGGTGCCACCCACGGGGACGTTCGGGGGCTGTTTCGAGTTCTCACCCTCTAACGCCATGTTTTGCTTATATCTAGAAATATGCAAATTACCGTCGTATTCTCAAACTGGGAGTTTTGCGGCTGCGTGACAAGTTCCTACGAGTTACATTGGTTCCGTGGGAGGTGTTGGTGCCACCCACAGGGCCGTTCGGGGGTTGTTTAGAATTTTCACCCACTAACGCCATCTTTTTATGCCTAAGTCTAGAATTATGCAAATTACCATCGTATTCTCAAACTAGGAGTCTCGCGGCTGCGGGGTCAGTACCTACGAGTAACATTGGTCCCGTGGGAGGTGTTGGTACCACTCATTGGGTCGTTCGGGGGCTGTTTCGAGTTTTCACCCTCTAACGCCATGCTTTTAAGCCTAAGTCTAGAAATATGAAAATTACCATTGTACACTCAAACCGGGAGTTCCGCGGCTGCAGGGTCAGTTCCTACGAGTCACATTGGACCCGTGGGAGTGTTGGTGCCACCCACGGGGATGTTCGGGGGCTGTTACGCCATATTTTTAAGCCTAAGTCTAAAAATATGAAAATTATCATCGTATTCTCAAATCGGGAGTCCCGCGGCTGCGCGACCATTTCCTACGAGTTACATCGGTCCCGTGGGAGGTGTTGGTGCCACCCACGGGGCCGTTCGGGGGCTGTTTCGAGTTTTCACCCACTAACGCCATGTTTTTAAGCCTAAGTCTAGAATTATGCAAATTCCAATTGTATTCTCAAATCGGGAGTCCCACGGCTACGGGGTCAGTTCCTACGAGCCACATTGGTCCCGTGGGAGGTCTTGGTACCACCCATGTGGCCGTTCGGGGGCTGTTTCGAGTTTTCACGCTCTAACGCCATGTTTTTAAGCCTAAGTCTAGAAATATACAAATTACCGTCGTATTCTCAAATTGGGGGTCCCGAGGCTGCGGGGTCAGTTCCTACGAGTCACATTGGTCACGTGGGAGGTGTTGGTGCCACCCACGGGGCTGTTTCGAGTTTTCACCCTCTAACGCCATATTTTTAAGCCTAAGTCTATAAATATGCAAATTACCGTCGTACTCTCAAACCGGGAGTCCCTCGGCTGTGGCGTCAGTTTCTACGGGTTACATTGGTCCCGTGGGAGGTGTAGGTGCCACCCACGGAGACGTTCGGGGGCTGTTTCGAGTTTTTATCCCCTAATGCCATGTTTTTAAGCCTAAATATAGAAATATGCAAATTACCATCGTATTCTCAAACCGGGAGTCCCACGGCAACAGGGTCAGTTCCAACGAGTTACGTTGGTCCCGTGGGAGGTGTTGGTGCCACCCACGGGGCCTTTCGTGGGTTGTTTCGAGTTTTCACCCTCTAACGTCATGTTTTGTTTAAATCTAGAAATATGAAAATTACCGTCCTATTCTCAAACTGGGAGTCCTGCGATTGTGGGGTCAGTTCCTATGAGTTACATTGGTCCCGTTGGTGGTGTTGGTGCCACCCACGGGGACGTTTAGGGGCCGTTACGCCATGTTTGTAAGCCTAAGTCTAGAAATATGCAAACTACCATCGTATTCTCAAATCGGGAGTCCCGCGGCTGCCCGGCCAGTTCCTACGAGTTACATTGGTCCCATTGGAGCTGTTGGTGCCACCCACGGGGTCGTTTGGGGGTTGTTTCGAGTTTTCACCCTCTAAGTCATGTTTTATTTGAATTTAGAAATATGAAAATTACCGTCGTATTCACAAACTCGGAGTCCCGTGGATGCGGGGTCAGTTCCTAAGAGTTACATTCGTCCCATGGGAGGTGTTGGTGCCACCCAGGGTGACGTTCGAGGGCTGTTATGCCATGTTTTTAAGCCTAAGTCTGGAAATATGTAAATTATCGACCTATTCTTAAACCAGGACTCCCGTGGCTGCTCGACCAGTTCCTACGAGTTACATTGGTCCCGTGGAAGGTGTTGGTGCCACCCATCGGGGCCGTTCGGGGCCTGTTTTGAGTTTTCAACCACAAACGCCATGTTTTTAGGCCTAAGTCTAGAATTATGCAAATTACCATCGTATTCTGAAAACTGGAGTCCTGCGGTTGTGGGGTCAGTTCCTACGAGTTACATTGGTCTCGTGGGAGGTGTTGATGCTACCCATAGGGCCGTTCGGGGGTTGTTTCGATTTTTCACCCTCTAACGCCATGTTTTGCTTAAGTCTAGAAATATGAAAATTACGGTCGTATTCTCAAATCGGGAGTCCCGCGGCTGCGAGGTACGAGTTACATTAGTCCCGTGGGAGGTGTTGGTGCCACCCACGGGGACATTCCGGGGATGTTTCGAGTTCTCACCCTCTAACGCCATGTTTTTCAGCCTAAGTCTAAAAATAAGCAAATTATCATCGTATTCTCAAACCGGAAGTCCCCCGGCTGCGCGGCCAGTTCCTACGAGTTACATTGGTCCCGTGGGAGGTGTTGGTGCCACCCACAGGGTCGTTCGAGGGCTGTTTCGAATTTTTGCCCATTAACGCCATGTTTTTAAGCCTAAGTATAGAATTTTGCAAATTACCATCGTATTGTCAAACCGGGAGTCCCGCGAATGCGGGGTCAGTTCCTACTAGTTACATTGCTCCCGTGGGAGGTGTCGGTGCCACTAATTGGGCCGTTCGGGGGCTGTTTCGAATTTTCACCCATTAACGCCATATTTTTAAGCCTAAGTCTAGAATTATGCAAATTACCATCGTATGGTCAAACCGGGAGTCCCGCGACTGCAGGGTCAGTTCCTACTAGTTACATTGGTCCCGTGGGAGGAGTTGGTGCCACCCACGGGGCCGTTTGGAGGCTGTTTCGAGTTTTCACCCACTAACGCCATGTTTTTAAGCCTAAGTCTAGAATTATGCAAATTACTGTCCTATTATCAAATCGGGAGTCCCGCGACTGCGGGGTCAGTTCCTACGAGCGACATTGGTCTCGTGGGAGGTGTTGGTGCCACCCACGAGGCCGTTCGGGGGCTATTTCGAATTTTCACCCTCTAACGCCATGTTTTTAACCCTATGTCTAGAAATATGCAAATTACCATCGTATTCTCCAATCAGGGGTCCTGCGGCTGTAGGGTAAGTTCCTACGAGTTACATTGGTCCCGCGGGAGGTGTTGGTGCCACCCACGGGGACGTTCAGGGGTTGTTTCGATTTTTTACCCTCTAACGCCATGTTTTGCTTAAATATAGAAATATGCAAATTACCGTCGTATTCTCAAACCGGGAGTCTTGCGGCTGGGTGACCAGTTCCTACGAGTTACGGTGGTTCCGTGGGAGGTGTTGGTCCCACCCACGGGGCCGTTCGGGGGTTGTTTCGAATTTTCACCCACTAATGCCATGTTATTAAGCTTAAGTCTAGAATTAAGCAAATTACCAACGTATTCTCAATTAGGGGGTCCGACGGTTGCAGGGTCAGTTCCTACGAGTCATATTGGTCCCGTGGGAGGTGTTAGTGCCACCCACGGGACCGTTCGGGGGCTATTTCGAGTTTTCACCCTCTAATGCCATGTTTTTAAGCCTAAGTCTAGAAATATGCAAATTTCCATTGTATACTCAAACCGGGAGTCCCGCGGCTGCGGGGTCAGTTCCTACGAGTTACATTGGTCCCGTAGGAGGTGTTGGTGCCACCCACGGGGATGTTCGGGGGCTGTTACGCCATATTTTTAAGCCTAAGTCTAAAAATATGCAAATTATCGTCATATTCTCAAACCAGGACTCCCGCGGCTGCGCGGCCATTTCCTACGAGTTACATCGGTCCCGTGGAAGGTGTTGGTGCCACCCACGGGGCCGTTCGGGGGCTGTTTCAATTTTTCACACACTAATGCCATGTTTTTAAGCCTAAGTCTAGAATTATGCAAATTCCAATCGTATTCTCAAATCGGGAGTCCCACGGCTGCGGGGTCAGTTCCTACGAGCCACATTGGTCTCGTGGGAGGTCTTCGTGCCACCCATGGGGCCGTTCGGGGGCTGTTTCGAGTTTTCACGCACTAACGCCATGTTTTTAAGCCTAAGTCTAGAAATATACAAATTGCCGTCGTATTCTCAAATTGGGGGTCTCGCAGGTGCGGGGTCAGTTCCTACAAGTCACATTGGTACCGTGGGAGGTGTTGGTACCACCCACGGGGCCGTTGGGGGGTATTTCGAATTTTCACCCTCTAACGCGATGTTTTTTAACTCTATGTCTAGAAATATGCAAATTACCATCGTATTCTCAAATTGGGGGTCCCGCGGCTACCGGGTCAGTTCCTACGAGTTACATTGGTCCCGTGGGAGGTGTTTGTGCCACCCACGGGGCCGTTCGGGGGATGTTTCGAGTTTTCACCCACTAACACCATGTTTTTAAGCCTAAGTCTAGAATTATGAAAATTACCGTCATATTCCCAAATCGGTAGTCCCGCGGCTGAAGGGTCAGTTCCTACGAGTTACATTGGTCCCGTGGGAGGTGTTGGCGCCACCCACGGGGCCGTTCGGGGGTTGTTTCGATTTTTTACCCTCTAACGCCATGTTTTCCTTAAATCTAGAAATATGCAAACTACCGTTGTATTCTCAAATAGGGAGTCCCGCGGCTGCGAGGTCTGTTCCTACGAGTTACATTGGTCCCGTGGGAGGTGTTGGTGCCACCCACGGGGATGTTCGAGGGCTGTTTCAAGTTCTCACCCTCTAACGCCAAGTTTTGCTTAAATCTAGAAATATTCAAATTACCGTCGTCTTCTCAAACCAGGAGTTTTGCGGCTGCGTGACCAGTTCCTACGAGTTACATTGGTTCCGTGGGAGGTGTTGGTGCCACCCACAGGTCCGTTCGGGGGTTGTTTCGAATTTTCACCCACTAACGCCATGTTTTTATGCCTAAGTCTAGAATTATGCAAATTACCATCGTATTCTCAAACCGGGAGTCCCGCGACAGCGGGGTCAGTTCCTACGAGTTACATTGGTCCCGTGGGAAGTGTTGGAACCACTCATTGGGACGTTCGGGGGCTGTTTCGAGTTTTCACCCCCTAACGCCATGTTTTTAACCCTAAGTCTAGAAATAAGAAAATTACCATTGTACTCTCAAACCGGAAAGTCCCGCGGCTGCGGGGTGAGTTCCTACGAGTTACATTGGTCTAGTGGGAGGTGTTGGTGCCACCCACGGGGACGTTCGGGGCATGTTACGCCATATTTTTTAGCCTAAGTCTAAAAATATGCAAATTATCATCGTATTCTCAAATCAGGAGTCCCGCGGCTGCGCGGCCATTTCCTACGAGTTACATCGGTCCCGTGGGAGGTGTTGGTGCCACCCACGGGGCCGTTCGGGGGCTGTTTCGAGTTTTCACCCACTAACGCCATGTTTTTAAGACTAAGTCTAGAATTATGCAAATTCCAATCGTATTCTCAAATTGGGAGTCCCACGGCTGCGGGGTCAGTTCCTACGAGCCACATTGGTCCCGTGGGAGGTCTTGGTGCCACCCATGGGGGTGTTCGGGGGCTGTTTCGAGTTTTCACGCTCTAACGCCATGTTTTTAATCCTAAGTCTAGAAATATACAAATTACCGTCGTATTCTCAAATTGGGGGTCCCGCGGCTACGGGGTCAGTTCCTACGAGTCACATTGGTCACGTGGGAGGTGTTGGTGCCACCCACGGGGCTGTTCAGGGGCTATTTCGAGTTTTCACCCTCTAATGCCATTTTTATAAGCCTAAGTCTATAAATATGCAAATTACCATCGTACTCTTAAACCGGGAGTCCCTCGGCTGTGGGGTCAGTTTCTACGAGTTACATTGGTCCCGTGGGAGGTGTAGGTGCCACCCACGAAGACGTCCAGGGGCTGTTTCCAGTTTTTACCCCCTAATGCCATGTTTTTAAGCCTAAATATAGAAATATGTAAATTACCATCGTATTCTCAAACTGAGAGTCCCACGATCGCAGGGTCAGTTCCTACGTGTTACATTGGTACCATGGGAGGTGTTTGTGCCACCCACGGGGACGTTCGGGGGCTGTTTCGAGTTCGCACGCTCTAACTCCATGTTTTTAAGCCTAAGTCTAGAAATATGAAAATTATCATCGTATTCTCAAACAGGGAGTCCCGCGTCTTCGTGGCCAGTTCCTACGAGTTACATTGGTCCCATGGGAGGTGTTGGTTCTACCCACAGGGCCGTTCGGGGGCTGTTTCGAATTTCCACCCACTAACGCCATGTTTTTAATCCTAAGTCTAGAAATACACAAATTATCATCGTATTCTCAAACCGGAAGTCTCGCGGCTGCGCGACCAGTTCCTACGAGTTACATTGGTCCCGTGGAAGGTGTTGGTTCCACCTATAGGGCCATTCGGGGTCTGTTTCGAATTTCCACCCACTAACGCCGTGTTTTTAAGCCTAAGTCTAGAAATATGCAAATTAACGTCGTATTCTCAAACCGGGAGTCCCGCGCCTATGGGGTCAGTTCCTACGAGTTACATTGGTCCCGTGGGAGGTGTTGGTGCCACCCATGGAGCCGTTCGAGGGCTGTTTCGAGTTTTCACCCTCTAACGCCATGTTTTTAAGCCAATGTCTAAAAATATGCAAATTACAATCGTATTCTCAAATCGGGAGTCCCGCGACGGCGGGGTGAGTTCCTTCTAGTTATATTGGTCCCGTGGGAGGTGTTGGTGCCACCAACGGGACCGTTTGGGGGTTGTTTCGTGTTGTCACCAACTAACGCCATGTTTTTAAGCCTAAGTCTAGAATTATGCAAATTACCATCGTATTCTCAAACCGGGAGTCCCGCAGTTACGGGGTCAATTCCTACGAGTTACATTGGTCCCGTGGGAGGTGTTGGTGCCACCCCTGGGTCCGTTCGGGGGCTGTTTCGAGTTTTCACCCACTAACGCCATGTTATTAAGCCTAAGTCTAGAAATATGCAAATTACCATCGTATTCTCAAATCGGGAATCCATCTATTGCGGGGTCAGTTCCTACAAGTCACATTGGTCCCGTGGGAGGTGTTGGTGCCACCCACGGGGCCGTTCGGGGGCTATTTCGAGTTTTCATCCTCTAACGCGATGTTTTTAAGCCTAAATAACGAAAAATACAAATTACCGTCATATTTTTAAATCAGGAGTCCCACGGCTGCGGGGTTCATTCCTACGAGTTACATTAGTCCCGTGGGAGGTGTTGGTGCCACCCACGGGGCCGTTCGGGGGTTGTTTCGAGTTTTCATGCTCTAACGCCATATTTTTAAGCCTAAGTCTAGAAATATGTAAATTACTGTCTTACTCTCAAATCGGGAGTCCCTCGGCTACGGGGTCAGTTTCTACGAGTGACATTAGTCCTGTGGGAGGTGTAGGTGCCACCTACGGGCACGTTCGGGGGCTGTTTCGAGTTTTCACCTCCTAACGCCTTGTTTTTAAGCTTAAATATAAAAATATACAAATTACCATCGTATTCTCAAACCGGGAGTCCCGCGGCTCCTTGGTCAGTTCCTACGAGTTACATTGGTCCCGTGGGAGGTGTTGGTGCCACCCACGGGGACGTTCGAGGGTTGTTTTGAGCTTTCACCCTCTAACGTCATGTTTTGTTTAAATATAGAAATATGAAAATTACCATCGTATTCTCAGACTGGGAGTCCCGCGGTTGCGGGGTCGGTGCCTACGAGTTACATTGGTCCCGTGGGAGGTGTTGGTGACTCCCACGGGGACGTTCGGGGGCTGTTTCGCCATGTTTTTAAGCCTAAATCTATAAATAAGAAAATTATTGTCGTATTCTCAAACCGGGAGTCCCACGGTTGCGCGACCAGTTTCTACGAGTTACATTGGTCCCGTCGGAGGTGTTGGTTCCACCTATAGGGCCGTTCGGGGGCTGTTTCGAATTTCCACCCACTAACGCCGTGTTTTTAAGCCTACGTATAGAAATATGCAAATTAACGTCGTATTCTCAAATCGGGAGTCCCGCGCCTACGGGGTCAATTCCTACGAGTTACATTGGTCCCGTGGGAGGTGTTGGTGCCACCCAAGGAGCCGTTCGGGGGCTGTTTCGAGTTTTCACCCTCTAACGCCATGTTTTTAAGCCATTGTCTAAAAATATGCAAATTACTATCGTATTCTCAAATCGGGAGTCCTGTGGCTGCGGGGTCAGTTCCTTCGAGTTATATTGGTCCCGTGGGAGGTTTTGGTGCCACCAACGGGACCGTTTGGGGGTTGTTTCGTGTTGTCACCAACTAACGCCATGTTTTTAAGCCTAAGTCTAGAATTATTTAAATTACCGTCGTATTCTCAAACCGGGAGTCCCGCAGTTACGGGGTCAATTCCTACGAGTTACATTGGTCCCGTGGGAGGTGTTGGTGCCACCCCTGGGGCCGTTCGGGGGCTGTTTCGAGTTTTCACCCACTAACGCCATGTTATTAAGCCTAAGTCTAGAAATATGCAAATTACCATCGTATTCTCAAATCGGGAATCCATCGATTGCGGGGTCAGTTCCTACAAGTCACATTGGTCCCGTGGGAGGTGTTGGTGCCACCCACGGGGCCGTTCGGGGGCTGTTTCGAGTTTTCATCCTCTAACGTGATGTTTTTAAGCCTAAATAACGGAAAATTCAAATTACCGTCGTATTCTCAAATCGAGAGTCCCACGGCTGCGGGGTTAATTCCTACGAGTTACTTTAGTCCCGTGGGAGGTGTTGGTGCCACCCACGGGGCCGTTCGGGGGTTGTTTCGAGTTTTCACGCTCTAACGCCATATTTTTAAGCCTAAGTCTAGAAATATGTAAATTACCGTCTTACTCTCAAATCGGGAGTCCCTCGGCTACGGGGTCAGTTTCTACGAGTTACATTAGTCCTGTGGGAGGTGTAGGTGCCACCTACGGGCACGTTCGGGGGTTGTTTCGAGTTTTCACCCCCTAACGCCTTGTTTTTAAGCTTAAATATCAAAATATGCAAATTACCATCGTATTCTCAAACCGGGAGTCCCGCAGCTCCGTGGTCAGTTCCTACGACTTACATTGGTCCCGTGGGAGGTGTTGGTGCCACCCACGGGGACTTTCGGGGGTTGCTTTGAGTTTTCACCCTCTAACGTCATGTTTTGTTTAAATATAGAAATATGAAAATTACCATCGTATTCTCAGACTGGGAGTCCCGCGGTTGCGGGGTCGGTGCCTACGAGTTACATTGGTCCCGTGGGAGGTGTTGGTGACTCCCACGGGGACGTTCGGGGGCTGTTTCGCCATGTTTTTAAGCCTAAATCTATAAATATGAAAATTATTGTCATATTCTCAAACCGGGAGTCCCACGGTTGCGCGACCAGTTCCTACGAGTTATATTGGTCCCATGGGCGGTGTTGGTGCCACCCACCGGGCCGTTCGGGGGCTGTTTCGATTTTTCACCCACTAACGCCATATTTTAAGCTTAAGTCTAGAATTATAAAAATTACCATCGTATGCTCAAACCGGGAGTCCCGCGGCTGCTGGGTTAGTTCCTACGAGTTACATTGTTCCCGCGGGAGGTGTAGGTGCCACCCACGGGGCCGTTCGGAGGTTGTTTCAATTTTTCACCCTCTAACGCCATGTTTTGCTTAAATCTAGAAATATGCAAATTATCGTCTTATTCTCAAATCGGGAGTCCAGCGGCTGCGAGGTTTGTTCCTACGAGTTACATTGGTCCCGTGGGAGGTGCTTGTGCCATCCACGGGGACGTTTGGGGGCTGTTTCGAGTTCTCACCCTCTAACTCCATGTTTTTAAGCCTAAGTCTAGAAATATGAAAATAATCATCGTATTCTCAAACCGGGAGTCCCGCGGCTGTGCGGCCAGTTCCTACGAGTTACATTGGTACCGTGGGAGGTGTTGGTTCTACCCACAGGGCTGTTCGGGGGCTGTTTCGAATTTCCACCCACTAACACCATGTTTTAAGCCTAAGTCTAGAAATACGCAAATTATCATCGTATTCTCAAACCGGAAGTCTCGTGGCTGCGCGGCCAGTTCCTACGAGTTATATTGGTCCCGTGGGAGGTGTTGGTTCCACCTACAGGGTCGTTCGGGGACTGTTTCGAATTTCCACACACTAACGGCGTGTTTTTAAGCCTAAGTCTAGAATTATGCAAATTAACGTCGTATTCTCAAACCGGGAGTCCCGCGCCTGCAGGGTTAGTTCCTACAAGTTACATTGGTCCCGTGGGAGGTGTTGGTGCCACCCATAGGACTGTTCGGGGTCTGTTTCGAGTTTTCACCCTTTAACGCCATGTTTTTAAGCCAAAGTCTAAAAATATGTAAATTACTGTCGTATTCTCAAATCGGGAGTCCTGCGGTTGCGGGGTCAGTTCCTTCGAGTTATATTGGTCCCGTGGGAGGTGTTGGTGCCACCAACGGGACCGTTTGGGGGTTGTTTTGTGTTGTCAGCAACTAACACATGTTTTTAAGCCTAAGTCTAGAATTATGCAAATTACCGTCGTATTCTCAAACCGGGATTTTTACAGTTACGGGGTCAATTCCTACGAGTTACATTGGTCCCGTGGGAGGTGTTGGTGCCACCCCTAGGGCCGTTCGGGGGCTGTTTCGAGTTTTCACCCACTAACGCCAAGTTATTAAGCCTAAGTCTAGAAATATGAAAATTACCATCGTATTCTCAAATCGGGAGTCCATCGGTTGCGGGGTCAGTTCCTACAAGTCACATTGGTCCCGTGGGAGGTGTTAGTGCCACCCATGGGGCCGTTCGGGGGCTATTTCGAGTTTTCACCCTCTAACGCGATGTTTTTAAGCCTAAATAACGAAAAATGCAAATTACCATCATATTCTCAAATCGGGAGTCCCACGGCTGCGGGGTTCGTTCCTACGAGTTACATTAGTCCCGTGGGAGGTGTTGGTGCCACCCACGGGGCCGTTTGGGGGTTGTTTCGAGTTTTCACGCTCTAATGCCATATTTTTAAGCCTAAGTCTAGAAATATGTAAATTACCATCGTACTCTCAAATCGGGAGTCCCTCGGCTGCGGGGTCAGTTTCTACGAGTTACATTAGTCCTGCGGGAGGTGTAGGTGCTACCCACGAGGACGTTCGGGGGCTGTTTCGAGTTTTCACCCCCTAACGCCTTGTTGTTAAGCTTAAATATAAAAATATGCAAATTACCGTCATACTCTCAAACTGGGAGTCTCGCGGATGCGTGGTCAGTTCCTACGAGTTACATTGGTCCCGTGGGAGGTGTTGGTGCCACCCACGGGGACGTTCGGGGGTTGTTTTGAGTTTTCACCCTCTAACGTCATGTTTTGTTTAAATATAGAAATATGAAAATTACCATCGTATTCTCAGACTGGGAGTCCCGCGGTTGCGGGTTCAGTGCCTACGAGTTACATTGGTCCCGTGGGAGGTGTTGGTGACTCCCACGGGGACGTTCGGGGGCTGTTTCGCCATGTTTTTAAGCCTAAATCTATAAATATGAAAATTATCGTCGTATTCTCAAACCAGGAGTCCCACGGTTCCGCGGCCAGTTCCTACGAGTTACATTGGTCCCATGGGCGGTGTTGGTGCCACCCACGGGGCCGTTCGGGGGCTGTTTCGATTTTTCACCTACTAACGCCATTTTTTAAGCCTAAGTCTAGAATTACACAAATTGCCGTCGTATGCTCAAACCGGGAGTCCCGCGGCTGCTGGGTCAGTTCCTACGAGTTACATTGGTCCCGCGGGGGGTGTTGGTGCCAACCACGGGGCCGTTTGGAGGTTGTTTCAATTTTTCACCCTCTAACGCCATGTTTTGCTTAAATCTAGAAATATGCAAATTATCGTCTTATTCTCAAATCGGGAGTCCAGCGGCTGCGAGGTCTATTCCTACGAGTTACATTGGTCCCGTGGGACGTGTTTTTGCCACCCACGGGGACGTTCGGGGGCCGTTTCGAGTTCTCACCCTCTAACTCCATGTTTTTAAGCCTAAGTCTAGAAATATGAAAATTATCATCGTATTCTCAAACCGGGAGTCCCGCGGCTGCGCGGCCAGTTCCTACGAGTTACATTGGTCCCGTGGGAGGTGTTGGTTCTACCCACAGGGCCGTTCGGGGGCTGTTTCAAATTTCCACCCACTAACGCCATGTTTTTAAGCCTAAGTCTAGAAATACGCAAATTATCATCGTATTCTCAAACCGAAAGTCTCGCGGCTGCGCGGCCAGTTCCTACGTGTTACATTGGTCTCGTGGGAGGTGTTGGTTCCACCTACAGGGCCGTTCGGGGGCTGTTTCGAATTTCCACCCACTAACGCCGTGTTTTTAAGCCTATGTCTAGAATTATGCAAATTAACGTCGTATTCTCAAACCGGGAGTCCCGCGCCTGCGGGGTCAGTTCCTACGAGTTACATTGGTCCCGTGGGAGGTGTTGGTGCCACCCATGGGGCCGTTCGGGGGCTGTTTTGAGTTTTCACCCTCTAATGCCATGTTTTTAATCCAAAGTCTAAAAATATGCAAATTACTGTCGTATTCTCAAATCGGGAGTCCCGCGGCTGCAGGGCCAGTTCCTTCGAGTTATATTGGTCCCGTGGGAGGTGTTGGTGCCACAACGGGACCGTTTGGGGGCTGTTTCGTGTTGTCACCAACTAACGCCATGTTTTTAACCCTAAGTCTAGAATTATGTAAATTACCATCGTATTCTCAAACCGAGAGTCCCGCGGTTACGGGGTCAATTCCTACGAGTTACATTGGTCCCGTGGGAGGTGTTGGTGCCACCCCTGGGACCGTTCGGGGCTGTTTCGAGTTTTAACCCATTAAACCCATGTTTCTTAGCCTAAGTCTAGAATTATGGAAATTACCGTCATATTCTCAAACCGGGAGTACCGCGGCAGCATGGTTAGTTCCTACGAGTTATATTGGCCCCGTGCGAGGTGTTGGTGCCACCCAGGGGGCCCTTCGGGGGTTGTTTCGAGTTTTTACCCTCTAACGCCATGTTTTTAAGCTTAAGTCAAGAAATATGCAAATTACCATTGTATTGTCAAATCGGGAGTCCCCCGGCTGCGATGTCAGATCCTATGAGCCGCATTGGTCCCGAGGGAGGTGTTGGTGCCACACACGGGACCGTTCGGGAGCTGTTTCGAGTTTTCACCCTCTAACGCCATATTTTTAAGCCTAAGTCCAGAAATATGCAAATTACCATCGTATTCTCAAATCAGGAGTCCATCGGTTGCGGGGTCAGTTACTACAAGACACATATGTCCCGTAGGAGGTGTTGGTGCCATCCACGGGGCCGTTCGGGGGCTGTTTCGAGTTTTCACCCTCTAACGCCATATTTTTAAGCCTAAATAATGAAATATGCAAATTATCGTCGTATTCTCAAGACGGGAGTCCCACGGCTGTGGGGTCCGTTCCTACGAGTTGCATTAGTCCCGTGGGAGGTGTGGGTGCCACCCACGGGGATGTTCGGGGGTTGTTTCAAGTTTCACCCTCTAACGTCATGTTTTATTTAAATCTAGAAATATGAAAATTATTGTCGTATTCCCAAACTGGGAGTCTCACGGCTGCGGGGTCAGTTCCTACGAGTTACATTGGTCATGTGGGAGGTGTTGGCGCCACCCACGGGGACGTTCGGGGGCTGTTACGCCATATTTTTAAGCCTAAGTCTAAAAATATGCAAATTATCATCGTATTCTAAAATCAGGAGTCCCGCGGCTGCGCGACCATTTCCTACTAGTTACATTGGTCCCGTGGAAGGTGTTGGTGCCACCCAGGTGCCCTTCGGGGGCTGTTTCGAGTTTTCACCCTCTAACACCATGTTTTTAAGCCAAAGTCTAAAATTATGCAAATTACCATCGTATTCTCAAATCGGGAGTCCCGCGACTGCGGAGTCAGTTCCTACGAGATACGTTGGTCCCGTGGGAAGTGTTGGTGCCACCCACGGGGCCGTTTGGGGATTGTTTTGAGTTTTCACCCTCTAACGTCATGTTTTGTTTAAATCTAAAAATATGAAAATTACCTTCGTATTCTCAAACTGGGAGTCCCGCGATTGCGGGGTCAGTTTCTACGAGTTACATTGGTCCCGTGGGAGGTGTTGGTGCCACCCACGAAGACGTTCGGGGGCTGTTATGCCATGTTTTTAAGCCTGACTCTAGAAATATGCAAATTATAGTCGTATTCTCAAACCGGGAGTCCCGCGGCTACGCGGCCAGTTCCTACGAGTTACATTGGGCCCGTAGAAGGTGTTGGTGCCACCCACAGGGCCGTTCGGGGGCTGTTTCGAGTTTTCATCCACTAACGCCATGTTTTTAAGCCTAAGTTTAGAATTATGCAAATTATCATCGTATTCTCAAACCGGGAGTCCTGCGGCTGTGGGGTCAGTTCCTACTAGTTACATTGGTCCCGTGGGAGTTGTTGGTGCCACCCATTGGGCCGTTCGGGGGCTGTTTCGAGGTTTCACCCTCTAACGCCATGCTTTTAAGCCTAAGTCTAGAAATAAGGAAATTACCATTATACTCTCAAACCGAGAGCCTCGCGGCTGCGGGGTCAGTTCCTAAGAGTTACATTGGTCCCGTGGGAGGTGTTGGTGCCACCCACGGGGACATTTGGGGGCTGTTACGCCGTGTTTTGAATCCTAAGTCTAAAAATATGCAAATTATCATCGTATTCTAAAATCGAGAGTCCCGCGGCTGCACGACCATTTCCTACTAGTTATATTGGTCCCGTGGGAGGTGTTGGTGCCACCCATAGGGCCCTTCGGGGGCTGTTTCGAGTTTTTGACCCTCTAACGCCACGTTTTTAAGCCTAAGTCTAGAAATATGCAAATTACCATCTTATTCTCAAATCGGGGGTCCCGCGGTTGTCGGGTCAGTTTCTACGAGTCACATTGGTCCCGTGGGTGATGTTGGTGCCACCCACGGGGCCGTTCAGGGGTTGTTTTGAGTTTTCACCCTCTAACGACATTTTTTAAGACTAAGTCTAGAAATATGAAAATTACCGTCGTACTCTCAAACCGGGAGTCCCTCAGCTACGAGGTCAGTTTCTACAAGTTACATTGTTCCCGTGGGAGGTGTAGGTGCCACCCACGGGGACGTTCGGGGGCTGTTTCGAGTTTTCACCCCCTAATGCAATGTTTTTAAGCCTAAATATAGAAATATGCAAATTACCGTCGTATTCTCAAACTGGGAGTCCCGTGGGAGGTGTTGGTGATACCCGCGGGGCCGTTCAGGGGTTGTTTCGAGTTTTCACCCACTAACGTCATGTTTTGTTTAAATCTAGAAATATGAAAATAACCATCATATTCTCAAACTGGGAGTCCCGCGGTTGCGATTTCAGTTACTACGAGTTACATTGGTTCCGTGGGAGGTGTTGGTGCCACCCACAAGGACGTTCGGGGGATGTTACGCCATGTTTTTAAACCTATGTCTAAAAATATTCAAATTATCGTCGTATTCTCAAACTGGGAGTCCCATGGGAGTTGGTGGTGCCACCCACGGGGCCGTTCGGGGGCTATTTCGAGTTTTCACCCACTAACGCCATGTTTTTAAGCCTAAGTCTATAAATATTGAAATTATCGTCGTATTCTCAAAATGGGAGTCCCGCGGCTGCGCGGCCAGTTCCTATGAGTTACATTGTGGAAGGTGTTGGTGCCACCCATTGGGCCGTTAGGGGGGTTGTTTCGTGTTTTCACCCTCTAACGCCATGCTTTTAAGCCTAAGTCTAGAAATATGCAAATTACCATTGTACTCTCAAATCGGGAGTCCCACGGCTGCGGGGTCAGTTCCTACGAGTTACATTGGTCCCGTGGGAGGTGTTGGTGCCACCCACGGGGACGTTCGGGGGCTGTTACGCCATGTTTTTAAGCCTAAGTCTATAAATATTGAAATTATTGTCGTATTCTCAAAATGGGAGTCCTGCGGCTGCGCGGCCAGTTCCTATGAGTTACATTGTGGAAGGTGTTGGTGCCACCCGTTGGACCGTTCGGGGGCTGTTTCGAGTTTCCACGTTCTAACGCCATGCTTTTAAGCCTAAGTCTAGAAATATGCAAATTACCATTGTACTCTCAAACCGGGAGTCCCACGACTGCGGGGTCAGTTCCTACAAGTTACATTGGTCTCGTGGGAGGTGCTGGTGCCACCCACGGGGACGTTCAGGGGCTGTTACGCCATGCTTTTAAGCCTAAGTCTAAAAATATGCAAATTATCATCGTATTCTCAAATCGGGAGTCCCGCGACTGCGTGACCATTTCCTACTAGTTACATTGGTCCCGTGGGAGGTGTTGGTGCCACCGACGGGGCCCTTCGATGGCTGTTTCTTGTTTTCACCCTCTAACGCCATGTTTTTAAGCCAAAGTCTAAAATTATGCAAATTACCATCGTATTCTCAAATCGGGAGTCCCACAGCTGCGGAGTCAGTTCCTACGAGTTACATTGGTCCCGTGGGAAGTGTTGGTGCCACCCACGGGGCCGTTTGGGGATTGTTTTGAGTTTTCACCCTCTAACGTCATTGATCGAGTGGAAAAACCGAGCGTTTGTGTAATACGCTAGTCGTTGTTATCGGCTTCCAATCTCAATACAAAAAAGCCTAAACTTGTAACTACACTTCTTAAGGAGTATAGTGGCGAGTCTGGGTATCGAATCCACAGGGAATGGTTTATAGAATTTAATTGATTTATTACTTCTATAGAGAAAATGAAAAAGATGATGATGGTTGACAAGGGGAAATAAGTTGGATCAAATTTATAAAACTAATTAAAATGAATGAGGAAATAGGTTGGAATACAATCCCCCAATCCCTAGTAATTACCCATTAGAATACTAGAATCGTAAATTATAAATTTGAATGAATCCAGTCTTTATAGATCCCAAGCATTACATATATGAGGTTCAAGCCCGCATCATATGAAATCAAAGATAAACATAAAGCGGTGCTAAATAATTACACGCACATCATATTCTTAAATATCCCAAGTACCTAGGGCAAGAGAGATTAAAAGATCTAGGATGATTGTGAACTTCTCTTACACGATTCTTTCAAATTTAAATTTAAATTCAATTTCCTACGTAGATAAATTACATCGGGATGGGTTCATGCATCCCAACCCTTAAAAATTAGCTAAACATGATGAAAACAAAAGAAAACTCTAACAAACATTGTTAACAATTTGCAAAACAATTGAGAATTAAATGGAAAAATAAAATAGAGAATAGAAATTGATACTTGTATTTAGCAAGAGGAGAAAGAGATGAATTTGAATCCAGCAAAACTTCTTCTTCAAACTTACAACTAGAGTTTATGAAAACTTCTACCAAAGAAAACTACAATCTAACTTTCTCTCTCTAATCCTACTCCTACCCTCTAGAATTTGACTCCCTCTCTCTAGAATTAAACTCCCCTCTGAAAATGAGGTGGGGCTTGGTCTTTTATAGCACTCAAAAATGACATTTTTCATGCCTCTACACGTTTTTCCCTTTTCATATACCTAAATGAGACTCTTCCCATGCCTCTCCACGTTTTACAACTAATAAAAACGAATTAAAGAAGAAATTTCAAGAGTTTTGACTCTTCAGCTTCCAGAATTAATTTCAACTTTTGACTTTCTCTCTCCAACTTTAAATGGGCATAACTTCTTCACCGTAGATCGAATTGGGGTGCCATTTTTTCTAGTATTCTTGTAATTTAGATCTATTCAACTTTCTAGTTCGCCCCTCCTCCGGACTAAAGCTGAAAAATTACGAAAATGCCCTTCAACTCTCCATTTCTTGGTTTCTTTCACTATTTTGAGTTCTCCTTCGCACTAACTTGCATGAAATACCTGTAAAACACATGAGAAGTACACAAAACACGAAATACTTGCCAAAAAAGGTTAGTAGCATAAATAAGAGACAAATCCAAGCTAAATACACTGCACGTGATCATAAAAATACCGCAATTAAGGGGATAAATGTGAAGAATATATGCCTAATCACACCCCCTAACTTAGAACTTTGCGCGTCCCGAGCAATGTAAATGAAATTAGTCAAAATTCTACTCTTGAAAATTCTTTTATTAAAATAAAATTCCACTTTCGCAGGCAAGCGATTGCATTTAGCGTATGCAACAAGCCTTTAAACCCCTAGGTTACCCTAGTAGGACGAGTTTTGTCTCGTGAGGGTTTAGAGTGAATACACCCACAAAATTCTTTATTGACTCAAATAAAGATCAAAATACTTAAAAATTGTACAATTTAAAATTTTCGAAAAATACTCACCATAAATTCATATTCAATTGTCTCAAACCATAGTGTGTGTGTGCAAAGCCAAAAATTAAACCTCCAATTTCCACCGATTGAGCATTACGTTACTTTCCGAAAATTCGTTTTGATTCAAATTCTTACGGATTGCACTCACAAACGAATCACTCGGATTGTGGCTATTTTCTCTCGGTATGCATGATATAAAGAGTAAATATAATGGACACAAATTCATGCATACAAAATTGAAAAGAAAGAAATATATGGTGAAAAGATCTCATCATCGGAAAACAGTTATTTGGAAATGGGAACATCACCTCTAATTCACACCATTTAATCTCTCATATTATCTTTTCATGTCTTAGCTCTCCACGCGGTAACCAATTTCGCCATTCGGACTCGGTTAGGACTTTCTTGGGTCATAAAGGTGTAAAGGGTAAAAATGGGAATGGATGGAATGTTCGGAATTGGAAAATGTCCTTATGACGTCCATTTGTGCTTTTTCGGGCATTTGCTCATTTTTCTCTTTCATTTTCAATTTTCATTTTTTTTTTCACTATTTTTTTTTTAACATTTTTTTTCTTGCCCCTTTTTATTGCACAATTTGGACTTACTTGATGAATTTTCTCAATTTTCACAATTCCGGGCTATTTGGGTTTTTCGGGTTGTCAAACGAAAGGAAAATATTTTATTAGGCTCAACTTGGGTTGCAAAGGGATAATTTTTCACAACTTTTTATGGCTAATATTTTTGGGTAACAAATGAGGGCCTACTTCATCGTCCAAATTGCTAATCACATTACCATATGCATCTCGAGATTAATTAAGTTTAGATATATATTTAGCACGAATTTTGAGACAACATTTCACACATTTCCCATAACCGATCAAAACAAAGGATTGAGATCATCAATGACTTATTAAAACGCTGAAAAGAACTTTCAGTTAATCATAAACTCGGATTGATTTAAAAACTCATAAAAAATTGAAAGGCTCGAAATCTCACCGGGTTGGACTAATCTCCACACTTATTCGTAAAGTCGTCAATTTTCTTTCAATTTCCATCTTCGGTCAATTTTGGCTTAGTGCAATTGAGAATTTTACAATTTGAGACTTTAAATAGAATAAAGGTGATATTTTTGAAAAATTTAAATTCCAATTTTTATTTATTTTGAACAAAAATATTTTTGGCTTTTTTCAAAATTTTTCAATTTTTTTTTTTTCAAAACACACTTGGAAAGAACATGTGATCGAATCAATGAATCTAAACAATAAATGGGAAGAATATCCCACACCCCCTAACTTAAATGTTGCATTGTCCTCAATGTGAATCAAGAACACAACATAAAGAGAGGAAAAGAAAGATATTACCCAAATGGAGCGATCCCTGATGAGTGCGAGTCCATTGAATCTACAAAACATGTTAGAACCAAGCATAGCAAAAAGAATAACAAAAACTCTAACTCTCAAAACTAGACTCTAATAAAAGAGAAAAAGAAAAAGAAAAAAAAAACTAACTATTTACAACCTAACATTTGAACAGCTAATAAATCATACACTAAAAGTCGAAAAATTTGAGGGTCCACCCAAAATACAATTTGACTTTGAGGGATTAATGGTGTACCCTCATTAGGATGCATGCCTCCCGAAAAGTAAGAATTCCGTTTGAAAAACGGAAGGCATGTGAAAAGTTTAAAAAATGAACCATCACCAATTACAAAATTTAGGGGGATAATGAAGGATTTTGGTGCATAAGAGGACAAGTCCCATTGGGATCCAAGAAATATAGAATCACGTTCCAAAGATTTTTCAAGTAGTATGGGGAGAGGGGCACACAAAAAGGAACAATCCATATTAGAAAACAATTTAAGCATAGAGTGCTTGTCCTCATAAATCGGAAAATGATCCTCTTGTTGCGTAGCACGTGTGTTGGTCTCTAAGTCGGACGATATTTGAGTCGTATCTTCAAGTACCTCCGAAGACTCAAATGGTATGGGTGGAGGTTTAGGAAGGAGAAATTCATCAATTCTATTGTCCCACTCGCTTTCGTCTAAATGAAAAATTGAGGCCCAAAAAGATTGGACTTCATCATTAAGGCTTGCATCTACCTGTCCAAACTCGCGCTCAAACTCTGCTAGGCTCAACTCCTCTAGATCTCTCTCTTGCTTGGTGTCCTCAAAATTTTTTCCCTCAAAATTTTCAATTGGATCTGGTGGAGTGACACGTCTAAGTGTGTGGCCCGTAAGATGAAGCATCTCAAAATAACATTCCCATACAAGAAGCGGATCAACATCCTTAAGACATTCATCCAATTCTTGTGATGGATTTAATGGTTCGATAATAGTGGGGACACAAGGAGACAAATGATCCTCAACCTCAGTAGATTTTGCAATATTTATAATTGGTTGAGATTCAAAAGAACTTGGATCAATTTCAATGATTTCATTCTCAAAAGTATTAGGTGAAGCGCAAGTCTCGACCTTTTCTAAGTTGTCCAAATAATCATTCAACTCCTTGCAAGTTGCTATAATTTTCGACTCGAGAACAGCATGGTCATCAGATTGCTTTTTTAGATCAAGTAACAGTTCTTCCAAAGTAGGCTTTCTTGGTTCTAGCACCTCGAATTCCTCATTTGGTTGAAAACTTACTTCATCTTCAAAACTATCGGAAAAAAAATCCTCATTGGGTTCAAATAATGCATCTAACTCTTGCTCCCAATAACGATTTTTTTCGCGATATTCTTTTTCAAGTCTTTCTTCTTCAAGCAATTGATTTTGATAAATTTGGAGTTTCTCAGCACTAGGCTTGTATTTAATATAATCATCTTTAGTGATATTGATCCAATGGTCATAAGTCTTGAGTGCCTCCTCGTCCTCATTATTAGCATAACAATTAAAGCCACCAAAAGAGTTAAAATAAGACATTTCAAATTGGGCAATTCAAGAACGTGACACCCATTTTTTTTTTCAATTTTTGTTATATTTTTTTTTTCTCGAAATCACTTGTAGATAAAAATAACTTTCTTAAAAATTTAACAATTTCAATCCCCGGCAACGGCGCCATTTTTGATCGAGTGGAAAAACCGAGCGTTTGTGTAATACGCTAGTCGTTGTTATCGGCTTCCAATCTCAATACAAAAAAACCTAAACTTGTAACTACACTTCTTCAGGATTATAGTGGCGAGTCTGGGTATCGAATCCACAGGGAATGGTTTATAGAATTTAATTGATTTATTACTTCTAGAGAAAAAATGAAAAAGATGATGATGGTTGACAAGGGGAAATAAGTTGGAACAAATTTATGAAACTAATTAAAATGAATGAGGAAATTGGTTGGAATACAATCCCTCTAGAATTTGACTCCCTCTCTCTAGAATTAAACTCCCCTCTGAAAATGAGGTGGGGCTTGGTCTTTTATAGCACTCAAAAATGACATTTTTCATGCCTCTACACGTTTTTCCCTTTTCATATACCTAAATGAGACTCTTCCCATGCCTCTCCACGTTTTACAACTAATAAAAACGAATTAAAGAAGAAATTTCAAGAGTTTTGACTCTTCAGCTTCCAGAATTAATTTCAACTTTTGACTTTCTCTCTCCAACTTTAAATGGGCATAACTTCTTCACCGTAGATCGAATTGGGGTGCCCTGTTTTCCAGTATTCTTGTAATTTAGAGCTCTTCAACTTTATAGTTGGCCCCACCACCGGACTAAGGCTGAAAAATTGCGAAAATGCCCTTCAACTCTCCATTTCTTGGTTTCTTTCACTGTTTTGAGTTCTCCTTCGCACTAACTTGCATGAAATACAAGTAAAACACATGAGAAATACACAAAATACGAAATACTTGCCAAAAAAGGTTAGTAGCATAAATAAGAGACAAATCCAAGCTAAATACACTGCACGTGATCATAAAAATACCGCAATTAAGGGGATAAATGTGAAGAATATATGCATAATCAGTCATGTTCTGTTTAAATCTAGAAATATGAAAATTACCTTCGTATTCTCAAACTGGGAGTCCCGCGGTTACGGGGTCAGTTCCTACAAGTTACATTGGTCCCGTGGGAGGTGTTGGTGCCACCCACGAGGATGTTTGGGGGTTGTTACGCCATGTTTTCAAGCCTAAGTCTAGAAATATGCAAATTATAGTCGTATTCTCAAACCGGGAGTCCCGCGGCTGCGCGGCCAGTTCCTACGAGTTACATTGGTCCCGTGGAAGGTGTTGGTGCCACCCACAGGGCCGTTCGGGGGCTGTTTCGACTTTTCACCCACTAACGCCATGTTTTTAATCCTAAGATTAGAATTATGCAAATTATCATCGTATTCTCAAACCGAGAGTCCTGCGGTTGTGGGGTCAGTTCCTACGAGTTACATGGGTCCCGTGGGAGGTGTTGGTGCCACCCATTGGGCCGTTCGGGGGATCTTTCGAGTTTTCACCCTCTAACGCCATGATTTTAAGCCTAAGTATAGAAATAAGCAAATTACCATTCTACTCTCAAACCGAGAGTGCCGTGGCTGCGAGGTCAGTTCCTACGAGTTACATTCGTCCCGTGGGAGGTGTTGGTGCCACCCATGGGGACGTTCGGGGGCTGTTACACCATATTTTTAAGCCTAAGTCTAAAAATATGCAAATTATCGTCGTATTCTCAAACCGGGAGTCCCACGGCTGCAGGTTCAGTTCCTATGAGTTACATTTGTCCCGTGGGAGGTGTTGGTGCCATCCACGGGGCCGTTCGGGGGCTGTTTCGAGTTCTCACCCTCTAACGCCATGTTTTTAAGCTTAAGTATATAAATAAGAAAATTATCGTCGTATTCTCAAACCGAGAGTCCCGCGGCTGCGCGACCAGTTCCTACGAGTAACATTGGTCCCGTGGGAGGTGTTAGTGCCACCCACGGGGACATTCGGGGGCTGTTTTGACATCTCACCCTCTAATGCCATGTTTTAAAGCCTAAGTCTATAAATATGCAAATTTTCATCGTAATCTCAAACCGGGAGTCCCGCGGCTACGCGACCAGTTCCTACGGGTTACATTGGTCCCGTGGGAGGTGTTGGTGCCACCCACAGGGACATTCGGGGGCTGTTTCAAGTTTTCACCCCCTAATGCCAGGTTTTTAAGCCTAAATATAGAAATATGCAAATTACGGTCGTATTCTCAAACCGGGAGTTCCGCTGCTGTGGGGTCAGTTCCTACGAGTTACATTGGTCCCGTGGGAGGTGTTGGTGCCACCCATTGGGCCGTTCGGGGGCTGTTTCGAGTTTTCACCTTCTAACGCCATGTTTTTAAGCCTAAGTCTAGAAATAGGTAAATTACCATTGTACTCTCAAATCGGGAGTGCCGCGTCTGCAGGGTCAGTTTCTACGAGTTACATTTGTCCCGTGGGAGGTGTTGGTGCCACCCACGGGGACGTTCGGGGGCTGTTACGCCATATTTTTAATCGTAACTCTAAAAATTTGCAAATTATCATCATATTCTCAAACCGGGAGTCCCGCGGCTGCGCGACCATTTCCTACGAGTTACATTAGTCCCGTGGGAGGTGTTGGTGCCACCCAGTGGGGCCGTTCGGGGGCTGTTTCGAGTTTTCACCCACTAAAGCCATGTTTTTAAGCCTAAGTCTAGAATTATCTTACTGTCGCCTTCTCTAATTGGGGGTCCCACGGCTGCGAGGTCAGTTCCTACGAGCCACATTGGTCCCGTGGGAGGTGTTGATGCCACCCACGGGGCCGTTTGGGGGCTGTTTCGAGTTTTCACCCTCTAACGCCATGTTTTTAAGCTTAAGTCTAGAAATATGCAAATTACCATCGTATTCTCAAATCGGGGGTCCCACAGCTGCGGGGTCAGTTTCTACGAGTTACATTGGTCTCGTGGGAGGTGTTGGAACCACCCACGGGGCCGTTCGGGGGCTGTTTTGAGTTTTCACCCTCTAACGCCATATTTTTAAGCCTAAGTATATAAATATGCAAATTACCGCCGTACTCTCCAACCGGGAGTCCCTTGGATACGGGGTCAGTTTCTGCGAGTTACATTGGTCCTGTGGGAGGTGTAGGCGCGACCCATGGGGACTATTTCGAGTTTTCACCCCCTAATGCCATGTTTTTAAGCCTAAATATAGAAATATGCAAATTACCGTCGTATTCTCAAACCGGGAGTCCCGCGGGTGCGGGGTCAGTTCCTAGGAGTTACATTGGTCCCATGGGAGGTGTTGGTGCCACCCACGGGGCCGTTCGGAGGTTGTTTCGATTTTTCACTCTCTAACGTCACATTTTCTTTCAATCTAAAAATATGAAAATTTCCATTGTATTCTCAAATCGGGAGTCCCATTGCTGCAGGGTCAGTTCCTACGAGTTACATTGGTCCTGTGGGAGTTGTTGGTGCCAGCCACGGGGCCGTTCGGAGGTTGTTTCGATTTCTCACCCTCTAAGGCCATGTTTTGCGTAAATCTAGAAATATGAAAATTACCGTCGTATTCTCAAACCAGGAGTCCCGCGGCTCCGGGGTCAGTTCCTACGAGTTACATTGGTCCCGTGGGAGGTGTTGGTGCCACCCACGGGGCCGTTCGGGGGCTGTTTCGAGTTTTCACCCACTTACGCCATGTTTTTAAGCCCAAGTCTAGAATTATGCAAATTACTATCGTATTCTCAAAACGGGAGTCCTGCGGCTGCAGGGTCAGTTCTTACGAGTTACATTGGTCCCGTGGGAAGTGTTGGTGCCACCCACGGGGCCGTTTGGGGATTGTTTTGAGTTTTCACCCTCTAACGTCATGTTTTGTTTAAATCTAGAAATATGAAAATTACCTTCGTATTCTCAAACTGGGAGTCCCGCGGTTGCGGGGTCAGTTCCTACGAGTTACATTGGTCCCGTGGGAGGTGTTGGTGCCACCCACGAGGATGTTTGGGGGTTGTTACACCATGTTTTCAAGCCTAAGTCTAGAAATATGCAAATTATAGTCGTATTCTCAAACCGGGAGTCCCGCGGCTGCGCGACCAGTTCCTACGAGTTACATTGGTCCCGTGGAAGGTGTTGGTGCCACCCACAGGGCCGTTCGGGGGCTGTTTTGACTTTTCACCCACTAACGCCATGTTTTTAAGCCTTAGATTATAATTATGCAAATTATCATCGTATTCTCAAACCGAGAGTCCTGCGGTTGTGGGGTCAGTTCCTACGAGATACATTGGTCCCGTGGGAGGTGTTGGTGCCACCCATTGGGCTGTTCGGGGGATCTTTCGACTTTTCACCCTCTAACGCCATGCTTTTAAGCCTAAGTATAGAAATAAGAAAATTACCATTGTACTCTCAAACCGAGAGTGTCGTGGCTGCGAGGTCAGTTCCTACGAGTTACATTCGTCCCGTGGGAGGTGTTGGTGCCACCCACGGGGACGTTCGGGGGCTGTTACACCATATTTTTAAGCCTAAGTCTAAAAATATGCAAATTATCATCGTATTCTCAGACCGGGAGTCCCACGGCTGCAGGTTCAGTTCCTATGAGTTACATTTATTCTGTGGGAGGTGTTGGTGCCACCCACGGGGCCGTTCGGGGGCTGTTTCGAGTTCTTACCCTCTAACGCCATGTTTTTAAGCTTAAGTATATAAATAAGAAAATTATCGTCGTATTCTCAAACCGAGAGTCCCGCGGCTGCGCGACCAGTTCCTACGAGTAACATTGGTCCCGTGGGATGTGTTGGTGCCACCCACGGGGACATTCGGGGGCTGTTTTGACATCTCACCCTCTAATGCCATGTTTTAAAGCCTAAGTCTATAAATATGCAAATTTTCATCGTATTCTCAAACCGGGAGTCCCGCGGTTACGCGACCAGTTCCTACGGGTTACGTTGGTCCCATGGGAGGTGTTGGTGACACCCACAGGGACGTTCGGGGGATGTTTCAAGTTTTCACCCCCTAATGCCAGGTTTTTAAGCCTAAATATAGAAATATGCAAATTACCGTCGTATTCTCAAACCGGGAGTTCCGCGGCTGTGGGGTCAGTTCCTACGAGTTACATTGGTCCCGTGGGAGGTGTTGGTGCCACCCATTGGGCCGTTCGGGGGCTGTTTCGAGTTTTCACCTTCTAACGCCATGTTTTTAAGCCTAAGTCTAGAAATATGTAAATTACCATTGTACTCTCAAACCGGGAGTGCCGTGTCTGCAGGGTCAGTTTCTACGAGTTACATTTGTCCCGTGGGAGGTGTTGGTGCCACCCACGGGGACGTTCGGGGGCTGTTACGCCATATTTTTAATCGTAAGTCTAAAAATTTGCAAATTATCATCATTTTCTCAAACCGGGAGTCCCGCGGCTGCGCGACCATTTCCTACGAGTTACATTAGTCCCGTGGGAGGTGGTGGTGCCACCCAGTGGGGCCGTTCGGGGGCTGTTTCGAGTTTTCACCCACTAAAGCCGTGTTTTTAAGCCTAAGTCTAGAATTATCTTACTGTCGCCTTCTCTAATTGGGGGTCCCACGGCTGCGAGGTCAGTTCCTACGAGCCACATTGGTCCCGTGGGAGGTGTTGGTGCCACCCACGGGGCCGTTTGGGGGCTGTTTCGAGTTTTCACCCTCTAACGCCATGTTTTTAAGCCTAAGTCTAGAAATATGCAAATTACCATCGTATTCTCAAATCGGGGGTCCCGCAGCTGCGGGGTCAGTTCCTACGCGTTACATTGGTCTCGTGGGAGGTGTTGGTGCCACCCACGGGGCCGTTCGGGGGCTGTTTTGAGTTTTCACCCTCTAACGCCATATTTTTAAGACTAAGTCTAGAAATATGCAAATTACTGCCGTACTCTCCAACCGGGAGTCCCTTGGCTACGGGGTCAGTTTTTGCGAGTTACATTGGTCCTGTGGGAGGTGTAGGCGCGACCCATGGGGACTATTTCGAGTTTTCACCCCCTAATGCCATGTTTTTAAGCCTAAATATAGAAATATGCAAATTACCGTCGTATTCTCAAACCGGGAGTCCCGCGGGTGCGGGGTCAGTTCCTAGGAGTTACATTGGTCCCATGGGAGGTGTTGGTGCCACCCACGGGGCCGTTCGGAGGTTGTTTCGAGTTTTCACCCTCTAACGTCACATTTTGTTTAAATCTAAAAATATGAAAATTTCCATTGTATGTCAAACCGGGAGTCCCATTGCTGCAGGGTCAGTTCCTACGAGTTACATTGGTCCTGTGGGAGTTGTTGGTGCCAGCCACGGGGCCGTTCGGAGGTTGTTTCGATTTCTCACCCTCTAAGGCCATGTTTTGCGTAAATCTAGAAATATGAAAATTACCGTCGTATTCTCAAACCAGGAGTCCCGCGGCTGCGGGGTCAGTTCCTACGAGTTACATTGGTCCCGTGGGAGGTGTTGGTGCCACCCACGGGGCCGTTCGGGGGCTGTTTCGAGTTTTCACCCACTTCCGCCAAGTTTTTAAGCCCACGTCCAGAATTATGCAAATTACTATCGTATTCTCAAAACGGGAGTCCCGCGGCTGCAGGGTCAATTCTTATGAGTTACATTGGTCTTGTGGTAGGTGTTGGTGCCACCCACGGGGTTGTTCGGGGGTTGTTTCGATTTTCACCCTCTAACGCCATGTTTTCCTTCAATCTATAAACATGCAAATTACCGTCGTATTCTCAAATCTGGAGTCCCGCGGTTGCGAGGTCTGTTCCTACGAGCTACATTTGTCCCGTGGGAGGTGTTGGTGCCACCCACAGGGACGTTCGGGGGCTGTTTCGAGTTCTCACCCTCTAACGCCATGTTTTTAAGCTTAAGTATATAAATAAGAAAATTATCGTCGTATTCTCAAACCGAGAGTCCCGCGGCTGCGCGACCAGTTCCTACGAGTTACATTGGTCCTATGGGAGGTGTTGGTGCCACCCACGGGGACGTTCGGGGGCTGTTTCCAGTTTTCACCCACTAACACCATGTTTTTAAGCCTAAGTCTAGAATTATGCAAATTACCGTCGTATTCTCAAATCGGGAGTCCCACGGTAGCAGGGTCAGTTCCTACGAGTTACATTGGTCCCGTGGGACGTGTTGGTTCCACCCACGGGGCCGTTTGGGGGTTGTTTAGATTTTTCACCCTCTAACGCCATGTTTTGCTTAAATCTATAAATATGCAAATTACTGTCTTATTCTCAAATCGTGAGTCCTGCGGCTGTGAGGTCTGTTCCTACGAGTTACATTGGTCCCGTGGGAGGTGTTGGTGCCACCGACGGGGATGTTTGGGGGCTATTTCGAGTTCTCACCCTTTAACGCCATGTTTTTAAGCATAAGTCTAGAAATATAGAAATTATCGTCGTATTCTCAAACCGGGAGTCCCGCGGCTGCGCGACCAGTTCCTAGGAGTTACATTGGTCCAGTGGGAGGTATTGGTGCCACCCACAGGGCCGTTCGGGGGTAGTTTCGAATTTTCACCGACTAACGCCATGTTTGTAAGCCTAAGTCTAGAATTATGCAAATTACCATCGTATAGTCTCAAACCAGGAGTCCCGCGGCTGCGGGGTCAGTTCCTACGAGTTACATTGGTCCCGTGGGAGGTGTTGGTAACACCCATTGGGCCTTTCGGGCCCTGTTTCGAGTTTTCACCCTCTAACGCCATGTTTTTAAGCCTAATTCTAGTAATATGCAAATTACCATTGTCCTCTCAAATCGGGGGTGCCGCGACTGCAGAGTCAGTTCCTACGAGTTACATTCGTCCCGTGGGAGGTGTTGGTGCCACCCACGGGGATGTTCGGGGATGTTACGCCATATTTTTAAGCCTAAGTCTAAAAATATGCAAATTATCTTCGTATTCTCAAACCGAGAGTCCCGCGGCTACGCGGCCATTTCCTACGAGTTACATTGGTCCCGTGGGAGGTGTTGGTGTCACCCACGGGGCAGTTCGGGGGCTGTTTCGAGTTTTCACCCACTAACGCCATATTTTTAATCCTAAGTCTAGAATTATGCAAATTACTATCGTATTCTCAAATCGGGAGTCCCACGGCTGTGGGGTCAGTTCATACGAGCCACATTGGTCCCATGGGAGGTGTTGGTGCCACCCACGGGGCCGTTCGGGGCTTGTTTCGAGTTTTCACCCTCTAACGCCATGTTTTTAAGCTTAAGTCTAGAAATATGCAAATTACCATCGTATTCTCAAATCGGGGGTCCCGCGACTGCGGGGTCAGTAACTACGAGTCAAATTGGTCTCGTGGGAGGTGTTGGTGCCACCCACGGGGTCGTTCGGGGGCTGTTTTGAGTTTTCACCCTCTAACGCCATATTTTTAAGCCTAAGTCTAGAAATATGCAAATCACCGCCGTACTCTCCAACCGGGAGTCCCTCGGCTGCGGGGTCAGTTTCTACGAGTAACATTGGTCCCGTGGGAGGTGTAGGCGCCACCCACGGGGACGCTCGGGGACTGTTTTGAGTTTTCACCCCCTAATGCCATGTTTTAAGCTTAAATATAGAAATATGCAAATTATCGTCGTATTCTCAAATCGGGAGTCGCGCGGGTGCGGGGTCAGTTCCTAGGAGTTACATTGGTCCCGTGGGAGGTGTTGGTGCCAATCACGGGGCCGTTCGGGGGTTGTTTCGAGTTTTCACCCTCTAACGTCATGTTTTGTTTAAATCTAAAATTATGAAAATTACCATCGTATTCTCAAACTGGGAGTCCCACGGCTGCAGGGTCAGTTGCTGCGAGTTACATTGGTCCTGTGGGAGGTGTTGGTGCCACCCACGGGGACGTTCGGGGGTTGTTTCGATTCTTCTCCCTCTAAGGCCATATTTTGCTTAAATCTAGAAATATGCAAATTACCGTCGTTTTCTCAAACCGGTAGTCCCGCGACTGCAGGGTCAGTTCCTACGAGTTACATTGGTCCCGTGGGAGGTGGTTGTGCCACCCACGGGGACGTTCGGGGGCTGTTTCGACTTCTCACCCCCTAACGCCATATTTTTAAGCCTAAGTTTAGAAATATGCAAATTATCATCGTATTCTCAAAACCGGGAGTCCCGCGGCTGTGCGGCCAGTTCCTACGAGTTGCATTGGTCCCGTGGGAGGTGTTGGTGCCACCCACGGGGCTGTTCGGGGGTTGTTTCGATTTTTCACCCTCTAACGCCATGTTTTGTTTAAATCTAGAAATATACAAATTACTGTCGTATTCTCAAACCGGGAGTTCCGAGGCTGCATGGTTAGTTCCTACGAGTTACATTGGTCCCGTGGGAGGTGTTGGTCCCACCCACGGGTCCGTTCGGGGGCTGTTTCGAGTTTTTACCCTCTAACGACATGTTTTTAAACTTAAGTCAAGAAATATACAAATTACCATCGTATTCTCAAACCGGGAGTCCCACGGTTGCGGGGTCAGTTCCTATGAGCCACATTGGTCCCGTGGGAGGTGTTAGTGCCACACACGGGACCGTTCGGGGGCTGTTTTGAGTTTTCACCCTCTAACGCCATGTTTTTAAGCCTAAGTCTAGAAATATGCCAATCACCATCATATTCTCAAACCGGGAGTCCATCAGTTGCGGGGTCAGTTCCTACGAGTCACATTGGTCCCGTGGGAGGTGTTGGTGCCACCCACGGGGCCGTTCGGTGGTTATTTCGAGTTTTCACCCACTAACGTCACGTTTTGTTTAAATCTAGAAATATGAAAATTACCATCGTATTCTCAAACTGGGAGTCCCAGGGCTGCAGGGTCAGTTCCAACGAGCTACATTGGTCCTGTGGGAGGTGTTGGTGCCACCCACGGGGCCGTTCGGGGGCTGTATCGAGTTTTCACCCACTTACGCCATGTTTTTAAGCCTAAGTCTAGAATTCTGCAAATTACCGTCGTATTCTCAAACCGGGAGTCCCGCGACTGCGGCATCAGTTCCTAAGAGTTACATTGGTCCCGTGGGAGGTGGTGGTGCCACCCACGGGGACGTTCGGGGGCTGTTTTGAGTTTTCACCCACTAACGCCATGTTTTTATGCCTAAGTGTAGAATAAAGAAAATTACCATCGTATTCTCAAAACGTGAGTCCCGCGGCAGTAGGGTCAGTTGTTACGAGTTACATTGGTCCCGTGGGAGGTGTTGGTGCCACTCATTGGGCCGTTCGGGGGTTGTTTCGATTTTTCACCCTCTAACGCCATGTTTTGCGTAAATCTAGAAATATGCAAATTACCATCGTATTCTCAAACCGGGAGTCCCACGGTTGCGGGGTCAGTTCCTACGAGACACATTGGTCCCGTGGGAGGTGTTAGTGCCACACACGGGACCGTTCGGGGGCTGTTTTGAGTTTTCACCCTCTAACGCCATATTTTTAAGCCTAAGTCTAGAAATATGCAAATTACAATCATATTCTCAAAGCGGGAGTCCATCAGTTGCGGGGTCAGTTCCTACGAGTCACATTGGTCCCGTGGGAGGTGTTGGTGCCACCCACGGGGCCGTTCGGTGGTTATTTCGAGTTTTCACCCACTAACGTCACGTTTTGTTTAAATCTATAAATATGAAAATTACAATCGTATTCTCAAACCGGGAGTCCCAGGGCTGCAGGGTCAGTTCCAACGAGTTACATTGGTCCTGTGAGAGGTGTTGGTGCCACACACGAGGCCGTTCGGGGGCTGTTTCGAGTTTTCCCCCACAAACGCCATGTTTTTAAGCCTAAGTCTAGAATTCTGCAAATTACCGTCGTCTTCTCAAACCGGGAGTCCCGCGACTGCGGCGTCAGTTCCTAAGAGTAACATTGGTCCCGTGGGAGGTGTTGGTGCCACCCACGAGGACGTTCGGGGGCTGTTTTGAGTTTTCACCCACTAACGCCATGTTTTTAAGCCTAAGTGTAGAATTATGAAAATTACCATCGTATTATCAAAACGTGAGTCCCGCGGCAGCAGGGCCAGTTCTTACGAGTTACATTGGTCCCGTGGGAGGTGTTGGTGCCACTCATTGGGCCGTTCGGGGGTTGTTTCGATTTTTCACCCTCTAACGCCATGTTTTGCGTAAATCTAGAAATATGCAAATTACCATCGTATTCTCAAATAGGGAGTCTCGCGGCTGCGAGGTCTGTTCTTATGAGTTACATTGGTCCCGTGGGAGGTGTTGGTGCCACCCACGGGGACGTTTCGGGGGATGTTTTGACTTCTCACCCTCTAACGCCATGTTTTTAACCTTAAGTTTAGAAATATGGAAATTATCCTCATATTCTCAAACCGGGAGTCCCGCGGTTGCGTGACCAGTTCCTATGAGTTACATTGGCCCCGTGGGAGGTGTTGGTGCCACCCATAGGGCCGTTCGGGGGCTGTTTTGAATTTTCACCCAGTAACGCCATGTTTTTAAGCCTAAGTCTAGCATTATGCAAATTACAGTCGTATTCTCAAATCGAGAGTCCCACAGATATGGGGTCAGTTCCTACGAGTCACATTGGTCCCGTCGGAGGTGTTGGTCCCACCCACGGGTCCGTTCGGGGGCTGTTTCGAATTTTTACCCTCTAACGACATGTTTTTAAACTTATGTCAAGAAATATACAAATTACCATCGTATTCTCAAACCGGGAGTCCCACGGCTGCGGGGTCAGTTCCTACGAGCCACATTGGTCCCGTGGGAGGTGTCAGTGCCACACACGGGACCGTTCGGGGGCTGTTTTGAGTTTTCACCCTCTAACACCATGTTTTTAAGCCTAAGTCTCGAAATATGAAAATTACCGTCGTATTTTCAAACCGAGAGTCCATCAGTTGCGGGGTCAGTTCCTACGAGTCACATTGGTCCCGTGGGAGGTGTTGGTGCCACCCACGGGGCCGTTCGGTGGTTATTTCGAGTTTTCACCCACTAACGTCATGTTTTGTTTAAATAAAAAAATATGAAAATTACCATCGTATTCTCAAACCGGGAGTCCCACGGCTGCAGGGTCAGTTCCTACGAGTTACATTGGTCCTGTGGGAGGTGTTGGTGCCACCCACGGGGCCGTTCGGGGGCTGTTTCGAGTTTTCCCCCACAAACGCCATGTTTTTAAGCCTAAGTCTGGAATTCTGCAAATTACCATCGTATTCTCAAACCGGGAGTCCCGCGACTGCGGCGTCAGTTCCTACGAGTTACATTGGTCCCGTGGGAGGTGTTGGTGCCAGCCATAGGGACGTTCGGGGGCTGTTTTGAGTTTTCACCCACTACGCCATGTTTTTAAGCCTAAGTCTAGAATTATGAAAATTACCGTCGTATTCTCAAAACGTGAGTCCCGCGACTGCAGGGTCAGTTCTTACGAGTTACATTGGCCAGTGGGAGGTGTTGGTGCCACTTATGGGGCCGTTCGGGGGTTGTTTCGATTTTTCACCCTCTAACGCCATGTTTTGCGTAAATCTAGAAATATGAAAATTACTGTAGTATTCTCAAATCGGGAGTCTCGCGGCTGCGAGGTCTGTTCTTTCAAGTTACATTGGTCCCGTGGGAGGTATTGGTGCCACCCACGGGGACATTCGGGGGATGTTTCGAGTTCTCACCCTCTAACGCCATGTTTTTCAGCTTAAGTCTAGAAATATGCAAATTATCGTCGTATTCTCAAATCGGGAGTCCCGCGGCTGCGCGGCCAGATCCTATGAGTTACATTGGTCCCGTGGGAGGTGTTGGTGCCACCCACAGGGCCGTTCGGGGGTTGTTTAGATTTTTCACCCTCTAACGGCATGTTTTATTTAAATTTAGAAATATGAAAATTACCGTCATATTCTCAAATCGGGTGTCCTGCGGCTGTAAGGTATGTTCCTACGAGCTACATTGGTCCCGTGGGAGGTGTTGGTGCCACCCACGGGGACGTTCGGGGGATGTTTCGAGTTCTCACCCTCTAACGCCATGTTTTTAAGCTTAAATCTAGAAATATGAAAATTATCGTCATATTCTCAAATCGAGAGTCCCGCGACTGCACGACCAGTTCCTACGAGTTACATTGGTCCCGTGGGAGGTGTTGGTGCCACCCACGGGGCCGTTCGGGGGCTGTTTCGAGTTTTCACCCACTAACACCATGTTTTTAAGCCTAAGTCTAGAATTATGCAAATTACTGTCGTATTCTCAAACTGGGAGTCCCACGGCAGCAGGGTCAGTTCCTACGAGTTACATTGGTCCCGTGGGAGGTGTTGGTGCCACACACGGGGATGTTTGGGGGTTGTTTCCATTTTTCACCCTCTAACGTCATGTTTTGCTTAAATCTAGAAATATGCAAATTACTGTCGTATTCTCAAATCGGGAGTCCCGTGGCTGCGAGGTTTGTTTCTACGAGTTACATTGGTCCCGTGGGAGGTGTTGGTGCCACCCACAGGGACGTTCGGGGGCTGTTTCGAGTTCTCACCCTCTAACGCCATGTTTTTAAGCCTAAGTCTAGAAATATGCAAATTATCATCGTATTCTCAAACCAGGAGTCCCGCGGTTGCGCGACCAGTTCCTACGAGTCACATTGGTCCCGTGGGAGGTGTTGGTGCCACCCACGGGTCCGTTCGGGGGCTGTTTCGAGTTTACACCCTCTTATGCCATGTTTTTAAGCCTAAATAATGAAATATGCAAATTATCGTCGTATTCTAAAACCGAGAGACCCGCGGCTGCGGGGTCAGTTCCCTCGATTTACATTGGTCCCGTGGGAGGTGTAGGTGCCACCCACGGGGACGTTCGGGGGTTGTTTCGAGTTTTCACCCTCTAACGTCATGTTTTGTTTAAATCTAGAAATATAAAAATTACCATCGTATTCTCAAAGCGGGAGTCGCATGGCTGCAGGGTCAGTTTCTACGAGTTACATTTGTCATGTGGGAGGTGTTGGTTCCACCCACAGGGCCATTCGGGGGTTGTTTCAATTTTTCACCCTCTAAGGCCATGTTTTGCTTAAATTTAGACATATGCAAATTACCATCGTATTCTCAAACCGGGAGTCCCGCGGCTGCGGGGTCAGTTCCTACGAGTTACATTGGTCCCGTGGGAGGTGGTGGTGCCACCCACGGGGACGTTCGGGGGCTATTGCGAGTTCTCACCCCCTAACGCCATGTTTTTAAGCCTAAGTCTAGAAATATGCAAATTATCGTCATATTCTCAAACCGGGAGTTCCGTTGCTGTGCGACCAGTTTCTACAAGTTGCATTGGTCCCGTGGGAGGTGTTGGTGCCACCCACGGGGCCATTCGGGGGCTGTTACGAATTTTCACCCACTAACGCCATGTTTTAAGCCTAATTCTATAATTATGCAAATTACCTTCGTATTCTCAAACCGAGAGTCCCACGACTGCGTGGTCAGTTCCTACGAGTTACATTGGTCCCGTGGGAGGTGTTGGTCCTACCCACGGGTCCGTTCGGGGGTTGTTTCGAGTTTTTACCCTCGAACGCCATGTTTTTAAGCTTAAGCCTAGAAATATGCAAATTACCATCGTATTCTAAAACTGGGAGTCCCACGGCTGCGGGGTCAGTTCCTACGAGCAACATTGGTCCCGTGGGAGGTTGGTGCCACACATGGGACCGTTCGGGGGCTATTTTGAGTTTTCACCCTCTAACTCCATGTTTTTAAACCTAAGTCTAGAAATATGCAAATTATCGTTGTATTCTCAAACTGGGAGTCCATCGGTTGCGGGGTCAGTTCCTACGAGTCACATTGGTCTCGTGGGAGGTGTAGGTGCCACCCACGGGGAAGTTCGGGGGCTGTTTCGAGTTTTCACCCTTTAACGCCATGTTTTTAAGCATAAATAACAAAATATGCAAAGTATCGTCGTATTCTCAAACCAGGAGTCCCGCGGCTGCGGGGTTAGTTCCTACGAGTTACATTGGTCCCGTGAGAGGTGTTGGTGCCACCCACGGGGCCGCTCGGGGGTTGTTTCCAATTTTAACCCTCTAACATCATGTTTTGTTTAAATCTAGAGATATGAAAATTACCATCGTATTCTCAAACTGGGAGTCTCGCGGCTACGGGGTCAGTTTCTAGGAGTCACATTAGTCCCGTGGGAGGTGTTGTTGCCACCCACGGCGACACTCGGGGGCTGTTACGCCAAGTTTTTAAGCCTAAGTCTAGAAATATGTAAATTATCATCGTATTCTCAAACCGAGAGTCTCGCGGCTACGCGGCCAGTTCCTACGAGTTACATTGGTCCCGTTGGAGGTGTCAGTGCCACCCACGGTGCCGTTCGGGGGCTGTTTCGAGTTTTCACCCACTAACGCCATGTTTTTAAGCCTAAGTCTAGAATTATGAAAATTACCGTCGTATTCTCAAATCGGGAGTCCCGCGGCTACAGGGTCAGTTCCTACGAGTTACATTGGTCCCGTGGGAGGTGTTGGTGCCACCCACGGGGCCTTTCGGGATTGTTTTGATTTTTCACCCTCTAACGCCATGTTTCATTTAAATCTAGAAATATTAAAATTACCGTCATATTTTCAAATCGGGTGTCACGTGACTGCGAGGTCTGTTCCTACGAGTTACATTGGTCCCGTGGGAGGTGTTGGTGCCACCCACGGGGACGTTCGGGGGCTGTTTCGAGTTGTCACCCTCTAACGCCATGTTTTTAAGGCTAAGTCTAGAAATATGCAAATTATCGTCGTATTCTGAAACCGGGAGTCGCACGGCTGCGCGACCAGTTCCTACGAGTTACATTGGTCCCGTGGGAGTTGTTGGTGCCACCCACAGGGCAGTTCGGGGGCTGTTTCGAATTTTCACCCACTAACGCCGTGTCTTTAAGCCTAAGTCTAGAATTATGCAATTTACCGTCGTATTCTCAAACCGGGAGTCCCGCGGCTGTGGGGCCAGTTCCTACGAGTTACATTGGTCCCCTTGGAGGTGTTGGTGCCATTCAATGGGCCGTTCAAGGGCTGTTTCGAGTTTTCACCCTCTAACGCCATGTTTTTAAGCCTAAGTCTAGAAATATGCAAATTGCCATTGTACTCTCAAATCGGGAGTCTCGCGGCTGCAGGGTCAGTCCCTACGAGTTACATTTGTCCTGTGGGAGGTGTTGGTGCCACCGAAGGGGCCGTTCGGGGGTTGTTTCGATTTTTCACCATCTAACTCCATGTTTTGCTTAAATTTAGAAATATGCAAATTACCGTCGTATTCTCAAATCGGGAGTCCCGCGGCTGCGAGGTTTATTCCTACGAGTTACATTGGTCCCGTGGGAGGTGTTAGTGCCACCCACGGGGAAATTTCTTGGGCTGTTTCGAGTTCTCACCCTCTAACGCCATGTTTTTAACCTTAAGTCTCGAAATATGCAAATTATCCTCGTATTCTCAAACCAGGAGTCCCGCGGCTGCGCGACCAGTTCCTACGAGATACATTGGTCCCGTGGGAGGTGTTGGTGCCACCCATACGGCCGTTCGGGGGCTGTTTTGAATTTTCACCCAGTAACGCCATGTTTTTAAGCCTAAGTCTAGAATTATGCAAATTACTGTCGTATTCTCAAATCGGGAGTCTCGCGGCTACGAGGTCAGTTCCTACGAGTCACATTGGTCCCGTCGGAGGTGTTGGTGCCACCCACAGGGACCTTCGGGGGTTGTTTTGAGTTTTCACCCTCTAATGCCATTTTTTTAAGCCTAAGTCTACAAATATGCAAATTATCGTCGTACTCCCAAATCGGGAGTTCCTTGGCTGTGGGGTCAGTGTCTACGAGTTACATTGGTCCCGTGGGAGGTGTGGGTGCCACCCACGGGGACGTTCGGGGGCTGTTTTGCATTTTCACCCCTAATGCCATATTTTAAGCCTAAATATAGAAATATGCAAATTACCATCGTATTCTCAAATCGGGTGTCGGCTGCGGGGTCAGTTCCTACAAGCTACATTGGTTACGTGGGAGGTGTTGGTGCCACCCACGAGGCCGTTCGGGGGTTGTTTCGAGTTTTCACCCTCTAACGTCATGTTTTGTTTAAATCTAAAAATATAAAAATTACCATCGTATTCTCGAACTGGGAGTCCCGCGGCTACGGGGTCAGTTCCTATGAGTTACATTGGTCCCGTGGGAGGTGTTGATGCCACCCACGGGGACGTTCGGGGGTTGTTTCAATTTGTCACCCTCTAAGGCCATGTTTTGCTTAAATCTAGAAATATGCAAATTACCGTCGTATTCTCAAACCGGGAGTCCCGCGGCTGCGGGGTCCGTTCCTACGAGTTACATTGGTCCCGTGGGAGGCTTTGGTTCCACCCACGGGGCCGTTCGGGGGCTGTTTCGAGTTTTCACGAACTAACTCCATGTTTTTAAGCCTAAGTATATTATTATGCAAATTACCGTCGTATTCTCAAAATGGGAGTCCCGCGACTGCGGGGTCAGTTCCTACGAGCCACTTTGGTCCCGTGTGAGGTGTTGCTGCTACCCACGGGGCTGTTTGGTGCCTGTTTCGAGTTTTCACTCCCTAACGCCATGTTTTTAAGCCTAAGTCTAGAATTATGCAAATTTTCATTGTATTCTCAAAACAGGAGTCCCGCGGCTACGAGGTCAGTTCCTACGAGTCACACTGGTCCCGTGGGAGGTGTTGGTGCCACCCACGGGGCCGTTCGGGGGCTGTTTCGAGTTTTCACCCTCTAACGCCATGTTTTTATGCCTAAGTCTAGAAATATGCAAATTATCGTTGTACTCTCAAAGCGGGAGTTTCGCGGCTGCGGGGTCAGTTCCTACGAGTTACATTGGTCCCGTGGGGGGTGTTGGTGCCACCCACGGGACCGTTCAGGGGCTGTTTCGTGTTTTCACTAACAAACGCCATGTTTTTAAGCCTAAGTCTAGAATTTTGCAAATTATCGTCGTATTCTCAAATCCGCATTTCCGCGGCAGCGGGGTTAGTTCCTACGAGTTACATTGGTGCCGTGGGAGGTGTTGGTGCCACGCATTGGGCCGTTCGGGGGCTGTTTCGAGTTTTCACCCACTAACGCCATGTTTTTAATCCTAAGTCCAGAATTATGCAAATTACCATCGTATTCTCAAACCGAGAGTCCCGCGGCTGCGTGGTCGGTTCCTACGAGTTACATTAGTCCCGTGGGACGTGCTGGTCCCACCCACGGGGTCGTTCGGGGGCTGTTTCGAGTATTTACCCTCTAATGTAATATTTTTAATCTTAAGTCTAGAAATATGCAAATTACCATCGTATTCTCAAACCGATAGTCCTGCGGCTGCGGGATCAGTTCCTACAAGCCACAATCGTCCCGTGGGAGGTGTTGGTGCCACACACGGGACCGTTCGGGGGCTGTTTCGAGTTTTCACCCTCTAACGCCATGTTTTGCTTAAATATAGAAATATGCAAATTACGGTCGTATTCTCAAATCGAGAGTCCCGCGGCTGCGAGATCTGTTCCTACGAGTTACATTGGTCCCGTGGGAGGTGTTGGTGCCACCCACGGGGACGTTCGGGGGCTGTTTCAAATTCTCACCTCCAAACGCCATGTTTTAAGCCTAAGTCTAGAAATACGTAAATTATCGTTGTATTCTTAATCCGGGAGTCCCACGGCTGTGCGGCCAGTTCCTACGAGTTGCATTGGTCCCGTGGGAGGTGTTATTGCCACCCACGGGGCCGTTCGGTGGCTGTTTCTAATTTTCACCCACTAACGTCGTGTTTTTATCCCTAAGTCTAGAATTATGTAAATTACAGTCGTATTATCAAACCGGGAGTCCCGCGGCTGCGTTGTCAGTTCCTACGAGTTACATTTGTCCCGTTGGAGGTGCTGGTGCCACTCACGGGGCCGTTCGGGGGCTGTTTCGAGTTTTCACCCTCTAACGCCGTGTTTTTAAGCCTAAGTCTATAAATATGCAAATTACCATCGTATTCTCAAACCGGGAGTCCCGCGACTGCGTGGTCAGTTCCTACGAGCCACTTTGGTCCCGTGTGAGGTGTTGCTGCTACCCACGGGGCTGTTTGGTGGCTGTTTCGAGTTTTCACTCTCTAACGCCATGTTTTTAAGCCTAAGTCTAGAAATATGCAAATTTTCATTGTATTCTCAAAACGGGAGTCCCGCGGCTGCGGGATCAGTTCCTACGAGTCACATTGGTCTCGTGGGAGGTGTTGGTGCCACCCACGGGGCCGTTCGGGGGTTGTTTCGAGTTTTCACCCTCTAACGCCATGTTTTTAAGCCTAAGTCTAGAAATATGCAAATTATCGTTGTACTCTCAAAGAGGGAGTTTTGCGGCTGCGGGGTCAGTTCCTACGAGTTACATTGGTCCCGTGGGGGGTGTTGGTGCCACCCACGGGACCGTTCAGGGGCTGTTTCGTGTTTTCACCAACAAACGCCATGTTTTTAAGCCTAAGTCTAGAATTTTGCAAATTATCGTCGTATTCTCAAATCCGCATTCCCGCGGCAGCGGGGTTAGTTCCTACGAGTTACATTGGTTCCGTGGGAGGTGTTGGTGTCACGCATTGGGCCGTTCGGGGGCTGTTTCGAGTTTTCACCCACTAACGCCATGTTTTTAATCCTAAGTCCAGAATTATGCAAATTACCATCGTATTCTCAAACCGAGAGTCCCGCGGCTACGTGGTCGGTTCCTACGAGTTACATTAGTCCCGTGGGATGTGCTGGTCCCACCTACGGGGTCGTTCGGGGGCTGTTTCGAGTATTTACCCTCTAACGTAATATTTTTAATCTTAAGTCTAGAAATATGCAAATTACCTTCGTATTCTCAAACCTATAGTCCTGCGACTGCGGGATCAGTTCCTACAAGCCACAATCGTCCCGTGGGAGGTGTTGGTGCCACACACGGGACCGTTCGGGGGCTGTTTCGAGTTTTCATCCTCTAACGCCATGTTTTGCTTAAATATAGAAATATGCAAATTACGATCGTATTCTCAAATCGAGAGTCCCGCGGCTGCGAGGTCTGTTCCTACGAGTTACATTGGTCCCGTGGGAGGTGTTGGTGCCACCCACGGGGACGTTCGGGGGCTGTTTCAAATTCTCACCTCCAAACGCCATGTTTTAAGCCTAAGTCTAGAAATACGCAAATTATCGTTGTATTCTTAATCCGGGAGTCCCACGGCTGTGCGGCCAGTTCCTACGAGTTGTATTGGTCCCGTGGGAGGTGTTGTTGCCACCCACGGGGCCGTTCGGTGGCTGTTTCTAATTTTCACCCACTAACGTCGTGTTTTTATCCCTAAGTCTAGAATTATGTAAATTACAGTCATATTATCAAACCGGGAGTCCCGCGGCTGCGTTGTCAGTTCTACGAGTTACATTGGTCCCGTTGGAGGTGCTGGTGCCACTCACGGGGCCGTTCGGGGGCTGTTTCGAGTTTTTACCCTCTAACGCCGGCCTAAGTCTATAAATATGCAAATTACCATCGTATTCTCAAACCGGGAGTCCCGCGACTGCGGGGTCAGTTCCTACGAGCCACTTTGGTCCCGTGTGAGGTGTTGCTGCTACCCACGGGGCTGTTTGGTGGCTGTTTCGAGTTTTCACTCTCTAACGCCATGTTTTTAAGCCTAAGTCTAGAAATATGCAAATTTTCATTGTATTCTCAAAACAGGAGTCCCGCGGCTGCGGGGTCAGTTCCTACGAGTCACATTGGTCCCGTGGGAGGTGTTGGTGCCACCCACGGGGCCGTTCGGGGGCTGTTTCGAGTTTTCACCCTCTAACGCCATGTTTTTAAGCCTAAGTCTAGAAATATGCAAATTATCGTTGTACTCTCAAAGCGGGAGTTTCGTGGCTGCGGGGTCAGTTCCTACGAGTTACATTGGTCCCGTGGGGGGTGTTGGTGCCACCCACGGGACCGTTCAGGGGCTGTTTCGTGTTTTCACCAACAAACGCCATGTTTTTAAGCCTAAGTCTAGAATTTTGCAAATTATCGTCGTATTCTCAAATCCGCATTCCCGCGGCAGCGGGGTTAGTTCCTACGAGTTACATTGGTGCCGTGGGAGGTGTTGGTGCCACGCATTGGGCGGTTCGGGGGCTGTTTCGAGTTTTCACCCACTAACGCCATATTTTTAATCCTAAGTCCAGAATTATGCAAATTACCATCGTATTCTCAAACCGAGAGTCCCGTGGCTGCGTGGTCGGTTCCTACGAGTTACATTAGTCCCGTGGGACGTGCTGGTCCCACCCACGGGGTCGTTCGGGGCCTATTTCGAGTATTTACCCTCTAACGTAATATTTTTAATCTTAAGTCTAGAAATATGCAAATTACCATCGTATTCTCAAACCGATAGTCCTGCGGCTGCGGGATCAGTTCCTATAAGCCACAATCGTCCCGTGGGAGGTGTTGGTGCCACACACGGGACCGTTCGGGGGCTGTTTTGAGTTTTCACCCTCTAACGCCATGTTTTGCTTAAATATAGAAATATGCAAATTACGGTCGTATTCTCAAATCGAGAGTCCCGCGGCTGCGAGGTCTGTTCCTACGAGTTACATTGGTCCCGTGGGAGGTGTTGGTGCCACCCACGGGGACGTTCGGGGGTTGTTTCAAATTCTCACCTCCAAACGCCATGTTTTAAGCCTAAGTCTAGAAATACGCAAATTATCGTTGTATTCTTAATCCGGGAGTCCCACGACTGTGCGGCCAGTTCCTACGAGTTGCATTGGTCCCGTGGGAGGTGTTGTTGCCACCCACGGGGCCGTTCGGTGGCTGTTTCTAATTTTCACCCACTAACGTCATGTTTTTATCCCTAAGTCTAGAATTATGTAAATTACAGTCATATTATCAAACCGGGAGTCCCGCGGCTGCGTTGTCAGTTCCTACGAGTTACATTGGTCCCGTTGGAGGTGCTGGTGCCACTCACGGGGCCGTTCGGGGGCTGTTTGGAGTTTTTACCCTCTAACGCCGTGTTTTTAAGCCTAAGTCTATAAATATGTAAATTACCATCGTATTCTCAAACCGGGAGTCCCGCGACTGCGGGGTCAGTTCCTACGAGCCACTTTGGTCCCGTGTGAGGTGTTGCTGCTACCCACGGGGCTGTTTGGTGGCTGTTTCGAGTTTTCACTCTCTAACGCCATGTTTTTAAGCCTAAGTCTAGAAATATGCAAATTTTCATTGTATTCTCAAAACAGGAGTCCCGCGGCTGCGGGGTCAGTTCCTACGAGTCACATTGGTCCCATGGGAGGTGTTGGTGCCACCCACGGGGCCATTCGGGGGCTGTTTCGAGCTTTCACCCTCTAACGCCATGTTTTTAAGCCTAAGTCTAGAAATATGCAAATTATCGTTGTACTCTCAAAGCGGGAGTTTCGTGGTTGCGGGGTCAGTTCCTACGAGTTACATTGGTCCCGTGGGGGGTGTTGGTGCCACCCACGGGACCGTTCAGGGGCTGTTTCGTGTTTTCACCAACAAACGCCATGTTTTTAAGCCTAAGTCTAAAATTTTGCAAATTATCGTCGTATTCTCAAATCCGCATTCCCGCGGCAGCGGGGTTAGTTCCTACGAGTTACATTGGTGCCGTGGGAGGTGTTGGTGCCACGCATTGGGCGGTTCGGGGGTTGTTTCGAGTTTTCACCCACTAACGCCATGTTTTTAATCCTAAGTCCAGAATTATGCAAATTACCATCGTATTCTCAAACCGAGAGTCCCGCGGCTGCGTGGTCGGTTCCTACGAGTTACATTAGTCCCGTGGGACGTGCTGGTCCCACCCACGGGGTCGTTCGGGGGCTATTTCGAGTATTTACCCTCTAACGTAATATTTTTAATCTTAAGTCTAAAAATATGTAAATTACCATCGTATTCTCAAACCGATAGTCCTGCGGCTGCGGGATCAGTTCCTACAAGCCACAATCGTCCCGTGGGAGGTGTTGGTGCCACACACGGGACCGTTCGGGGGCTGTTTCGAGTTTTCACCCTCTAACGCCATGTTTTGCTTAAATATAGAAATATGCAAATTACGGTCATATTCTCAAATCGAGAGTCCCGCGGCTGCGAGGTCTGTTCCTACGAGTTACATTGGTCCCGTGGGAGGTGTTGGTGCCACCCACGGGGACGTTCGGGGGCTGTTTCCAATTATCACCTCCAAACGCCATGTTTTAAGCCTAAGTCTAGAAACACGCAAATTATCGTTGTATTCTTAATCCGGGAGTCCCACGGCTGTGCGGCCAGTTCCTACGAGTTGCATTGGTCCTGTGGGAGGTGTTGTTGCCACCCACGGGGCCGTTCGATGGCTGTTTCTATTTTTCACCCACTAACGTCGTGTTTTTATCCCTAAGTCTAGAATTATGTAAATTACAGTCATATTATCAAACCGGGAGTCCCGCGGCTGCGTTGTCAGTTCCTACGAGTAACATTGGTCCCGTTGGAGGTGCTGGTGCCACTCACGGGGCCGTTTGGGGGCTGTTTCGAGTTTTTACCCTCTAACGCCGGCCTAAGTCTATAAATATGCAAATTACCATCGTATTCTCAAACCGGGAGTCCCGCGACTGCGGGGTTAGTTCCTACGAGCCACTTTGGTCCCGTGTGAGGTGTTGCTGCTACCCACGGGGCTGTTTGGTGGCTGTTTCGAGTTTTCACTCTCTAACGCCATGTTTTTAAGCCTAAGTCTAGAAATATGCAAATTTTCATTGTATTCTCAAAACAGGAGTCCCGCGGCTGCGGGGTCAGTTCCTACGAGTCACATTGGTCCCGTGGGAGGTGTTGGTGCCACCCACGGGGCCGTTCGGGGGCTGTTTCGAGTTTTCACCCTCTAACGCCATGTTTTTAAGCCTAAGTCTAGAAATATGCAAATTACCGTCGTATTCTCAAATCGGGAGTCCCGCGGTTGTGCGGCCAGTTCCTACGAGTTGCATGGGTCCCGTGGGAGGTGTTGGTGCCACCCACGGGGCCGTTCGGTGGCTGTTTCTAATTTTCACCCACTAACGTCGTGTTTTTATCCCTAAGTCTAGAATTATGTAAATTACAGTCATATTATCAAACCGGGAGTCCCGCGGCTGCGTTGTCAGTTCCTACGAGTTACATTGGTCCCGTTGGAGGTGCTGGTGCCACTCACGGGGCCGTTCGGGGGTTGTTTCGAGTTTTTACCCTTTAGCGCCGTGTTTTTAAGCCTAAGTCTATAAATATGCAAATTACCATCGTATTCTCAAACCGGGAGTCCCGCGACTGCGGGGTCAGTTCCTACGAGCCACTTTGGTCCCGTGTGAGGTGTTGCTGCTACCCACGGGGCTGTTTGGTGGCTGTTTCGAGTTTTCACTCTCTAACGCCATGTTTTTAAGCCTAAGTCTAGAAATATGCAAATTTTCATTGTATTCTCAAAACAGGAGTCCCGCGGCTGCGGGGTCAGTTCCTACGAGTCACATTGGTCCCGTGGGAGGTGTTGGTGCCACGCATTGGGCCGTTCGGGGGCTGTTTCGAGTTTTCACCCACTAACGCCATATTTTTAATCCTAAGTCCAGAATTATGCAAATTACCATCGTATTCTCAAACCGAGAGTCCCGTGGCTGCGTGGTCGGTTCCTACGAGTTACATTAGTCCCGTGGGACGTGCTGGTCCCACCCACGGGGTCGTTCGGGGGCTATTTCGAGTATTTACCCTCTAACGTAATGTTTTTAATCTTAAGTCTAAAAATATGTAAATTACCATCGTATTCTCAAACCGATAGTCCTGCGGCTGCGGGATCAGTTCCTACAAGCCACAATCGTCCCGTGGGAGGTGTTGGTGCCACACACGGGACCGTTCGGGGGCTGTTTCGAGTTTTCACCCTCTAACGCCATGTTTTGCTTAAATATAGAAATATGCAAATTACGGTCATATTCTCAAATCGAGAGTCCCGCGGCTGCGAGGTCTGTTCCTACGAGTTACATTGGTCCCGTGGGAGGTGTTGGTGCCACCCACGGGGACGTTCGGGGGCTGTTTCCAATTATCACCTCCAAACGCCATGTTTTAAGCCTAAGTCTAGAAACACGCAAATTATCGTTGTATTCTTAATCCGGGAGTCCCACGGCTGTGCGGCCAGTTCCTACGAGTTGCATTGGTCCTGTGGGAGGTGTTGTTGCCACCCACGGGGCCGTTCGATGGCTGTTTCTAATTTTCACCCACTAACGTCGTGTTTTTATCCCTAAGTCTAGAATTATGTAAATTACAGTCATATTATCAAACCGGGAGTCCCGCGGCTGCGTTGTCAGTTCCTACCAGTAACATTGGTCCCGTTGGAGGTGCTGGTGCCACTCACGGGGCCGTTTGGGGGCTGTTTCGAGTTTTTACCCTCTAACGCCGTGTTTTTAAGCCTAAGTCTATAAATATGCAAATTACCATCGTATTCTCAAACCGGGAGTCCCGCGACTGCGGGGTCAGTTCCTACGAGCCACTTTGGTCCCGTGTGAGGTGTTGCTGCTACCCACGGGGCTGTTTGGTGGCTGTTTCGAGTTTTCACTCTCTAACGCCATGTTTTTAAGCCTAAGTCTAGAAATATGCAAATTTTCATTGTATTCTCAAAACAGGAGTCCCGCGGCTGCGGGGTCAGTTCCTACGAGTCACATTGGTCCCGTGGGAGGTGTTGGTGCCACCCACGGGGCCGTTCGGGGGCTGTTTCGAGTTTTCACCCTCTAACGCCATGTTTGTAAGCCTAAGTCTAGAAATATGCAAATTACCGTCGTATTCTCAAATCGGGAGTCCCGCGGTTGTGCGGCCAGTTCCTACGAGTTGCATGGGTCCCGTGGGAGGTGTTGGTGCCACCCACGGGGCCGTTCGGTGGCTGTTTCTAATTTTCACCCACTAACGTCGTGTTTTTATCCCTAAGTCTAGAATTATGTAAATTACAGTCATATTATCAAACCGGGAGTCCCGCGGCTGCGTTGTCAGTTCCTACGAGTTACATTGGTCCCGTTGGAGGTGCTGGTGCCACTCACGGGGCCGTTCGGGGGTTGTTTCGAGTTTTTACCCTCTAACGCCGTGTTTTTAAGCCTAAGTCTATAAATATGCAAATTACCATCGTATTCTCAAACCGGGAGTCCCGCGACTGCGGGGTCAGTTCCTACGAGCCACTTTGGTCCCGTGTGAGGTGTTGCTGCTACCCACGGGGCTGTTTGGTGGCTGTTTCGAGTTTTCACTCTCTAACGCCATGTTTTTAAGCCTAAGTCTAGAAATATGCAAATTTTCATTGTATTCTCAAAACAGGAGCCCCGCGGCTGCGGGGTCAGTTCCTACGAGTCACATTGGTCCCGTGGGAGGTGTTGGTGCCACCCACGGGGCCGTTCGGGGGCTGTTTCGAGTTTTCACCCTCTAACGCCAAGTTTTTAAGCCTAAGTCTAGAAATATGCAAATTATCGTTGTACTCTCAAAGTGGGAGTTTCGTGGCTGCGGGGTGAGTTCCTACGTGTTACATTGGTCCCGTGGGGGGTGTTGGTGCCACCCACGGGACCGTTCAGGGGCTGTTTCGTGTTTTCACCAACAAACGCCATGTTTTTAAGCCTAAGTCTAGAATTTTGCAAATTATCGAAGTATTCTCAAATCCGCATTCCCGCGGCAGCGGGGTTAGTTCCTACGAGTTACATTGGTGCCGTGGGAGGTGTTGGTGCCACGCATTGGGCCGTTCGGGGGCTGTTTCGAGTTTTCACCCACTAACGCCATGTTTTTAATCCTAAGTCCAGAATTATGCAAATTACCATCGTATTCTCAAACCGAGAGTCCCGCGGCTGCGTGGTCGGTTCCTACGGGTTACATTAGTCCCGTGGGACGTGCTGGTCCCACCCACGGGGTCGTTCGGGGGCTATTTCGAGTATTTACCCTCTAACGTAATATTTTTAATCTTAAGTCTAGAAATATGCAAATTACCATCGTATTCTCAAACCGATAGTCCTGCGGCTGCGGGATCAGTTCCTACAAGCCACAATCGTCCCGTGGGAGGTGTTGGTGCCACACACGGGACCGTTTGGGGGCTGTTTCGAGTTTTCACCCTCTAACGCCATTTTTTAAGCCTAAGTTTAGAAATATCCAAATTACCGTTGTATTGTGGGTCGGTTCGTACGAGTCACATTGGTCCTGTGGGAGGTGTTGGCGCCACCCACGGGGCCGTTCGGGGGCTGCTTCGAGTTTTCACCCTCTAATGCCATGTTTTTAAGCCAAAATAAAGAAATATGCAAATTATCATCGTATTCTCAAATCGAGAGTCCCGCGGCTGCGGGGTTAGTTCCTTCGAATTACATTGGTCCCGTGGGAGGTGTTGGTGCCACCGACGGGGCCGTTCGGGGGTTGTTTCGATTTTTCACCCTCTAACGGCATGTTTTGCTTAAATCTAGAAATATCTAAATTACTATCTTATTCTCAAATCGGGAGTCCCTCGGCTGCGAGTTCTGTCCCTACGAGTTACATTGGTCCCGTGGGAGGTGTTGGTACCACCCACGGGGACGTTTGGGGGCTGTTTCGAGTTTTAACTCTCTAACGCCATGTTTTTAACCCTAAGTCTAAAAATATACAAATTATTATCGTATTCTCAAACTGGGAGTCCCACAACTGCGCGACCAGTTCCTATGAGTTACATTGGTCCCGTGGGAGGTGTTGGTGGCACCCACAGGGCCGTTCGGGGGCTGTTTCGAATTTTAAGCCACTAACGCCATGTTTTTAAGCCTAAGTCTAGAATTAAGCAAATTACCGTCGTATTCTCAAATCGGGAGTCCCGCAGCTGCGAGGTCAGTTCCTACGAGTTTCATTGGTCCCGTGGGAGGTGTTGGTGCCTTTCATTGGGTCGTTTAGGGGGCTATTTCGAGTTTTCACCCTCTAACGCCATGTTTTTAATCCTACATTTAGAAATATGAAAATTACCATTGTACTCTCAAATCGGCTGTCCCGCGGCTGCGGGGTCAGTTACTACGAGTTACATTGGTCCCGTGGGAGGTGTTGGTGCCCCCCACGGGGACGTTCGGGGGCTGTAACACCATATTTTTAAGCCTAAGTCTATAAATATGCAAATTATCGTTGTATTCTCAAACCAGGAGTCCCGCGGCTGCGCGACCATTTCCTACGAGTTACATTGGTCCCGGGGGAGGTGTTGATGACACCCACGGGGCCGTTCAAGGGCTGTTTCGAGTTTTCACCCACTAACGCCATGTTTTTAATTCTAAGTCTAGAATTATGCAAATTACAATCGTATTCTCAAATCAGGAGTCCCATGGCTGCGGGGGCAGTTCCTACGAGTCACATTGGTCCCGTCGGAGGTGTTGGTGCCACCCACGGGGGCGTTCGGGGGTTGTTTCGAGTTTTCACCCTCTAACTCCATATTTTTAAGCCTAAGCCTAGAAATATGCAAATTATCATCGTACTCTCAAACCGCTAGTCCCTTGGCTACGGGGTCAGTTTCTACGAGTTACAATGGTCCCATGGGAGGTGTAGGTGCCACTCACGTGGACGTTCGGGGGTTGTTTTGAGTTTTCACCTCCTAATGCCATATTTTTAAGCCTAAATATAGAAATACGAAAATTACCATCGTAATCTCAAACCGGGAGTCCCGCTGCCGCGAGGTCAGTTCCTACGAGCTACATTGGTCTAGTGGGAGGTGTTGGTGCCACCCACGGGGCCGTTCGGGGGTTATTTCGAGTTTTCACCCTCTAACGCCATGTTTTGTTTAAATATAGACTTATAAAAATTATCGTCGTATGCTCGAACTTGGAGTCCCGCGGCTGCGGGATTAGTTCCTACGAGTTACATTGGTCCAGTGGGAGGTGTTGGTGCCACCCACGGGGACATTTGGGGGGCTAATACGCCATGTTTTTAAGCCTAAGTCTAGAAATATGCAAATTATCATCGTATTCTCTAACCGGGAGTCCCGTGGCTGCGCGACCAGTTCCTACGAGTTACACTGGTCTCGTGGGAGGTGTTGGTTCCACCCACGGGGCCGTTCGGGGGTTGTTTCGAGTTTTCACCCACTAACGCCATGTTTTTAAGCCTAAGTCTAGAATTATGCAAATTACCGTCGTATTCTCAAAATGGGAGTCACGCGGCTGCAGGGACAGTTCCTACGAGTTACATTGGTCCCGTGGGAGTTATTGGTACCACCCACGGGGCCATTGGGGGGTTGTTTCGATTTTTCACCCTCTAATGCCATATTTTGCTTAAATCTAGAAATATACAAATTACGGTCGTATTCTTAAATCGGGAGTCCCGCGGCTGCGAGGTCTGTTCCTACGAGTTACATTGGTCTTGTGGCAGGTGTTGGTGCCACCCACGGGGACGTTCGGGGGAAGTTTCGAATTCTCACACCCTAATGCCATGCTTTTAAGCCTAAGTCTATAATTATGTAAATTACCGTCGTATTATCAAATCGGGAGTCCCGCGACTGCGTGGTCAGTTCCTACGAGTTACATTGGTCCCGTGGGTGGTGTTGGTGCCACCCACGGGGCCGTTTGGGGGCTGTTTAGAGTGTTCACCCTCTAATGCCATGTTTTTAAGCCTAAGTCTAGAAATATGCAAATTACCATCGTATTCTCAAACCGGGAGTCCCGCGGCTGTGGGGTGAGTTCCTACTAGTTACATTGGTCCCGTAGGAGGTGTTGGTGCCATCCACGGGGCCGTTCGGGGGCTGTTTCGAGTTTTCACCCACTAAGGCCAAGTTTTTAAGCCTAAGTCTGGAAATATTCAAATTATCAACGTATTCTCAAATCGAGAGTCCCGCGGCTACGCGGCCAGTTCCTACGAGTTACATTGGTCCCGTGGGAGGTGTTGGTGCCACCCACGGGGCCGTTCGGGGCTTGTTTTGAGTTTTCACCCACTAACGCCATGTTTTTAAGCCTAAGTCTAGAATTATGCAAATTTCCAACGTATTTAAAAAACGGGAGTTCCGCGGCTGAAGGGTCAGTTCCTACGAGACACATTGGTCCCGAGGAAGGTGTTGGTGCCACCCACGGGGCCGTTCGGGGACTGTTTCGAGTTTTCACCCACTAACGCCATATTTTTAAGCCTAAGTCTATAAATATGCAAATTACAATCGTACTCTCAAACCGGGAGTCCCTCGGCTGCGGGGTCAGTTTCTACGAGTTACATTGGTCCCGTGGGACGTGTAGGTACCACCCACGGGGACGTTCGGGGGCTGTTTTGAGTTTTTACCCCTAATGCCATGTTTTTAAGCCTAAATATAGAAATATGCAAATTACCATCGTATTCTCAAATCGGGAGTCCCACGACCGCATGGTCAGTTCCTACGAGTTACATTGGTCCCGTGGGAGGTGTTGGTGCCACCCACGGGGCCGTTCGGGGGTTGTTTCGAGTTTTCACCCTCTAACGTCATGTTTTGTTTAAATCTAGAAATATGAAAATTACCGTCATATTCTCAAACTGGGAGTCCCACGGCTGCGAGGCAGTTCTTACGAGTTACATTGGTCCCGTGGGAGGTGTTGGTGCCACCCACGGGGACGTTCGGGGGCTAAGTCTAGAAATATGCAAATTATCATCGTATTCTCAAACCAGGAGTCCCGTGACTGCGCAACCAGTTCCTACGAGTTACATTGGTCCCGTGGGTGGTGCTGGTTCCACCCACGGGGCCGTTCGGGGACTGTTTCGAGTTTTCACCCACTAACGCCATGTTTTTAAGCCTAAGCCTAGAATTATGAAAACTACCGTCTTATTCTCAAAACCGGAGTCCCGCGGCTGCAGGGTCAGTTCCTAGGAGTTACATTGGTCCCGTGGGAGGTGTTGGTACCACCCACGAGGCCATTCGGGGGTTGTTTCGATTTTTCACCCTCTAATGCCATGTTTTGCTTAAATCTAGAAATATACAAATTACGGTCGTATTCTCAAATCGGGAGTCCCGCGGCAGCGAGGTCTGTTCCTACGAGTTACATTGGTCCCGTGGGCGGTGTCGATTCCACCCACGGGGACGTTCGGGGGTTGTTTCAAATTCTCACTCCCTAACGCCATGTTTTTAAGCCTAAGTCTAGAAATATGCAAATTACCGTCGTATTCTCAAATCGGGAGTCCCGCGGTTGTGCGGCCAGTTCCTACGAGTTGCATGGGTCCCGTGGGAGGTGTTGGTGCCACCCACGGGGCCGTTCGGTGGCTGTTTCTAATTTTCACCCACTAACGTCATGTTTTTATGCTTAAGTCTAGAAGGATCTAAATTACCGTCGTATTATCAAACTGGGAGTCCCGCGACTGCGTGGTCAGTTCCTACGAGTTACATTGGTCCCGTGGGAGGTGTTGGTGCCACCCACGGGGCCGTTCGGGGGCTGTTTCGAGTTTTCACCCTCTAACGCCATGTTTTTTAGCCTAGGTCTAGAAATATAAAAATTACCATCGTATTCTCAAATCGGGAGTCCCGCAACTGCGGGGTCAGTTCCTACGAGCCACATTGGTCCCGTGTGAGGTGTTGTTGCTACCAACGGGGCTGTTCGGTGGCTGTTTCGAGTTTTCACTCTCTAACGCCATGTTTTTAAGCCTCAGTCTAGAAATATGCAAATTATCATCGTATTCTCAAAACGGGAGTCCCGCGGCTGCGGGGTCAGATCCTACGAGTCACATTGGTCCCGTGGGAGGTGTTGGTGCCACCCACGGGGTCGTTCGGGGGATGTTTCGAGTTTTCACCCTCTAACGCCATGTTTTTAATCCTAAGTCTAGAAATTTACAAATTATCGTTGTAGTTTTAAAGCGGGAGTTCCGCGGCTACGGGGTGAATTACCACGAGTTACATTGGTCCTGTGGGAGGTGTTGGTGCCACCCACGGGACCGTTCGGGGGCTGTTTCGTGTTTTCACCAACTAACGCCATGTTTTTAAGCCTAAGCCTAGAATTATGCAAATTACCATCGTATTCTCAAATCGGGAGTCCCGCTGCAGCGCGACCAGTTCCTACGAGTTACATTGGTCCCGTGGGAGGTGTTGGTGCCACCCATTGGGCCGTTCAGGGGCTGTTTCGAGTTTTCAACCACTAACACCATGTTTTTAAGCCCAAGTCTAGAATTATGCAAATTATCATCATATTCTCAAACCGGGAGTCCCGCGACTGCTTGGTCAGTTCCTACGAGTTACATTGGTCCCGTGGGACGTGTTCCTACGGGGTCGTTCGGGGGCTGTTTAGAGTATTTACCCTCTAACTCCATGTTTTTAAGCTTAAGTCTAGAAATATGCAAATTACCATCGTATTTTCAAACAGAGAGTCCCGCGGCTGTGGGGTCAGTTCCTACGAGCCACATTGGTCCCGTGGGAGGTGTTGGTGCCACACACGGGACCGTTCGGGCGCTGTTTCGAGTTTTCACCCTCTAACGCCATATTTTTAAGACTAAGTCTATAAATATGCAAATTACAGTCGTTTTCTCAAAACGGGAGTCCTGGGGGTGCGGGGTCAGTTCCTACGAGTCTCATTGGTCCCGTGGGAGGTGTTGGTGCCACCCTCGGGGCCATTCTGGGGCTGTTTCGAGTTTTCACCCTCTAAGCCATGTTTTGAAGCCTAAGTCTAGAAATTTGAAAATTACCGTCATAGTCTCACACCGGGAGTCCATCGGTTGTGGGTCAGTTCCTACAAGTCACATTGGTCCCGTGGTAGGTGTAGGTGCCACCCACGGGGCCGTTCGGGGGCTGTTTCGAGTTTTCACCCTCTAATGCCATGTTTTTAAGCCTAAATAACGAAATATGCACATAACCGTCATATTCTCAAATCGGGAGTCCCGCGACTGCGGGGTCAGTTGCTTCGAGTTACATTGGTCCCGTGGGAGGTGTTGGTGCCACCCACGGGGCCGTTCGGGGGTCGTTTCGAATTTTCACCCTCTAACGTCATGTTTTGTTTAAGTCTAAAAATATGAAAATTACCGTCATATTTTCAAACTGGGATTGTCGCGGTTGCGGGGTGAGTTCCTACGAGTCACATTGGTCCCGTGGGAGGTGTTGGTGGCACCCACGGGGACGTTCGGGGGCTGTTACGCCATGTTTTTAAGCCTAAATCAAGAAATATGCAAATTATTGTCTTATTCTCAAACCGAGAGTCCCGCAGTTGCGCGGCCAGTTCCTACGAGTTACATTGGTCCAGTGAGAGGTGTTGGTGCCACCAACGGGGCCGTTCGGGGGTTGTTCAATTTTTTACCCTCTAACGCCATGTTTTGCTTAAATCTAGAAATATGCAAATTACCGTCGTATTCTCAAATAGGGAGTCCCGCGGCTGCGAGGTCTGTTCCTATGAGTTACATTGGTCCCGTGGGAGGTGTTGGTGCCACCCACGGGGACGTTCGAGGGCTGTTTCGAGTTCTCACCTTCTAACGCCATGTTTTTAAGCCATAGTCTAGAAATATGCAAATTATCATCGTATTCTCAAACCGGGAGTCTTGCGGCTATGTGACCAGTTCCTACGAGTTACATTGGTTCCGTGGGAGGTGTTAGTACCACCCACAGGGCCGTTCGGGGGCTTTTTGAAATTTCACCCACTAACGCCATGTTTTTAAGCCTAAGTCTAGAATTATGCAAATTACCGTCGTATTCTCAAAATGGGAGTCCCGCGGTTGCGGGGTCAGTTCCTACGAGTTACATTGGTCCCGTGGGAGGTGTTGGTACCACTCATTGGGTCGTTCGGGGGCTGTTTCGAGTTTTCACCCTCTAACGCCATGTTTTTAAGCCTAAGTCTAGAAATATCAAAATTACCATTGTACTCTCAAACCGGGAGTCCCGCGGCTGCGGGGTCAGTTCCTACGAGTTACATTGGTCCCGTGGGAGGTGTTGGTGCCACACACGGGGATGTTCGGGGGCTGTTACGCCATATTTTTAAGCATAAGTCTAAAAATATGCAAATTTTCATCTTATTCTCAAACCGGGAGTCTTGCGGCTGCGCGGCCATTTCCTACGAGTTACATTGGTCCCGTAGGAGGTGTTGGTGCCACGCACGGGGCCGTTCGGGGGCTATTTCGAGTTTTCACCCACTAACGCCATGTTTTTAAGCCTAAGTCTAGAATTATGCAAATTCCAGTCGTATTCTCAAATCGGGAGTCCCACGACTACGGGGTTAGTTCCTACGAGCCACATTGGTCCCGTGGGAGTTCTTGGTGCCACCCATGGGGCCGTTCGGGGGTTGTTTCGAGTTTTCACGCTCTAACGTCATGTTTTTAAGCCTAAATCTAGAAATATACAAATTACCATCGTATTCTCAAATTGGGGGTCCCGCGGCTGCGGGGTCAGTTCCTACGAGTCACATTGGTCCTGTGGGAGGTGTTGGTGCCACCCACGGGGCCGTTCGGGGGCTGTTTCGAGTTTTAACCCTCTTACGCCATATTTTTAAGCCCAAGTCTATAAATATACAAATTACCATCGTACTCTCAAACCGGGAGTCCCTCAGCTGCGGGGTCAGTTTCTACGAGTTACATTGGTCCCGTGGGTGGTGTAGGTGCCACCCACGGGGACGTTCGGGGGCTGTTTCTAGTTTTTACCCCCTAATGCCATGTTTTTAAGCCTAAATATAGAAATATACAAATTACCATCGTATTCTCAAACCGAGAGTCCCACGACCGCAGGGTCAGTTCCTGTGAGTTACATTGGTCCTGTGGGAGGTGTTGGTGACACCCACGGGGTCGTTCGGGGGTTGTTTCGAGTTTTCACCCTCTAACGTCATGTTTTGTTTAAATCTAGAAATATGAAAATTACCGTCGTATTCTCAAACTGGGAGTCCCGCGGCTGCGGGGTCAGTTCCTACGAGTTACATTGGTCCCGCGGGAGGTCTTGGTGCCACCCACGGGGACGTTTGGGGGCTAATACGCCATGTTTTTAAGCCTAAGTCTAGAAATATGCAAATTATCATCGTATTATCAAACCGGGAGTCCCGTGGCTGCGCGGCCAGTTCCTATGAGTTACATTGGTCCCGTGGGAGGTGTTGGTTCCACCCACGAGGCCGTTCGGGGGCTGTTTCGAGTTGTCACCCACTAACGCCATGTTTTTAAGACTAAGTCTAGAATTATGTGAATTACCGTCGTATTCTCAAAACTGGAGTCCCGCGGCTGCAGGGTCAGTTCGTACGAGTTACATTGGTCCCGTGGGAGGTGGTGGTACAACCCACGGGGCCATTCGGGGGTTGTTTCGATTTTTCACCCTGTAATGCCATGTTTTGTTTAAATCTAGAAATATAAAAATTACGGTTGTATTCTCAAATCGGGAGTCCCGCGGCTGCGAGGTCTGTGCCTACGAGTTAGATTTGTCCCGTGGGAGGTGTTGGTTCCACCCACGGGGACGTTCGGGGGTTGTTTCGAGTTTTCACCCTCTAACGCCAAGTTTTTAAGCTTAAGTCTAGAAATATGAAAATTACCATCGTATTCTCAAATCGGGAGTCCCGCGACTGCGGGGTCAGTTCCTACGAGCCACATTGGTCCTGTGTGAGGTGTTGCTGCTACCAATGGGGCTGTTCGGTTGTTGTTTCGAGTTTTCACTCTCTAACGCCATGTTTTTAAGCCTATGTCTAGAAATATGCAAATTACCATCGTATTTTCAAAACGGGAGTCCCGCGGCTGCGGGGACAGATCCTACGAGTCACATTGGTCCCGTGGGAGGTGTTGATGAAACCCACGGGGTCGTTCGGGGGATGTTTTGAGTTTTCACCCTCTAACGCCATGTTTTTAAGCCTAAGTCCAGAAACTTACAAATTATCATTGTACTCTTAAAGCGGGAGTTCCGCGGTTGCGGGGTGAGTTCCTACGAGTTACATTGGTCCTGTGGGAGGTGTTGGTGCCACCTACGGGACCGTTCGGGGGCTGTTTTGTGTTTTCACCAACTAACACCATGTTTTTAAGCCTAAGTCTAGAATTATGCAAATTACCGTTGTATTCTCAAATCGGGAGTCTCGCGGCAGCGCGACTAGTTCCTACGAGTTACATTGGTCCCGTGGGAGGTGTTGGTGCCACCCATTGGGCTGTTCGGGGGATGTTTCGAGTTTTCAACCACTAATGCCATGTTTTTAAGCCTAAGTCTAGAATTATGCAAATTACCATCGTATTCTCAAACCGGGAGTCCCCCGGCTACGTGGTCAGTTCCTACGAGTTACATTGGTCCCTTGGGACGTGTTGGTCCCACCCACGGCATCGTCCGGGGGATGTTTCGAGTAATTACCCTCTAACGCCATGTTTTTAAGCTTAAGTCTACAAATATGTAAATTACCATTGTATTCTCAAATAGAGAGTCCCGCGGCTGCGAGGTCATTTCCTACGAGCCACAATGGTCCCTTGGGAGGTGTTAGTGCCACACACGGGACCGTTCGGTGGCTGTTTTGAGTTTTCACCCTCTAACGCCATATTTTTAAGCCTAAGTCTATAAATAGGCAAATTAATGTCGTATTCTCAAAATGGGAGTCCCGCGGCTGCGGGGTCTGTTCCTACGAGTCACATTGGTCCCGTGGCAGGTGTTGGTGCCACCCACGGTGCCGTTCGGGGGCTGTTTCGAGTTTTCACCCTCTAACGCCATGTTTTTAAGCCTAAGTCCAGAAATATGCAAATTATCATTGTACTCTTAAAGTGGGAGTTTCATGGCTGCGGGGTCAGTTCCTACGAGTTACATTGGTCCTGTGGGAGGTGTTGGTTCCACCCATAGGGCCGTTCGAGAGCTGTTTCGAGTTTTCAACCACTAACACCATGTTTTTAAGCCCAAGTCCAGAATTATGCAAATTACCGTCATATTCTCAAACCGGGAGTCCTGCGGCTGCGTGGTCAGTTCCTACGAGTTACATTGGTCCCGTGGGACGTGTTGGTCCCACCTACGGGGTCGTTCGGGGGCTGTTTCAAGTATTTACCCTCTTACGCCATGTTTTTAAGCTTAAGTCTAGAAATATGCAAATTACGATCGTATTCTCAAATAGAGAGTCCCGCGGCTGCGGGGTCAATTCCTACGAGCCGCATCGGTCCCGTGGGAGGTGTTGGTGCCACACACGGAACCGTTCGGGGGCTATTTCGAGTTTTCACCTTCTAACGCCATATTTTTAAGCCTAAGTCTATAAATATGCAAATTACCGCCGTATGCTCAAAACGGGAGTCCCGCGGCTGCGGGGTCAGTTCCTACGAGTCACATTGGTCCCGTGGGAGGTGTTGGTGTCACCCTCGGGGCCGTTCAGTGGCTGTTTCGAGTTTTCACCCTCTAACGCAATGATTTTAAGCCAAAGTATAGAAATATGAAAATTACCGTCGTATTCTCACACCGGGAGTCCATCGGTTGTGGGTCAGTTCCTACGAGTCACATTGGTCCCATGGGAGGTGTTGGTGCCACCCACGGGGCCGTTCGGGGGTCGTTTCGAGTTTTCACCCTCTAATGTCATGTTTTGTTTAACACTAAAAATATAAAAATTACCGTTGTATTTTCAAACTTGGAGTCTCGCGGCTGCGGGGTCAGTTTCTACGAGTCACATTGGTCTCGTGGGAGGTGTTGGTGCCACCCACGGGGATGTTCGGGGGTTGTTACGCCATGTTTTTAATCCTAAGTCAAGAAATATGCAAATAATCATCGTATTCTCAAACCGAGAGTCCCGCGGCTGCACGGACAGTTCCTACGAGTTACATTGGTCCCGTGGGAGTTGTTGGTGCCACCCACGGGACCGTTCGGGGGTTGTTTCGAGTTTTCACCCACTAACGCCATGTTTTTAATCCTAAGTCTAGAATTATGCAAATTACCATCGTATTCTCACACCGATAGTCCCGCGGCTGCAGGGTCAGTTCCTACGAGTTACATTGGTCCCGTGGGAGGTGTTGGTGCCACTGAAGGGGCCGTTCGGGGGTTGTTTCAATTTTTCACTCTCTAACGCCATGTTTTGCTTAAATATAGAAATATGCAAATTACCATTGTATTCTAAAATCGGGAGTCCTGCGGCTGTGAGGTCTGTTCCTATGAGTTACATTGGTCCTATGGGAGGTGTTGGAGCCACCCACGGGGACGTTCGTGTCTGTTTCGAGTTCTCACCCTCTAACGCCATGTTTTTAAGCCTAAGTCTTGAAATATGCAAATTATTATCGTATTCTCAAACTGGGAGTCCCGCGGCTGCGCAACCACTTCCTACGAGTTACATTAGTCCCGTGGGAGGTCTTGGTGCCACCCATAGGGCCGTTCGGGGGCTGTTTCGAATTTTCACCCACAAATGCCATGTTTTAAGCCTAAGTCTAGAATTATGCAAATTACCATTGTATTCTTAAACCGGGAGTCTCGCGGCTGCGAGGTCAGTTCCTTCGAGTTACATTGGTACCGTGGGAGGTGTTGGTGCCACCCATTGGGTCGTTCGGGGGATGTTTCGAGTTTTCACCCTCTAACATCATGTTTATAAGCCTAAGTCTAGAAATATGCAAATTACTGTTGTACTCTCAAATTGGGTGTCCCGTGGCTGCGGGGTAAGTTCCTACGAGTTACATTGGTCCCATGGGAGGTGTTGGTGCCACCCACGGGGCCGTTCGGGGGCTGTTTCGAGATTTCACCCACTAACGCCATGTTTTTAAGTCTAAGTCTAGAATTCTACAAATTACGGTCGTATTCTCAAATCGAGAGTCCCACGGCTGTGGGGTCAGTTCCTACGAGCCACATTGGTCCCGTGGGAGGTGTTGGTGCCACCCACGGGGCCGTTCGAGGGCTGTTTCGAGTTTTCACCCTCTAACGCCATGTTTTTAAGCCTAAGTCTAAAAATATGCAAATTACCATCGTATTCTCAAATCGGGGGTCCCGCGGCTGCGGGGTCAGTTCCTATGAGTCACATTGGTCCCGTGGGAGGTGTTGGTGCCACCCTCGGGGCCGTTCAGGGGCTGTTTTGAGTTTTCACCCTCTAATGCCATATTTTTAAGCCTAAGTATAGAAATATGAAAATTACCGTCGTATTCTCACACCGGGAGTCCATCGGTTGTGGGTCAGTTCCTACGAGTCACATTGGTCCCGTGGGAGGTGTTGGTGCCACCCACGGGGCCGTTCGGAGGTCATTTCGAGTTCTCATCCTCTAATGTCATGTTTTGTTTAAAACTAAAAATATGAAAATTACCGTCGTATTTTCAAACCTGGAGTCTCGCGGCTACGGGGTCAGGTCCTACGAGTCACATTGGTCTCGTGGGAGGTGTTGGTGCCACCCACGGGGACGTTCGGGGGTTGTTACGCCATGTTTTTAAGCCTAAGTCAAGAAATATGCAAATTATCATCGTATTCTCAAACCGAGAGTCCCGCGGTTGCACGGACAGTTCCTACGAGTTACATTGGTCCCGTGGGAGTTGTGGTGCCACCCACGGGGCCGTTCGGGGGTTGTTTCGAGTTTTCACCCACTAACGCGATGTTTTTAATCCTAAGTCTAGAATTATGCAAATTACCGTCGTATTCTCAAACCGATAGTCCCGCGGCTGCAGGGTCAGTTCCTACGAGTTACATTAGTCCCGTGGGAGGTGTTGGTGCCACTGACGGGGCCGTTCGGGGGTTGTTTCGATTTTTCACTCTCTAACGCCATGTTTTGCTTAAATCTAGCAATATGCAAATTACCATCGTATTCTCAAATTGGGAGTCCTGCGACTGCGCGGCCTGTTCCTACGAGTCACATTGGTCCCGTGGGAGGTGTTGGTGCCACCAACGGGGCCGTTCGGGGGCTGTTTCAAGTTTTCACCCTAGAACGCCATGTTTTTAAGCCTAAGTCTTGAAGTATGCAAATTATCATTGTACTCTCAAAGCGGGAGTTCCGCGGCTGCGGGGTCAGTTCCTACGAGTTACATTGGTCCCGTGGGAGGTGTTGGTGCCACCCACGGGATCGTTCGGGGTCTATTTTGTGTTTTCACCAACTAACGCCATGTTTTAAGCATAAGTCTAGAATTATGCAAATTACCGTCGTATTCTCAAATCGGGAGTCCCGCGGATGCGGGGTCAATTCCTACGAGTTACATTGGTCCCGTGGGAGGTGTTGGTGCCACTCACGGGGCCGTTCGGGGGCTATTTCTAGTTTTCACCCACTAACGCCATGTTTTTAAGTCTAAGTCTAGAATTATGCAAATTACCGTCGTATTCTCAAACCGGGAGTCCAGCGGCTGCGTGGTCAGTTCCTACGAGTTATATTGGTCCCGTGGGAGGTGTTGGTCCCACCCACGGGGTCGTTCGGGGATGTTTCGAGTATTTACCCTCTAACGCCATGTTTTTATGCTTAAGTCTAGAAATATGCAAATTACCATCGCATTCTCAAACCGAGAGTCCCACGGCTGCGAGGTCAGTTCCTACGAGCCACATTGGTCTCGTGGGAGGTGTTGGTGCCACACACGGGACCGTTCGGAGGCTATTTCTTGTTTTCACCCTCTAACGCCATGTTTTTAAGCCTAAGTCTAGAAATATGCAAATTACCATCGTATTCTCAAATCGGGAGTCCATCGGTTGTGGGTCAGTTCCTACGAGTCACATTGGTCCCATGGGAGGTGTTGGTGCTACCCACGGGGCTATTCGGAGGACATTTGAGTTTTCACCATCTAATGCCATGTTTTAAGCCTAAATAACGAAATATGAAAATTACCGTCGTATTCTCAAACCGGAAGTCCCGCGGCTGCGGGGTCAGTTCCTTCGAGTTACATTGGTACCGTGCGAGGTGTTGGTGCCAACCACGGGGCCATTCGGGGGTTGTTTCGAGTTTTTGCCCTATAACGTTATTTTTTGTTTAAATTTTGAAATATAAAAATTACCATCGTATTTTCATACTGGTAGTCTCGCGGCTGCGGGGTCAGTTCCTACGAGTCACAATTGTCCCGTGGGAGGTGTTGGTGCCACCCACGGGGACGTTCGGGGGCTGTTACACCATGTTTTTAAGCCTAAGTCAAGAAATATGCAAATTATGGTCGTATTCTGAAACCGAGAGTCCTGCGGCTACGCGGCCAGTTCCTACGAGTTACATTGGTCCCGTGAGAGGCGTTGGTTCCACCCACGGGGCCGTTCAGGGGCTGTTTCGAGTTTTCAACCACTAACGCCATGTTTTTAAGCCTAAGTCTAGAATTATGCAAATTACCGTCGTATTCTCAAAATGGGAGTCCCGCGGCTGCAGGGACAGTTCCTACGAGTTACATTGGTCCCGTGGGAGTTATTGGTACCACCCACGGGGCCATTGGGGGGTTGTTTCGATTTTTCACCCTCTAATGCCATGTTTTGCTTAAATCTAGAAATATACAAATTACCATCGTATTCTCAAATAGGGAGTCCCGCGGCTGCGAGGTCTGTTCCTACGAGTTACATTGGTCCCGTGGGAGGTGTTGGTGCCACCCACGGGGACGTTCGGGGCTGTTTCGAGTTCTCACCCTCTAACGCCATGTTTTTAAGCCTTAGCCTAGAAATATGCAAATTATCATCATATTCTCAAACCGGGAGTCTTGCGGCTGTGTGACCAGTTCCTACGAGTTACATTGGTTCCGTGGGAGGTGTTGGTACCACCCACAGGGCCGTTCGGGGGCTGTTTCGAAATTTCACCCACTAACGCAATGTTTTTAAGCCTAAGTCTAGAATTACGCAAATTAGCATCGTATTCTCAAACTGGGAGTCCCGCGGCTGCGGGGTCAGTTCCTACGAGTTATATTGGTCCCTTGGGAGGTGTTGGTACCACTCATTGGGTCGTTCGGGGGCTTTTTCGAGTTTTCACCCTCTAACGCCATGTTTTTAAGCCTAAGTCTAGAAATATGCAAAATACGATTGTATTCTCAAATCGAGAGTCCCGCGGCTGCGCGACCATTTCCTACGAGTTACATTGGTCCCGTAGGAGGTGTTGGTGCCACCCACGGGGCTGTTCGGGGGCTGTTTCGAGTTTTCACCCACTAACGCCATGTTTTTAAGCCTAAGTCTTGAATTATGCAAATTCCAGTCATATTCTCAAATCAGGAGTACCACGGCTACGGGGTCAGTTCCTACGAGCCACATTGGTCCCGTGGAAGGTCTTGGTGCCACCCATTGGGCCGTTCGGGGGCTGTTTCGAGTTTTCACGGTGTAACGTCACATTTTTAAGCCTAAGTCTATAAATATGCAAATTACCATCTTACTCTCAAACCGGGAGTCCCTCGACTGCGGGGTCAGTTTCTACGAGTTACATTGGTCACGTGGGAGGTGTAGGTGCCACCCACGGGGACGTTCGGGGGCTGTTTTGAGTTTTTACCCCCTAATGCCATGTTTTTAAGCCTAAATATAGAAATATGTAAATTACCATCGTATTCTCAAACCGGGAGTCCCACGACCGCAGGGTTAGTTCCTACGAGTTACATTGGTCCCGTGGGAGGTGTTGGTGCCACCCACGGGGACGTTCAGGGGCTGTTACGCCATGTTTTTAAGCCTAAGTCTATAAATATGAAAATTACCGTCGTATTCTCAAACCGGGAGTCCCGCGGCTTCGCGACCAGTTCCTACGAGTCACATTGGTCCCATGGGAGGTGTTGGTGCCACCCAGGGGCCGTTCGGTTTTTTTTTTCGAGTTTTCACCCTCTAACGTCATGTTTTGTTTAAATCTAGAAATATTAAAATTACCGTCGTATTCTCAAACTGGGAGTCCTGCGGATGCGGGGTCAGTTCCTACGAGTTACATTTGTCCCGTGGGAGGTGTTGGTGCCACCCACGGGGACGTTTGAGGGCTGTTACACCATGTTTTTAAACCTAAGTCTGGAAATATGAAAATTACCATCGTATTCTGAAATCGGGAGTCCCGTGGCTACGCGACCAGTTCCTACGAGTTACATTGGTCCCGTGGGAGATGTTGGTGCCACCCACGGAGCCGTTCGGGGCCTGTTTCGAGTTTTCACCCAATAACGCCATGTTTTTAAGCCTAAGTATGGAATTATGAGAATTTCCATCGTATTCTGAAAATGGGAGTTCCGTGGCTACAGGGTCAGTTCCTCAAGTTACATTGGTCCCGTGGGAGGTGTTGGTGCCACCCACGGGGCCGTTCGAGGATTGTTTCGAATTTTCACCCCCTAACGCCATGTTTTGCTTAAATCTAAAAATATGCAAATTACCGTCGTATTCTCAAATTGGGTGTTTCGCGGGTGCGAGGTTTGTTCCTACGAGTTACATTGGTCCCGTGGGAGGTGTTGGTGCCACCCACGGGGACGTTCGAGGGCTGTTACGACATGTTTTTAAGCCTAAGTCTGGAAATATTCAAATTATCAATGTATTCTCAAATCGAGGGTACCGCGGTTGCGCGACCATGTTCCTACAAGTTAAATTGGTCCCGTGGGAGGTGTTGGTGCCACCCACGGGGCCATTTGGGGCCTGTTTCGAGTTTTCACCCACTAACGCCATGTTTTTAAGCCTAAGTCTAAAAATATGAAAATTACCGCCGTACTCTCAAACCGGGAGTCCCTCGGCTGCTGGGTCAGTTTCTACGAGTTACATTGGTCCCGTGGGAGGTGTAGGTCCCACCCACGGGGACGTTCGGGGACTGTTTTGAGTTTTTACCCCTAATGCCATGTTTTTAAGCCTAAATATAGAAATATGCAAATTACCATCGTATTCTCAAATCGGGAGTCCCACGACCGCAGGGTCAGTTCCTACGAGTTACATTGGTCCTGTGGGAGGTGTTGGTGCCACCCACAGGGCCATTCGGGGGTTGTTTAGAGTTTTCACCCTCTAACGTCATGTTTTGTTTAAATCTAGAAATATAAAAATTAGCGTCGTATTCTCAAACTTGGAGTCCCGCGGATGCGGGGTCAGGTCCTACGAGTTACATTCGTCCCGTGGGAGGTGTTGGTTCCACCCACGGGGACGTTCGAGGGCTGGTACGCCATGTTTTTAAGCCTAAGTCAGGAAATATGCAAATTATCGATGTATTCTCAAACCAAGAGTCCCGCGGCTGTGCGACCAGTTCCTACGAGTTACATTGGTCCCGTGGGAGGTGTTGGTGCCACCACGGGGCCGTTTGGGGCCTGTTTCGAGTTTTCAACCACTAACGCCATGTTTTTAAGCCTAAGTCTAGAATTATGCAAATTACCATCGTATTCTGAAAACGGGAGTCTCATGGCTGCAGGGTCAAGTCCTACGAGTTACATTGGTGCCGTGAGAGGTGTTGGTGCCACCCACGGGGCCGTTCGGGGGTTGTTTTGAATTTTTACCCTCCAATGCCAAGTTTTGCTTAAATCTAGAAATATGAAAATTATAGTCGTATTCTCAAATTGGGAGTCCCGCGGCTGCGAGGTACGAGTTACATTGGTCCCGTGGGAGGTGTTGGTGCCACCCACGGGGACATTCGAGGGCTGTTTCGAGTTCTGACCCTCGAACGCCATATTTTTCAGCCTAAGTCTATAAATATCAAAATTATTATCGTATTCTCAAACCGGGAGTCCCCCCACTATGCGGCCAGTTCCTACGAGTTACATTGGTCCCGTGGGAGGTGTTGGTGCCACCCACAAGGCCGTTCGGGGGCTGTTTCGAATTTTCACCCATTAACGCCATATTTTTAAGCCTAAGTGTAGAATTATGCAAATAACCGTCGTATTGGCAAACCGGGAGTCCCGCGACTGCGACGTCAGTTCCTACAAGTTACATTGGTGCCGTGGGAGGTGTTGGTGCCACCCATTGGGCCGTTCGGGGGCTGTTTCGAGTTTTCACCCTCTAACGCCATGTTTTTAAGCCTAAGTCTAGAAATATCCTAATTACCACTGTACTCTCAAACCGGGAGTCCCGCGGCTGCGAGGTCAGTTCCTACGAGTTACATTGGTCCCGTGGGAGATGTTGGTGCCACCCACGACGCCGTTCGAAGGTTGTTTCGAGTTTTTACCCACTAACGCCATGTTTTTAAGCCTAAGTCTAGAATTATGCAAATTACTATCGTAATCTCAATTCGGGAGTCCCACGGCTACGGGGTCAGTTCCTACGAGCCTCATTGGTCCCGTGGGAGGTGTTGATGCCACCCACGGGGCCATTCGGGGGCTGTTTCGAGTTTTCACCCTCTAATGCCATGTTTTAAACCTAAGTTTATAAATATGCAAATTACCATCGTATTCTCAAATCGGGGGTCCCGCGGCTCTGGGGTCAGTTTCTACGAGTTACATTGGTCCCATGGGAGGTGTAGGCGCCACCCACAAGGACGTTCGGGGACTATTTCGAGTTTTCACCCCCTAATGCCATGTTTTTATGCCTAAATATAGAAATATGTAAATTACCATCGTATTCTCAAACCGGAAGTCCCGCGGCTGCGGGGTCCGTTCCTACGAGTTACATTGGTCCCGTGGGAGGTGTTGGTGCCACCCACGAGGCCGTTCGGGGGTTATTTTGAGTTTTCACCCTCTAACGCCATGTTTTGTTTAAATCTAGAATTATGAAAATTACCTTCGTATTCTCAAACTGGGAGTCCCGCAGCTGCGGGGTCTGTTCCTACGAGTTACATTAGTCCCCTCGGAGGTGTTGGTGCCACCCACGGGGACGTTCGGGGGCTGTTACAACATATTTTAACGCCTAAGTTTCAAAATATGAAAATTATCATCGTATTCTCAAACCGGGAGTCCTGCGGCTACGCGACCAGTTCCTACGAGTTACATTGGTCCCGTGGGAGGTGTTGGTGCCACCCACCGGGACATTTGGGGGTTGTTTCGAGTTCTCACCCTCCAACGCCATGTTTTTAAGCCTAAGTCTAGAAATATGCAAATTATCGCCGTATTCTCAAATCGGGAGTCCCGCGACTGCGTGGCCAGTTCCTACGAGTTATATTGGTCCCGTGGGAGGTGTTGGTGCCACCCACAGGGCCGTTCGGGGGTTGTTTCAAATTTTCCTCCACTAACGCCATGTTTTAAGCCTAAATAACGAAATATGAAAATTATCGTCGTATTCTCAAACCGGGAGTCCCGCGGATGCGGGGTCAGTTCCTTCGAGTTACATTGGTCCCGTAGGAGGAGTTGGTGCCAACCACGGGGCCATTCGGGGGTTGTTTCGAGTTTTCACCCTTTAACGTCATGTTTTGTTTAAATCTTGAAATATAAAAATTACCGTCGTATTCTCAAACTAGGAGTCCCGCGGATGCGGGGTCAGTTCCTACGAGTTACATTTGTCCCGTGGGAGGTGTTGGTACCACCCACGGGGAGGTTCAAGGGCTGTTATGCTATGTTCCTAAGCCTAAGTCTAGAAATATGCAAATTATCGACGTAATCTCAAACCGGGAGTCCTGTGGCTGCGCGACCAGTTCCTACGAGTTACATTGGTCCCGTGGAAGGTGTTGGTGCCACCCATCGGGGCCGTTCGGGGCCTGTTTTGAGTTTTCAACCACTAACGTCATGTTTTTAAGCCTAAGTGTATAATTATGAAAATTAAAATCGTATTCTGAAAACGGGAGTCCCGCGGCTGCAGGGTCAGTTCCCACGAGTTACATTGGTCCCGTGGGAGGTGTTGATGCCACCCACGGGGCCGTTCGGGGGTTCTTTCGATTTTTCACCATCAAATGCCATGTTTTGCTAATATCTAGAAATATGAAAATTACCATCATATTCTCAAGTCGGGAGTCCCGCGGCTGCGAGGTCTGTTTCTACGAGTTTCATTGGTCCCGTGGGAGGTGTTGGTGCCACCCACGGGGACATTCGGGGGCTGTTTCGAGTTCTCACTTTCTAACGCCATGTTTCTCAGCCTAAGTCTAGAAATATGCAAATTATCATCGTATTCTAAAACCGGGAGTCCCCCGGTTTCACGGCCAGTTCCTCCGATTTACATTGGTCTCGTGGGAGGTGTTGGTGCCACCCAAAGGGCCGTTCGGGGGTTGTTTCGAATTTTCTCCCATTAACGCCATGTTTTTAAGCCTAAGTCTAAAATTATGCAAATTACCATCGTATTGTCAAACTGGCAGTCCCGCGTCTGCGGGGTCAGTTCCTACGAGTTACATTGGTCCCGTGGGAGGTGTTGGTGCCACCCATTGGGCCTTTCGGCGGCTGGTTCGAGTTTTCACCCTCTAACGCCATGTTTTTAAGCCTAAGTCTAGAAATATTAAAATTACCATTGTACTCTCAAACCGGGAGTCCCGTGGCTACGGGGTCAGTTCCTACGAGTTACATTGGTCCCGTGGGAGACGTTGGTGCCACCCACGGGGCCGTTCGGAGGCAATTTCGAGTTTTCACCCACTAACGCCATGTTTTTAAGCCTAAGTCTAGAATTATGCAAATTACTGTCGTATTCTCAAATCGGGAGTCCCGTGGCTATGGGGCCAGTTCCTACGAGCCACATTGGTCTCGTGGGAGGTGTTGGTGCCACCCACGGGGCCGTTCGGGGGCTATTTCAAATTTTCACCCTCTAATGCCATGTTTTTAACCCTATGTCTAGAAATATGCAAATTACAGTCATATTCTCAAATCGGGAGTCCCGCGGCTGTCGGGTCAGTTCCTACGAGTTACATTGGTCCCGCGGGAAGTTTTGGTGCCCCCCACGGGGTCGTTTGGGGACAGTTTCGAGTTTTCAACCACTAACGCCATGTTTTTAAGACTAAGTCTAGAATTATGGAAATTACCATCGTATTCTCAAATCGGTAGTCCCGCGGCTGAAGGGTCAGTTCCTACGAGTTACATTAGTCCCGTGGGAGGTGTGGGTGCCACCCACGGGGCCGTTCGGGGGTTGTTTCAATTTTTTACCCTCTAACGCCATGTTTTGCTTAAATCTTGAAATATGCAAATTACAATCGTATTCTCAAATAGGGAGTCCCGCGGCTGCGAGGTCTGTTCCTACGAGTTACATTAGTCCCGTGGGAGGTGTTGGTGCCACCCACGGGGACGTTCGGGGGCTGTTTCGAGTTCTCACCCTCTAACGCCATGTTTTGCTTATATCTAGAAATATGCAAATTACCGTCGTATTCTCAAACTGGGAGTTTTGCGACTGCGTGACAAGTTCCTACGAGTTACATTGGTTCCGTGGGAGGTGTTGGTGCCACCCACAGGGCCGTTCGGGGGTTGTTTAGAATTTTCACCCACTAACGCCATCTTTTTATGCCTAAGTCTAGAATTATGCAAATTACCATCGTATTCTCAAACTGGGAGTCCCGCGGCTGCGGGGTCAGTACCTACGAGTAACATTGGTCCCGTGGGAGGTGTTGGTACCACTCATTGGGTCGTTCGGGGGCTGTTTCGAGTTTTCACCCTCTAACGCCATGCTTTTAAGCCTAAGTCTAGAAATATGAAAATTACCATTGTACACTCAAACCGGGAGTTCCGCGGCTGCAGGGTCAGTTCCTACGAGTCACATTGGACCCGTGGGAGTGTTGGTGCCACCCACGGGGATGTTCGGGGGCTGTTACGCCATATTTTTAAGCCTAAGTCTAAAAATATGAAAATTATCATCGTATTCTCAAATCGGGAGTCCCGCGGCTGCGCGACCATTTCCTACGAGTTACATCGGTCCCGTGGGAGGTGTTGGTGCCACCCACGGGGCCGTTCGGGGGCTGTTTCGAGTTTTCACCCACTAACGCCATGTTTTTAAGCCTAAGTCTAGAATTATGCAAATTCCAATTGTATTCTCAAATCGGGAGTCCCACGGCTACGGGGTCAGTTCCTACGAGCCACATTGGTCCCGTGGGAGGTCTTGGTACCACCCATGTGGCCGTTCGGGGGCTGTTTCGAGTTTTCACGCTCTAACGCCATGTTTTTAAGCCTAAGTCTAGAAATATACAAATTACCGTCGTATTCTCAAATTGGGGGTCCCGAGGCTGCGGGGTCAGTTCTTACGAGTCACATTGGTCACGTGGGAGGTGTTGGTGCCACCCACGGGGCTGTTTCGAGTTTTCACCCTCTAACGCCATATTTTTAAGCCTAAGTCTATAAATATGCAAATTACCGTCGTACTCTCAAATCGGGAGTCCCTCGGCTGTGGCGTCAGTTTCTACGGGTTACATTGGTCCCGTGGGAGGTGTAGGTGCCACCCACGGAGACGTTCGGGGGCTGTTTCGAGTTTTTATCCCCTAATGCCATGTTTTTAAGCCTAAATATAGAAATATGCAAATTACCATCGTATTCTCAAACCGGGAGTCCCACGGCAACAGGGTCAGTTCCAACGAGTTACGTTGGTCCCGTGGGAGGTGTTGGTGCCACCCACGGGGCCTTTCTTGGGTTGTTTCGAGTTTTCACCCTCTAACGTCATGTTTTGTTTAAATCTAGAAATATGAAAATTACCGTCCTATTCTCAAACTGGGAGTCCTGCGATTGTGGGGTCAGTTCCTATGAGTTACATTGGTCCCGTTAGTGGTGTTGGTGCCACCCACGGGGACGTTTAGGGGCCGTTACGCCATGTTTGTAAGCCTAAGTCTAGAAATATGCAAACTACCATCGTATTCTTAAATCGGGAGTCCCGCGGCTGCCCGGCCAGTTCCTACGAGTTACATTGGTCCCATTGGAGCTGTTGGTGCCACCCACGGGGTCGTTTGGGGGTTGTTTCGAGTTTTCACCCTCTAAGTCATGTTTTATTTGAATTTAGAAATATGAAAATTACCGTCGTATTCACAAACTCGGAGTCCCGTGGATGCGGGGTCAGTTCCTAAGAGTTACATTCGTCCCATGGGAGGTGTTGGTGCCACCCACGGTGACGTTCGAGGGTTGTTATGCCATGTTTTTAAGCCTAAGTCTGGAAATATGTAAATTATCGACCTATTCTTAAACCAGGACTCCCGTGGCTGCTCGACCAGTTCCTACGAGTTACATTGGTCCCGTGGAAGGTGTTGGTGCCACCCATCGGGGCCGTTCGGGGCCTGTTTTGAGTTTTCAACCACAAACGCCATGTTTTTAGGCCTAAGTCTAGAATTATGCAAATTACCATCGTATTCTGAAAACTGGAGTCCTGCGGTTGTGGGGTCAGTTCCTACGAGTTACATTGGTCTCGTGGGAGGTGTTGATGCTACCCGTAGGGCCGTTCGGGGGTTGTTTCGATTTTTCACCCTCTAACGCCATGTTTTGCTTAAGTCTAGAAATATGAAAATTACGGTCGTATTCTCAAATCGGGAGTCCCGCGGCTGCGAGGTACGAGTTACATTAGTCCCGTGGGAGGTGTTGGTGCCACCCACGGGGACATTCCGGGGATGTTTCGAGTTCTCACCCTCTAACGCCATGTTTTTCAGCCTAAGTCTAAAAATAAGCAAATTATCATCGTATTCTCAAACCGGGAGTCCCCCGGCTGCGCGGCCAGTTCCTACGAGTTACATTGGTCCCGTGGGAGGTGTTGGTGCCACCCACAGGGTCGTTCGAGGGCTGTTTCGAATTTTTGCCCATTAACGCCATGTTTTTAAGCCTAAGTATAGAATTTTGCAAATTACCATCGTATTGTCAAACCGGGAGTCCCGCGAATGCGGGGTCAGTTCCTACTAGTTACATTGCTCCCGTGGGAGGTGTCGGTGGCACTAATTGGGCCGTTCGGGGGCTGTTTCGAATTTTCACCCATTAACGCCATATTTTTAAGCCTAAGTCTAGAATTATGCAAATTACCATCGTATGGTCAAACCGGGAGTCCCGCGACTGCAGGGTCAGTTCCTACTAGTTACATTGGTCCCGTGGGAGGAGTTGGTGCCACCCACGGGGCCGTTTGGAGGCTGTTTCGAGTTTTCACCCACTAACGCCATGTTTTTAAGCCTAAGTCTAGAATTATGCAAATTACTGTCCTATTATCAAATCGGGAGTCCCGCGACTGCGGGGTCAGTTCCTACGAGCGACATTGGTCTCGTGGGAGGTGTTGGTGCCACCCACGAGGCCGTTCGGGGGCTATTTCAAATTTTCACCCTCTAACGCCATGTTTTTAACCCTATGTCTAGAAATATGCAAATTACCATCGTATTCTCCAATCAGGGGTCCTGCGGCTGTAGGGTAAGTTCCTACGAGTTACATTGGTCCCGCGGGAGGTGTTGGTGCCACCCACGGGGACGTTCAGGGGTTGTTTCGATTTTTTACCCTCTAACGCCATGTTTTGCTTAAATATAGAAATATGCAAATTACCGTCGTATTCTCAAACCGGGAGTCTTGCGGCTGGGTGACCAGTTCCTACGAGTTACGGTGGTTCCGTGGGAGGTGTTGGTCCCACCCACGGGGCCGTTCGGGGGTTGTTTCGAATTTTCACCCACTAACGCCATGTTATTAAGCTTAAGTCTAGAATTAAGGAAATTACCAACGTATTCTCAATTAGGGGGTCCGACGGTTGCAGGGTCAGTTCCTACGAGTCATATTGGTCCCGTGGGAGGTGTTAGTGCCACCCACGGGACCGTTCGGGGGCTATTTCGAGTTTTCACCCTCTAATGCCATGTTTTTAAGCCTAAGTCTAGAAATATGCAAATTTCCATTGTATACTCAAACCGGGAGTCCCGCGGCTGCGGGGTCAGTTCCTACGAGTTACATTGGTCCCGTAGGAGGTGTTGGTGCCACCCACGGGGATGTTCGGGGGCTGTTACGCCATATTTTTAAGCCTAAGTCTAAAAATATGCAAATTATCGTCATATTCTCAAACCAGGACTCCCGCGGCTGCGCGGCCATTTCCTACGTGTTACATCGGTCCCGTGGAAGGTGTTGGTGCCACCCACGGGGCCGTTCGGGGGCTGTTTCGATTTTTCACACACTAATGCCATGTTTTTAAGCCTAAGTCTAGAATTATGCAAATTCCAATCGTATTCTCAAATCGGGAGTCCCACGGCTGCGGGGTCAGTTCCTACGAGCCACATTGGTCTCGTGGGAGGTCTTCGTGCCACCCATGGGGCCGTTCGGGGGCTGTTTCGAGTTTTCACGCACTAACGCCATGTTTTTAAGCCTAAGTCTAAAAATATACAAATTGCCGTCGTATTCTCAAATTGGGGGTCTCGCAGGTGCGGGGTCAGTTCCTACAAGTCACATTGGTACCGTGGGAGGTGTTGGTACCACCCACGGGGCCGTTGGGGGGTATTTCGAATTTTCACCCTCTAACGCCATGTTTTTTAACTCTATGTCTAGAAATATGCAAATTACCATCGTATTCTCAAATTGGGGGTCCCGCGGCTACCGGGTCAGTTCCTACGAGTTACATTGGTCCCGTGGGAGGTGTTTGTGCCACCCACGGGGCCGTTCGGGGGATGTTTCGAGTTTTCACCCACTAACACCATGTTTTTAAGCCTAAGTCTAGAATTATGAAAATTACCGTCATATTCCCAAATCGGTAGTCCCGCGGCTGAAGGGTCAGTTCCTACGAGTTACATTGGTCCCGTGGGAGGTGTTGGCGCCACCCACGGGGCCGTTCGGGGGTTGTTTCGATTTTTTACCCTCTAACGCCATGTTTTCCTTAAATCTAGAAATATGCAAACTACCGTTGTATTCTCAAATAGGGAGTCCCGCGGCTGCGAGGTCTGTTCCTACGAGTTACATTGGTCCCGTGGGAGGTGTTGGTGCCACCCACGGGGATGTTCGAGGGCTGTTTCAAGTTCTCACCCTCTAACGCCAAGTTTTGCTTAAATCTAGAAATATTCAAATTACCGTCGTCTTCTCAAACCAGGAGTTTTACGGCTGCGTGACCAGTTCCTACGAGTTACATTGGTTCCGTGGGAGGTGTTGGTGCCACCCACAGGTCCGTTCGGGGGTTGTTTCGAATTTTCACCCACTAACGCCATGTTTTTATGCCTAAGTCTAGAATTATGCAAATTACCATCGTATTCTCAAACCGGGAGTCCCGCGGCAGCGGGGTCAGTTCCTACGAGTTACATTGGTCCCGTGGGAAGTGTTGGAACCACTCATTGGGACGTTCGGGGGCTGTTTCGAGTTTTCACCCCCTAACGCCATGTTTTTAACCCTAAGTCTAGAAATAAGAAAATTACCATTGTACTCTCAAACCGGAAAGTCCCGCGGCTGCGGGGTGAGTTCCTACGAGTTACATTGGTCTAGTGGGAGGTGTTGGTGCCACCCACGGGGACGTTCGGGGCATGTTACGCCATATTTTTTAGCCTAAGTCTAAAAATATGCAAATTATCATCGTATTCTCAAATCGGGAGTCCCGCGGCTGCGCGGCCATTTCCTACGAGTTACATCGGTCCCGTGGGAGGTGTTGGTGCCACCCACGGGGCCGTTCGGGGGCTGTTTCGAGTTTTCACCCACTAACGCCATGTTTTTAAGACTAAGTCTAGAATTATGCAAATTCCAATCGTATTCTCAAATTGGGAGTCCCACGGCTGCGGGGTCAGTTCCTACGAGCCACATTGGTCCCGTGGGAGGTCTTGGTGCCACCCATGGGGGTGTTCGGGGGCTGTTTCGAGTTTTCACGCTCTAACGCCATGTTTTTAATCCTAAGTCTAGAAATATACAAATTACCGTCGTATTCTCAAATTGGGGGTCCCGCGGCTACGGGGTCAGTTCCTACGAGTCACATTGGTCACGTGGGAGGTGTTGGTGCCACCCACGGGGCTGTTCAGGGGCTATTTCGAGTTTTCACCCTCTAATGCCATTTTTATAAGCCTAAGTCTATAAATATGCAAATTACCATCGTACTCTTAAACCGGGAGTCCCTCGGCTGTGGGGTCAGTTTCTACGAGTTACATTGGTCCCGTGGGAGGTGTAGGTGCCACCCACGAAGACGTCCAGGGGCTGTTTCCAGTTTTTACCCCCTAATGCCATGTTTTTAAGCCTAAATATAGAAATATGTAAATTACCATCGTATTCTCAAACTGAGAGTCCCACGATCGCAGGGTCAGTTCCTACGTGTTACATTGGTCCCGTGGGAGGTGTTGGTGCCACCCACGGGGCCGTTCGGGGGTTGCTTCGAGTTTTCACCCTCTAACGTCATGTTTTGTTTAAATAAAAAAGTATGAAAATTACTGTCGTATTCTCAAACTGGGAGTCATGCGGCTGTGGGGTCATTTCCTATGAGTTACATTGCTCCCGTTGGAGGTGTTGGTGCCACCCACGGGGACGTTCAGGGGCTGTTACGACATGTTTTTAAGCCTAAGTCTAGAAATATGCAAATTACCGTTGTATTCTCAAATCGGGAGTCCGGCGGCTGCGCGGCAAGTTCCAACGAGTTACATTGGTCCCGTGGGAGGTGTTGGTGCCACCCACGGGGACGTTCGGGGGATGTTACGCCATATTTTTTAGCCTATGTCTAAAAATATGCAAATTATCGTCGTATTCTCAAATCGGGAGTCCCGCGGCTACGCGGCCTTTTCCTACGAGTTACATCGGTCCCGTGTGAGGTGTTGGTGCCACCCACGGGGCCGTTCGGGGGTTGTTTCGAGTTTTCACCCAGTAACGCCATGTTTTTAACCCTAAGTCTAGAATCATGCAAATTCCAATCGTATTCTCAAATTGGGAGTCCCACGGCTGCGGGGTCAGTTCCTACGATCCACATTGATCCCGTGGGAGGTCTTGGTGCCACCCATGGGGGTGTTCGGGGGCTGTTTCGAGTTTTCACGCTCTAACGCCATGTTTTGAAGCCTAAGTCTAGAAATATACAAATTACCGTCGTATTCTCAAATTACGGGTCCCGCAGCTGCGGGGTTAGTTCCTACGAGTCACATTGGTCACGTGGGAGGTGTTGGTGCCACCCACGGAGCTGTTTTGGGGCTGTTTCGAGTTTTCACCCTCTAACGCCATTTTTATATGCCTAAGTCTATAAATATGCAAATTACCATCGTACTCTTAAACCGGGAGTCCCTCGGCTGCGGGGTCAGTTTCTACGAGTTACATTGGTCCCGTGGGAGGTGTAGTTGCCACCCACGAAGACGTCCAGGGGCTGTTTCGAGTTTTTACCCCCTAATGCCATGTTTTTAAGCCTAAATATAGAAATATGTAAATTACCATCGTATTCTCAAACCGAGAGTCCCACGATCGCAGGGTCAGTTCCTACGTGTTACATTGGTCCCGTGGGAGGTGTTGGTGCCACCCACGGGGCCGTTCGGGGGTTGTTTCGAGTTTTCACCCTCTAACGTCATGTTTTGTTTAAATCAAAAAGTATGAAAATTACTGTCGTATTCTCAAACTGGGAGTCATGTGGCTGTGGAGTCATTTCCTATGAGTTACATTGGTCCCGTGGGAGGTGTTGGTGCCACCCACGGGGACATTCAGGGGCTGTTACGACATGTTTTTAAGCCTAAGTCTAGAAATATGCAAATTACCATCGTATTCTCAAATCGGGAGTCCCGCGGCTGCGCGGCAAGTTCCAACGAGTTACATTGGTCCCGTGGGAGGTGTTGGTGCCACCCACGGGGCCGTTCGGGGGTTGTTTCGAGTTTTCACCCTCTAACGTCATGTTTTGCTTAAACCAAAAAATATGAAAATTACCGTCGTATTCACAAACTGGGAGTCTTGCGGATGCGGGGTCAGTTCCTACGAGTTACATTCGTCCCGTGAGAGGTGTTGATGCCACCCACGAGGACGTTCGAGGGTTGTTACGCGACGTTTTTAAGCCTAAGTCTGGAAATAAGCAAATTATCGACGTATTCTCAAATCAGGAGTCCCGCGGCAGCGCGACCAGTTCTTACGAGTTACATTGGTCCCGTGGAAGGTGTTGGTGCCACCCATCGAGGCCGTTCGGGGCCTGTTTTGAGTTTTCAACCACTAACGCCATGTTTTTCAGCCTAAGTCTAGAAATATTCAAATTACCATTGTACTCTCAAACCGGGAGTCCCGCGGATGCGGGGTCAGTTCCTACGAGTTACATTGGTCCCGTGGGAGGTGTTGGTGCCACCCACGGGGCCGTTCGGAGGCTGTTTCGATTTTTCACCCACTAACGCCATGTTTTTAAGCCTACGTCTAGAATTATGCAAATTACTGTCGTATTCTCAAATCAGGAGTCCCGCGGCTGCGGGGTCAGTTCCTACGAGCCACATTGGTCCCGTGGGAGGTGTTGGTGCCACCCACGGGGCCGTTCGGGGGCTATTTCGAATTTTCACCCTCTAACGCCATGTTTTTAACCTTATGTCTAGAAATATGCAAATTACCGTCGTATTCTCAAATCGGGGGTCCCGTGGCTATCGGGTCAGTTCCTACGAGTTACATTGGGCCTGTGGGAGGTGTTGGTGCCACCCACGGGGCTGTTCCGTGGCTGTTTCGAGTTTTCAACCACTAACGCCATGTTTTTAAGCCTAAGTCTGGAATTATGCAAATTACCATCGTATTCTCAAATCGGTAGTCCCGCGGCTGCAGGGTCAGTTCCTACGAGTTACATTGTTCCCGTGGGAGGTGTTGGTGCCACCCACGGGGACGTTCAGGGGCTGTTTCGAGTTATCACCCTCTAACGCCATGTTTTGCTTAAATCTAGAAATATGCAAATTACCGTCGTATTCTCAAACCGGGAGTCTTGCGGCTCCGTGACCAAATCCTACGAGTTACATTGGTTCCGTGGGAGGTGTTGGTGCCACCCACGGGGCCGTTCGGTGGCTGTTTCAAGTTTTCACCCGCTAACGCTATGTTCTTAAGCCCAAGTCTAAATTATGCAAATTCCAGACGTATTCCCAAATCGAGAGTCCCACGGCTAAGGGGTCAGTTCCTACGAGCCACATTGGTCTCGTGGGAGGTCTTGGTGCCACTCATGGGGCTGTTCGGGGGCTGTTTCGAGTTTTCACGCTCTAACGCCATGTTTTTAAGCCTAAGTCTAGAAATATACAGATTACCGTCGTATTCTCAAATTGGGGGTCCCGCGGCTGCGAGGTCAGTTCCTACGAGTCACATTGGTCCCGAGGGAGGTGTTGGTGCCACCCACGGGGCCGTTCGGGGACTGTTTCTAGTTTTCACCCTCTAACGCCATATTTTTAAGCCTAAATCTATAAATATGCAAATTACCATCGTACTCTCAAACCGGGAGTCCCTCGGCTGCGGGGTCAGTTTCTACGAGTTACATTGGTCCCGTGGGAGGTGTAGGTGCCACCCACGGGGACGTTCGGGGCATGTTTTTAAGCCTAAATATAGAAATATGCAAATTACCATCGTATTCTCAAATTGGGAGTCCCACGGCCGCAGGGTCAGTTCCTACGAGTTACATTGGTCCCGTGGAGGTGTTGGTGACACCCACGGGGCCGTTCGGGGGTTGTTTCGAGTTTTCACCCTCTAACGTCATGTTTTGTTTAAATCTAGAAATATGAAAATTAATGTCATATTCTCAAACTGGGATTCCTGCGGCTGTGGGGTCAGTTCCTACGAGTTACATTGGTCGCGTGGGTGGTGTTGGTGCCACCCACGGGGACGTTCAGAGGCTGTTACGCCATGTTTTTAAGCCTAAGTCTAGAAATACGCAAATTACAATCGTATTCTCAAATAGGGAGTCCCGCGGCTGCGCGACCAGTTCCTACGAGTTACATTAGTCCCGTGGGAGGTGTTGTTACCACCCACGGGGCCGTTCGGGAGTTGTTTCGAGTTTTCACCCTCTAACGTCATGTTTTGTTTAAATCTAGAAATTTGAAAATTACCGTCGTATTCTCAAACTGGGAGTCCTGTGGATGCGGGGTCAGTTCCTACGAGTTACATTCGTCCCGTGGGAGGTGTTGGTGCCACCCACGGGGACGTTCGAGGGATGTTACGCCATGTTTTTAAGCCTAAGTCTGGAAATATGCAAATTATCGACGTATTCTCAAACCGGGAGTCCCGCGGCTGCGCGGCCAGTTCCTACGAGTTACATTTGTCCCGTGGGAGGTGTTGGTGCCATCCATGGAGCCGTTCGGGGCCTGTTTTGAGTTTTCTCGCACTAACTCCATGTTTTTAAGCCTGAGTTTAAAATTAATCAAATTTCCATTGTATTCTGAAAATGGGAGTCTCGCGGCTGCAGGGTCTGTTCCTACGAGTTACATTGGTCCCGAGGGAGGTGTTGGTGCCACCCATGGGGCCGTTTGGGGGTTATTTCGATTTTTCACCCTCTAATGCCATGTTTTTAACCCAATGTCTAGAAATATGCAAATTACCATCGTATTCTCAAATCGGGGGTCCTGCTGTTGACGAGTCAGTTCCTACGAGTTACATTGGTCCTGTGGGAGGTGTAGGTGCCACCCACGGGGCCGTTCGGGGGCTGTTTCGTGTTTTCAACCACTAATGCCATGTTTTTAAGCCTAAGTCTAGAATTATGCAAATTACCATTGTATTCTCAAATCGGTTGTCCCGCGGCTGCCGGGTCAGTTCCTACGAGTTACATTGGTCTCGTGGGAGGTGTTGGTGCCACCCACGGGGACGTTCGGGGATTGTTTTGATTTTTTACCCTTTAACGCCATGTTTTGCTTAAATCTAGAAATATGCAAATAACCATCGTATTCTCAAATCGGGAGTCTTGCGGCTGCATGACCAGTTCCTACGAGTTATATTGGTTCCGTGGGAGGTGTTGGTGCCACCCACAGGGCCGTTCGGGGGTTGTTTCGAATTTTCACCCACTAACGCCATGTTTTTATGCCTAAGTCTAGAATTAGGCAAATTACCGTCGTATTCTCAAGCTGGGAGTCCCGCGGCTACGGGGTCAGTTCCTACGAGTTACATTGGTCCCGTGGGAGGTGTTGGTACCACTCATTGGGTCGTTCGGGGGCTGTTTCGAGTTTTCACCCTCTAACGCCAGGTTTTAAAGCCTAAGTCTACAAATATGCAAATTACCATTGTACTCTCAAACCGAGAGTCCCGCGGCTGCGGGGTCAGTACCTACGAGTTACATTGGTCCCGTGGAAGGTGTTGGTGGCACCCACGGGGACGTGTGGAGGCTATTACACCATATTTTTAAGCCTAACTCTAAAAATTTGCAAATTATCGTCGTATTCTCAAACCGGGAGTCTCGCGGCTGCGCGGCCATTTCCTACAAGTTACATCGGTCCCGTGGGAGGTGATGGTGCCACCCACGGGGCCGTTCGGGGGCTGTTTCAAGTTTTCACCCACTAACGCCATGTTTTTAAGCCTAAGTCTAGAATTATGCAAATTCCAGTCGTATTCTCAAATCGAGAGTCCCACGGCTGCGGGGTCAGTTCCTACGAGCCACATTGGTCCCGTGGGAGGTCTTGGTGCCACCCATGGGGCCGTTCAGGGGCTGTTTCGAGTTTTCACGCTCTAACGCCATATTTTTAAGCCTAAGTCTAAAAATATACAAATTACCATCGTACTCTCAAATTGGGGGTCCCGTGGCTACGGGGTCAGTTCCTACGAGTCACATTGGTCCCGTGGGAGGTGTTGGTGCCACCCATCGGGGTCGTTCGGGGCTTGTTTTGAGTTTTCAACCACTAACGCCATGTTTTTAATCCTAAGTCTAGAATTATGTAAATTACCATCCTATTATGAAAACGGGAGTCCCGCGGTTGCGCGGTCAGTTCCAACGAGTTACATTGGTCCCGTGGGAGGTGTAGTTGCCACCCACGAAGACGTCCAGGGGCTGTTTCGAGTTTTTACCCCCTAATGCCATGTTTTTAAGCCTAAATAAAGAAATATGTAAATTACCATCGTATTCTCAAATCGAGAGTCCCACGATCGCAGGGTCAGTTCCTACGTGTTACATTGGTCCCGTGGGAGGTGTTGGTGCCACCCACGGGGCCGTTCGCGGGTTGTTTCGAGTTTTCACCTTCTAACATCATGTTTTGTTTAAATCAAAAAGTATGAAAATTACTGTCGTATTCTCAAACTGGGAGTCATGTGGCTGTGGAGTCATTTCCTATGAGTTACATTGGTCCCGTGGGAGGTGTTGGTGCCACCCACGGGGACATTCAGGGGCTGTTATGACATGTTTTTAAGCCTAAGTCTAGAAATGTGCAAATTACCGTCGTATTCTCAAATCGGGAGTCCCGCGGCTGCGCGGCAAGTTCCAACGAGTTACATTGGTCCCGTGGGAGGTGTTGGTGCCACCCACGGGGCCGTTCGGGGGTTGTTTCGAGTTTTCACCCTCTAACGTCATGTTTTGCTTAAACCAAAAAATATGAAAATTACCATCGTATTCACAAACTGGGAGTTTTACGGATGCGGGGTCAGTTCCTACGAGTTACATTCGTCCCGTGAGAGGTGTTGATGCCACCCACGAGGACGTTCGAGGGTTGTTACGCGATGTTTTTAAGCCTAAGTCTGGAAATAAGCAAATTATCGACGTATTCTCAAATCGGGAGTCCCGCGGCTGCGCGACCAGTTCTTACGAGTTACATTGGTCCCGTGGAAGGTGTTGGTGCCACCCATCGAGGCCGTTCGGGGCCTGTTTTGAGTTTTCAACCACTAACGCCATGTTTTTCAGCCTAAGTCTAGAAATATTCAAATTACCATTGTACTCTCAAACCGGGAGTCCCGCGGATGCGGGGTCAGTTCCTACGAGTTACATTGGTCCCTTGGGAGGTGTTGGTGCCACCCACGGGGCCGTTCGGAGGCTGTTTCGATTTTTCACCCACTAACGCCATGTTTTTAAGCCTACGTCTAGAATTATGAAAATTACTGTCGTATTCTCAAATCAGGAGTCCCGCGGCTGCGGGGTCAGTTCCTACGAGCCACATTGGTCCCGTGGGAGGTGTTGGTGCCACCCACGGGGCCGTTCGGGGGCTATTTCGAATTTTCACCCTCTAACGCCATGTTTTTAACCTTATGTCTAGAAATATACAAATTACCGTCGTATTCTCAAATCGGGGGTCCCGTGGCTATCGGGTCAGTTCCTACGAGTTACATTGGGCCCGTGGGAGGTGTTGGTGCCACCCACGGGGCTGTTCCGTGGCTGTTTCGAGTTTTCAACCACTAACGCCATGTTTTTAAGCCTAAGTCTGGAATTATGCAAATTACCATCGTATTCTCAAATCGGTAGTCCCGCGGCTGCAGGGTCAGTTCATACGAGTTACATTGTTCCCGTGGGAGGTGTTGGTGCCACCCACGGGGACGTTCAGGGGCTGTTTCGAGTTATCACCCTCTAACGCCATGTTTTGCTTAAATCTAGAAATATGCAAATTACCATCGTATTCTCAAATCGGGAGTCTTGCGGCTGCGTGACCAAATCCTACGAGTTACATTGGTTCCGTGGGAGGTGTTGGTGCCACCCACGGGGCCGTTTGGGGGCTGTTTGAAGTTTTTTTCCCGCTAACGCTATGTTCTTAAGCCCAAGTCTAAATTATGCAAATTCCAGACGTATTCCCAAATCGAGAGTCCCACGGCTAAGGGGTCAGTTCCTACGAGCCACATTGGTCTCGTGGGAGGTCTTGGTGCCACTCATGGGGCTGTTCGGGGGCTGTTTCGAGTTTTCACGCTCTAACGCCATGTTTTTAAGCCTAAGTCTAGAAATATACAGATTACCATCGTATTCTCAAATTGGGGGTCCCGCGGCTGCGAGGTCAGTTCCTACGAGTCACATTGGTCCCGAGGGAGGTGTTGGTGCCACCCACGGGGCCGTTCGGGGACTGTTTCTACTTTTCACCCTCTAACGTCATATTTTTAAGCCTAAATCTATAAATATGAAAATTACCATCGTACTCTCAAACCAGGAGTCCCTCGGCTGCGGGGTCAGTTTCTACGAGTTACATTGGTCCCGTGGGAGGTGTAGGTGCCACCCACGGGGACGTTCGGGGCATGTTTTTAAGCCTAAATATAGAAATATGCAAATTACCATCGTATTCTCAAATTGGGAGTCCCACGGCCGCAGGGTCAGTTCCTACGAGTTACATTGGTCCCGTGGAGGTGTTGGTGACACCCACGGGGCCGTTCGGGGGTTGTTTCGAGTTTTCACCCTCTAACGTCATGTTTTGTTTAAATATAGAAATATGAAAATTAATGTCGTATTCTCAAACTGGGATTCCTGCGGCTGTGGGGTCAGTTCCTACGAGTTACATTGGTCCCGTGGGTGGTGTTGGTGCCACCCACGGGGACGTTCAGAGGCTGTTACGCCATGTTTTTAAGCCTAAGTCTATAAATACGCAAATTACAATCGTATTCTCAAATAGGGAGTCCCGCGGCTGCGCGACCAGTTCCTACGAGTTACATTAGTCCCGTGGGAGGTGTTGTTACCACCCACGGGGCCGTTCGGGAGTTGTTTCGAGTTTTCACCCTCTAACGTCATGTTTTGTTTAAATCTAGAAATTTGAAAATTACCGTCGTATTCTCAAACTGGGAGTCCTGTGGATGCGGGGTCAGTTCCTACGAGTTACATTCGTCCCGTGGGAGGTGTTGGTGCCACCCACGGGGACGTTCGAGGGATGTTACGCCATGTTTTTAAGCCTAAGTCTGGAAATATGCAAATTATCGACGTATTCTCAAACCGGGAGTCCCGCGGCTGCGCGGCCAGTTCCTACGAGTTACATTTGTCCCGTGGGAGGTGTTGGTGCCACCCATGGAGCCGTTCGGGACCTGTTTTGAGTTTTTTCGCACTAACGCCATGTTTTTAAGCCTGAGTTTAAAATTAATCAAATTTCCATTGTATTCTGAAAATGGGAGTCTCGCGGCTGCAGGGTCTGTTCCTACGAGTTACATTGGTCCCGAGGGAGGTGTTAGTGCCACCCATGGGGCCGTTCGGGGGTTATTTCGATTTTTCACCCTCTAATGCCATGTTTTTAACCCAATGTCTAGAAATATGCAAATTACCGTCGTATTCTCAAATCGGGGGTCCTGCTGTTGACGAGTCAGTTCCTACGAGTTACATTGGTCCTGTGGGAGGTGTAGGTGCCACCCACGGGGCCGTTCGGGGGCTGTTTCGTGTTTTCAACCACTAATGCCATGTTTTTAAGCCTAAGTCTAGAATTATGCAAATTACCATTGTATTCTCAAATCGGTTGTCCCGCGGCTGCCGGGTCAGTTCCTACGAGTTACATTGGTCTCGTGGGAGGTGTTGGTGCCACCCACGGGGACGTTCGGGGATTGTTGTGATTTTTTACCGTTTAACGCCATGTTTTGCTTAAATCTAGAAATATGCAAATAACCATCGTATTCTCAAATCGGGAGTCTTGCGGCTGCATGACCAGTTCCTACGAGTTATATTGGTTCCGTGGGAGGTGTTGGTGCCACCCACAGGGCCGTTCGGGGGTTGTTTCGAATTTTCACCCACTAACGCCATGTTTTTATGCCTAAGTCTAGAATTAGGCAAATTACCGTCGTATTCTCAAGCTGGGAGTCCCGCGGCTACGGGGTCAGTTCCTACGAGTTACATTGGTCCCGTGGGAGGTGTTGGTACCACTCATTGGGTCGTTCGGGGGCTGTTTCGAGTTTTCACCCTCTAACGCCAGGTTTTAAAGCCTAAGTCTACAAATATGCAAATTACCATTGTACTCTCAAACCGAGAGTCCCGCGGCTGCGGGGTCAGTACCTACGAGTTACATTGGTCCCGTGGAAGGTGTTGGTGGCACCCACGGGGACGTGTGGAGGCTATTACACCATATTTTTAAGCCTAAGTCTAAAAATTTGCAAATTATCGTCGTATTCTCAAACCGGGAGTCTCGCGGCTGCGCGGCCATTTCCTACAAGTTACATCGGTCCCGTGGGAGGTGATGGTACCACCCACGGGGCCGTTCGGGGGCTGTTTCAAGTTTTCACCCACTAAAGCCATGTTTTTAAGCCTAAGTCTAGAATTATGCAAATTCCAGTCGTATTCTCAAATCGAGAGTCCCACGGCTACGGGGTCAGTTCCTACGAGCCACATTGGTCCCGTGGGAGGTCTTGGTGCCACCCATGGGGCCGTTCAGGGGCTGTTTCTAGTTTTCACGCTCTAACGCCATATTTTTAAGCCTAAGTCTAAAAATATACAAATTACCATCGTACTCTCAAATTGGGGGTCCCGTGGCTGCGGGGTCAGTTCCTACGAGTCACATTGGTCCCGTGGGAGGTGTTGGTGCCACCCATCGGGGTCGTTCGGGGCCTGTTTTGAGTTTTCAACCACTAACGCCATGTTTTTAAGCCTAAGTCTAGAATTATGTAAATTACCATCCTATTATGAAAACGGGAGTCCCGCGGTTGCTGGGTCAGTTCCAACGAGTTACATTGGTCCCGTGGGAGGTGTTGATGCTACCCACTGGGCCGTTCGGGGGTTGTTTCAATTTTTCACCCTCTAAAGCCATGTTTTGCTTAAATCTAGAAATATGAAAATTACCGTTGTATTCTAAAATCGAGAGTCCCGCGGCTGCGAGGTACGAGTTACACTGGTCCCGGGGGAGGTGTTGGTGCCACCCACGGGGACATTCGGAGGCTGTTTTGAGTTCTCACCCTCTAACGCCATGTTTTTCAGCCTAAGTCTAGAAATATTCAAATTACAATTGTACTCTCAAACCGGGGGTCCCGCGGATGCGGGGTGAGTTCCTATGAGTTACATTGGTCCCGTGGGAGGTGTTGGTTCCACCCACGGGGCCGTTCGGAGGCTGTTTCGATTTTTCACCCACTAACACCATGTTTTTAAGCCTACGTCTAGAATTATGCAAATTACTGTCGTATTCTCAAATCGGGAGTCCCGCGGCTGCGGGGTCAGTTCCTACGAGCCACATTGGTCCCGTGGGAGGTGTTGGTGCCACCCACGGGGCCGTTTGGGGGCTATTTCGAATTTTCACCCTCTAACGCCATGTTTTTAACCCTATGTCTAGAAATATGCAAATTATGGTCGTATTCTCAAATCGGGGGTCCCGCGGCTATCAGGTCAGTTCCTACGAGTTACATTGATCCCGTGGGAGGTGTTGGTGCCACCCACGGGGCTGTTCGATGGCTGTTTCGAGTTTTCAACCACTAACGCCATGTTTTTAAGCCTAAGTCTAGAATTATGCAAATTACCATCGTATTATCAAATCGGTAGTCCCGCGGCTGCAGGGTCAGTTCCTACGAGTTACATTGGTCCCGTGGGAGGTTTTGGTGCCACCCACGGGGACGTTCAGGGGTTCTTTCAATTTTTTACTCTCTAACGCCATGTTTTGCTTAAATCTAGAAATATGCAAATTACCGTCGTATTCTCAAATAGGGAGTCCCGCGGCCTCGAGGTCTGTTCCTACGAGTTACATTGTTCCCGTGGGAGGTGTTGGTGCCACCCACGGGGACGTTCGGGGGCTGTTTCGAGTTATCACCCTCTAACGCCATGTTTTGCTTAAATCTAGAAATATGCAAATTACCGTCGTATTCTCAAACCGAGAGTCTTACGGCTGCGTGACCAAATCCTACGAGTCACATTGGTCCCGTGGGAGGTGTTGGTGCCACCCACGGGGACGTTCAGAGGCTGTTACGCCATGTTTTTAAGCCTAAGTCTAGAAATATGCAAATTACCATCGTATTCTCAAATAGGGAGTCCCGCGGCTGCGCGACCAGTTCCTACGAGTTACATTAGTCCCGTGGGAGGTGTTGTTACCACCCACGGGGCCGTTCGGGAGTTGTTTCGAGTTTTCACCCTCTAACATCATGTTTTGTTTAAATCTAAAAATTTGAAAATTACCGTCGTATTCTCAAACTGGGAGTCCTGCGGATGCGGGGTCAGTTCCTACGAGTTACATTCGCCCCGTGGGAGGTGTTGGTGCCACCCACGGGGACGTTCGAGGGCTGTTATGCCATGTTTTTAAGCCTAAGTCTAGAAATATACAAATTATCGACGTATTCTCAAACTGAGAGTCCCGCGACTGCGCGGCCTGTTCCTACGAGTTACATTGGTCCCGTGGGAGGTGTTGGTGCCACCCATGGGGCCGTTCGGGGCCTGTTTCGAGTTTTCTCGCACTAACGCCATGTTTTTAAGCCTAAGTTTAAAATTAATCAAATTTCCATTGTATTCTGAAAATGGGAGTCTCGCGGCTGCTGGGTCTGTTCCTACGAGTTACATTGGTCCCGTGGGAGGTGTTGGTGCCACCCCCCGGGCCGTTCGGGGGTTATTTCGATTTTTCACCCTCTAATGCCATGTTTTTAACCCTATGTCTAGAAATATGCAAATTACCGTCGTATTCTCAAATCGGGGGTCCTGCGGTTGCCGAGTCAGTTCCTACGAGTTACATTGGTCCTATGGGAGGTGTAGGTGCCACCCACGGGGCCGTTCGGGGGATGTTTCGTGTTTTCAACCACTAACGCCATGTTTTTAAGCCTAAGTCTAGAATTATGCAAATTACCGTCGTATGGTCAAACCGGGAGTCCCGCAGCTGCAGGTTCAGTTCCTACGAGTTACATTGGTCCCGTGGGAGGTGTTGGTGCCACCCACGGGGCCGTTCGGGGAATGTTTCAATTTTTCACCCTCTAATTCCATGTTTTGCTTAAATCTAGAAATATGCAAATTACAGTCGTATTATCAAAATGGGAGTCCAGCGGCTGCAAGGTCTGTTCCTACGAGTTACATTGGTCCCGTGGGAGGTGTTTGTGCCACCCACGGGGACGTTCGGGGGCTGTTTCGAGTTCTCACCCTCTTACGCCATGTTTTTAAGCCTAAGTCTAGAAATATGCAAATTATCATCGTATTCTCAAATCGGTAGTCCCGCGGCTGCCGGGTCAGTTCCTACGAGTTACATTGGTCTCGTGGGAGGTGTTGGTGCCACCCACGGGGACGTTCGGGGGTTGTTTTGATTTTTTACCCTTTAACGCCATGTTTTGCTTAAATCTAGAAATATGCAAATAACCATCGTATTCTCAAACCGGGAGTCTTGCGGCTGCATGACCAGTTCCTACGAGTTATATTGGTTCCGTGGGAGGTGTTGGTGCCACCCACAGGGCCGTTCGGGGGTTGTTTCAAATTTTCACCCACTAACGCCATGTTTTTAAGCCTAAGTCTAGAATTAGGCAAATTATCGTCGTATTCTCAAGCTGGGAGTCCCGCGGCTACGGGGTCAGTTCCTACGAGTTACATTGGTCCCGTGGGAGGTGTTGGTACCACTCACTGGGTCGTTCGGGGGCTGTTTCGAGTTTTCACCCTCTAACGCCAGGTTTTTAAGCCTAAGTCTAGAAATATGCAAATTACCATTGTACTCTCAAACCGGGAGTCCCACGACTGCGGGGTCAGTACCTACGAGTTACATTGGTCCTGTGGGAGGTGTAGGTGCCACCCACAGGGACGTTTGGGCTTTGTTTCGAGTTTTCACCCCGTAATGCCATGTTTTTAAGCCTAAATATAGAAATATGCAAATTACCATCGTATTCTCAAATCGGGAGTCCCACGGCCGCAGGGTCAGTTCCTAAGAGTTACATTCGTCCCGTGGGAGGTGTTGGTGCCACCCACGAGGCCGTTCGGGGGCTGTTTTGAGATTCTCACCCTCTAACGCCATGTTTTTAAGCCTAAGTCTAAAAATATGCAAATTATCGTCATATTCTCAAACCGAGAGTCTCGCGGCTGCGCAACCAGTTCTTACGAGTTACATTGGTCCCGTGGGAGGTGTTGGTGCCACCCACGGGGCCGTTCGGAGGGCTCTTTCAAGTTTTCACCCACTAATGCCATGTTTTTAAGCCTAAGTCTAGAACTATGCAAATTATCATCGTATTCTCAAACCGAGAGTCCCACGGCTGCGAGGCCTATTCCTACGAGTTATATTGGTCCCGTGGGAGGTGTTGGTGCCACCCACGGGGACGTTCGGGGGTTGTTTCGAGTTCTCACCCTCTAATGCCATGTTTTTAAGCCTAAGTCTAGAAATATGCAAATTGTCACCGGGAGCCCCGCGGCTATGCAACCAGTTCCTACGAGTTACATTGGTACCGAGGGAGGTTTTGGTGCCACACACAGGGCCGTTCGAGGGCTGTTTTGAATTTTCACCCATTAACGCCATGCTTTTAAGCCTAAGTCTAGAATTATGCAAATTACTGTTGTATTCTCAAACCGGGAGTCCCGTGACTGCGGGGTCAGTTCCTACGAGTTACATTTGTCTCGTGGGAGGTGTTGGTGCAACCCATTGGGCCGTTCGGGGGATGGTTCTAGTTTTTACCCTTTAACGCCATATTTTTAAGCCTAAGTCTTGAAATAAGAAAATTACCATGGTACTCTAAAACTGGGAGTGCCGCGTCTGCGGGGTCAGTTCTTACGAGTTACATTGGTCCCGTGGGAGGTGTTGGTGCCACCCACGGGGATGTTCGGGGGCTGTTATACCATATTTGTAAGCCTAAGTCTAGAAATATTCAAATTATCATCGTATTCTCAAACACGGAGTCCCGCGGCTGCGCGGCCATTTCCTACGAGTTACATTGGTCCCGTGGGAGGTGTTGGTGCCACCCACGGGGCCGTTCGGGGGCTGCTTTGAGTTTTCACCCACTAACGCCATGTTTTTAAGCCTGAGTCTAGAATTATGCAAATTACTGTCGTATTCTAAAATCGGGGGTCCCACAGGTGCGGGGTCAGTTCCTACGAGCGTCATTGGTCACGTGGGAGGTGTTGGTGCCACCCACGGGTCGTTCGGGGGCTGTTTCGAGTTTTCACCCTCTAACGCCATGTTTTAAGCCTAAGTCTATAAATATGCAAATTACCGTCGTATTCTCAAATCGGGGGTCCCGTGGCAGCGGGGTCAGTCCCTACGAGTCACATTGGTCCCGTGGGAGGTGTTGGTCCTCTAACGCCATATTTTTAAGCCTAAGTCTAGAAATATGCAAATTACCGCCGTACTCTCAAACCGGGAGTCCCTCGGTTGCTTGGTCAGTTTATACGAGTTACATTGGTCCCGTGGGAGGAGTAGACGCCACCCACGGGGACATTCGGGGTTTGTTTCGAGTTTTCACCCCCAAATGCCATGTTTTTAATCCTAAATATAGAAATATTCAAATTATCGTCATATTCTCAAACTGGGAGTCCCGCGGTAGCGGGGTCAGTTCCTACGAGTTATATTGGTCCCGTGGGAGGTGTTGCTGCCACCCACATGGCCGTTCGTGGTTTTTTCCAGTTTTCACCCTCTAACGCCATGTTTTACTTAAATCTAGAAAAATGCAAATTACCATCGTATTCTCAAACCATGACTCCCACAGCTGCGGGGTTAGTTCCTACGAGTTACATTTGTCCCATGGGAGGTGTTGGTGCCACCCACGGGGCCGTTCGGGGGCTGTTTCATGTTTTCACCCACTAATGCCATGTTTTTAAGCCTAAGTCTAGAATTATGCAAATTACCATCGTATTCTCATACCGGGAGTCCCACGGCTGCGAGGCCTATTCCTACGAGTTACATTGGTCCCGTGGGAGGTGTTGGTGCCACCCACGGGGACGTTCGGGGGCTGTTTCGAGTTCTCACCCTCTAATGCCATGTTTTTAAGCCTAAGTCTAGAAATATGCAAAATATCATCGTATTCTCAAATCAAGAGTCTCGCAGCTGCGGGACCAGTTCCTACGAGTTACATTGGTCCCGAGGGTGGTGTTGGTGCCACACACAGGGCCATTCGGGGACTATTTTGAATTTTCACCCACTAACGCCATGTTTTTAAGCCTAAGTCTAGAATTATGCAAATTACTGTCGTATTCTCAAATCGGGAGTCCCGCGGCTGCGGGGTCAGTTCCTACGAGTTACATTGGTCCCTTGGGAGGTGTTGGTGCCCCCCATTGGGCCGTTCGGGGGCTGTTTCGAGTTTTCACCCTCTAACGCCATGTTTTTAAGCCTTGAAATATGGAAATTACCATTGTACTCTCAAACCGGGAGTGCCGCGGCTGCGGGGTCAGTTGTTACGAGTTACATTGGTCCCATGGGAGGTGTTGGTGCCACCCACGGGGATGTTCAGGGGCTGTTACAACTATTTTTTAAGCCTAAGTCTAGAAATATGCAAATTATCATCGTATTCTAAAACAAGGAGTCCCGCGGCTGCGCGGACATTTCCTACGAGTTACATTGGTCCCGTGGGAGGTGTTGGTGCCACCCGCGGGCCGTTCGGGGGCTGTTTCGAGTTTTCACCCACTATCGCCTTATTTTTAAGCCTAAGTCTAGAATTATGCAAATTACTGTTGTATTCTCAAATCGAGAGTCCCAAGGCTGCGGGGACAGTTCCTACGAGCCTCATTGGTCCCGTGGGAGGTGTTGGTGCAACCCACGGGCCATTCGGGGGCTGTTTCGAGTTTTCACCCACTATCGCCTTATTTTTAAGCCTAAGTCTAGAATTATGCAAATTACTGTTGTATTCTCAAATCGGGAGTCCCAAGGCTGCGGGGACAGTTCCTACGAGCCTCATTGGTCCCGTGGGAGGTGTTGGTGCCACCCACGGGGCCGTTCGGGGGCTGTTTCGAGTTTTCACCCCCTAACGCCATGTTTTAAGCCCAAGTCTAGAAATATACATATTACCATCGTATTCTCAAATCGGGGGTCCCGCGACTGTGGGGTGAGTTCCTACGAGTCACATTGGTCCCATGGGAGGTGTTGGTGCCACCCACGGGGACGTTCAGGGGTTGTTTCGAGTTTTCACCCTCTAACGCCATATTATTAAGCCTAAGTCTAGAAATATGCAAATTACCGTCGTACTCCAAAACCGGGAGTCCCTCGGCTGGGGGGTCAGTTTCTACGAGTTACATTGGTCCCGTGGGAGGTGTAGGGGCCACCCACGGGGATGTTCGGGTGTTGTTTCGAGTTTTCACCCTCTAACGTCATATTTTGATTTAATCTAGAAATATGAAAATTACGGTCATATTCTGAAACTGGGAGTCCTACGGATGCGGGGTTAGTTCCTACGAGTTACATTGTTCCTGTGGGAGGAGTTGGTACCACCCACGGGGACGTTCGGGGGCTGTTACGCCATGTTTTTAAGCCTAAGTCTAGAAATATCTGAATTATCGTCGTATTCTCAAATCGGGAGTCCCGCGGCTGCGAGGGCCAATTCCTACGAGTTACATTGGTACCGTGGGAGGTGTTTGTGCCACCCACGGGGCCGTTCGGGGGGTTTTTCGAGTTTTCACCCACTAACGCCATGTTTTTAAGCCTAAGTCTAGAATTATGCAAATTACCATCGTATTCTCAACTCGGGGGTCCGACGGTTGCGAGGTCAGTCCCTACGAGTTATATTGGTCCCGTGGCAGGTGTGGGTGCCACCCACGGGACCGTTCGGGGGCTGATTCGAGTTTTCACCCTCTAATGCCATGTTTTTAAGCCTAAGTCAAGAAATATGCAAATTATCGTCGTATTCTCAAACCGGGAGTCCCGTGGCTGCGTGGCCAGTTCCTACGAGTTACATTGGTCCCGTGGGAGGTGTTGGTGCCACCCAGAGGGCCGTTCGGGGGTTGTTTCAAATTTTCACCCACTAACACCATGTTTTTAAGCCTAAGTCTAGAATTATGTAAATTATCGTCGTATTCTCAAACCGGGAGTCCCGCGGCTGCGGGGTCAGTTCCTACGAGTTACATTGGTTCCGTGTGAGGTGTTGGTGCCACCCACGGGGATGTTCGGGGGCTGTTTCGAGTTTTTACCCACTAACTCCATGTTTTTAAGCCTAAGCCTAGAATTATGCAAATTACCGTCGTATTCTCAAACCGGGAGTCCCGTGGCTGCGTGGCCAGTTCCTACGAGTAACATTGGTCCCGTGGGAGGTGTTGGTGCCACCCACAGGGCCGTTCGGGGGCTGTTTCAAATTTTCACCCACTAACACCATGTTTTTAGGCCTAAGTCTAGAATTATGCAAATTATCATCGTATTCTCAAACCGGGAGTCCCGCGGCTGCAGGGTCAGTTCCTACGAGTTACATTGGTCCCGTGTGAGGTGTTGGTGCCACCCACATGGGATGTTCGGGGGCTGTTTTGAGTTTTTACCCACTAACACCATGTTTTTAAGCCTAAGCCTAGAATTGAGCAAATTACCGTCGTATTCTCAAAACAGGAGTCCCGCGGCTACAGGGTCAGTTCTTATGAGTTACATTGGTCCTGTGGGAGGTGTTGGTGCCACCCACGGGGCCGTTCGGGGGTTGTTACGCCATCTTTTTAAGCCTAAGTCTAGAAATATGCAAATTATCTTTGTATTCTCAAACCGGAAGTCCCGCGGCTGTGTGAACAGTTCCTACGAGTAACATTGGTCCCGTGGGAGGTGTTAGTGCCACCCACGGGGCCGTTCGGGGGCTGTTTCGAGTTTTCACCCACTAACACCATGTTTTTAAGCCTAAGTCTAGAAATATGCAAATTATCGTCGTATTCTCAAACAGGGAGTCCCGCGGCTGCGGGGTCAGTTCCTACGAGCCACATTGGTCCCGTGGGAGGTGTTGGTGCCACCCACGGGGCCATCCGTGGGCTATTTCAAATTTTCACCCTCTAACGCCATGTTTTTAAGCCTAAGTCTAGAAATATACAAATTACCATCATATTCTCAAATCGGGAGTCCCGTGGCTGCGAGGCCTGTTCCTACGAGTCACATTGGTCCCGTGGGAGGTGTTGGTGCCACCCACGGTGCCGTTCAGGGGCTGTTTCGAGTTTTCATGCTCTAACGCCATATTTTTAAGCCTAAGTCTAGAAATATGTAAATTACCATCGTACTCTCAAATCGGGAGTCCCTCGGCTCCGGGGTCAGTTTCTACGAGTTACATTGGTCCTGTGGGAGGTGTAGGTTCCACCCACGGGGACGTTCGGGGGATGTTTCGAGTTTTCGCCCCCTAATGCATTGTTTTTAAGCTTAAATATAGAAATATGCAAATTACCGTCGTATTCTCAAACCGGGAGTCCCGCGGCTTTGGGGTCAGTTCCTACGAGTTACATTGGTCCCGTGGGAGGTGTTGGTGCCACCCACGGGGACATTCGGGGGTTGTTTCAAGTTTTCACCCTCTAACGTCATGTTTTGTTTAAATCTAGAAATATAAAAATTACCGTCCTATTCTCAGACTGGGAGTCCCGCGGTTTCGGGGTCAGTGCCTACGAGTAACATTGGTCCCGTGGGAGGTGTTGATGCCACCCACGGGGACGTTCGGGGGCTGTTTCGCCATGTTTTTAAGCCTAAGTCCAGAAATATGAAAATTATCGTCGTATTCTCAAACCGGGAGTCCCACGGCTGCGGGGTCAGTTCCTACGAGTTACATTGGTCCCGTGGGAGGTGTTGGTGCCCCCCATTGGGTCGTTCGGGGGCTGTTTAGAGTTTTCACCCTCTAACGCCATGTTTTTAAGCCTTGAAATATGCAAATTACCATTTTACTCTCAAACCGGGAGTGCCGCGGCTGCGGGGTCAGTTCTTACGAGTTACATTGGTCACATGGGAGGTGTTGGTGCCACCCACGGGGATGTTCGGGGGCTGTTACAACTATTTTTTAAGCCTAAGTCTAGAAATATGCAAATTATCATCGTATTCTAAAACAAGGAGTCCCGCGGCTGCGCGGACATTTCCTACGAGTTACATTGGTCCCGTGGGAGGTGTTGGTGCCACCCGCGGGCCGTTCGGGGGCTGTTTCGAGTTTTCACCCACTATCGCCTTATTTTTAAGCCTAAGTCTAGAATTATGCAAATTACTGTTGTATTCTCAAATCGGGAGTCCCAAGGCTGCGAGGACAGTTCCTACGAGCCTCATTGGTCCCGTGGGACGTGTTGGTGCCACCCACGGGGCCGTTCGGGGGCTGTTTCGAGTTTTCACCTCCTAATGCCATGTTTTAAGCCTAAGTCTAGAAATATACATATTACCATCGTATTCTCAAATCGGGGGTCCCGCGGCTGTGGGGTGAGTTCCTACGAGTCACATTGGTCCCATGGGAGGTGTTGGTGCCACCCACGGGGACGTTCAGGGGCTGTTTCGAGTTTTCACCCTCTAACGCCATATTATTAAGCCTAAGTCTAGAAATATGCAAATTACCGCCGTACTCTAAAACCGGGAGTCCCTCGGCTGCGAGGTCAGTTTCTACGAGTTACATTGGTCCCGTGGGAGGTGTAGGTGCCACCCACGGGGATGTTCGGGGGTTGTTTCGAGTTTTCACCCTCTAACGTCATATTTTGATTTAATCAAGAAATATGAAAATTACGGTCGTATTCTGTAACTGGGAGTCCTACGGATGCAGGGTTAGTTCCTACGAGTTACATTGTTCCTGTGGGAGGTGTTGATGCCACCCACGGGGACGTTCGGGGGCTGTTTCGCCATGTTTTTAAGCCTAAGTCCAGAAATATGAAAATTATCGTCGTATTCTCAAACCGGGAGTCCCACGGCTGCACGGCCAGTTCCTACGAGTTACATTGGTCCCATGGGAGGTGTTGGTGCCACCCACGGGGCCGTTCGGGGGTTGTTTCGAGTTCTCACCCAATAACGCCATATTTTTAAGCCTAAGTCTAGAATTATACAAATTACCGTCGTATGGTCAAACCGAGAGTCCCGCAGCTGCAGGTTCAGTTCCTACGAGTTACATTGGTCCCGTGGGAGGTGTTGGTGCCATCCACGGGGCCGTTCGGGGAATGTTTCAATTTTTCACCCTCTAATTCCATGTTTTACTTAAATCTACAAATATGCAAATTACAGTCGTATTATCAAAACGGGAGTCCAGCGGCTGCAAGGTCTGTTCCTACGAGTTACATTGGTCCCGTGGGAGGTGTTGGTTCCACCCACAAGGCCGTTCGGTGGTTGTTTCGAATTTCCATCCACTAACGCCATGTTTTTAAGCCTAAGTCTAGAAATATGCAAACTATCATCGTATTCTCAAACCGGGAGTCTCGCGGCTGCACGGCCAGTTCCTACAAGTTACATTGGTCCCGTGGGAGGTGTTGGTTCCACCCATGGGGCCGTTCGGGGGCTGTTTCGAGTTTTCACCCTCTAACGCCATGTTTTTAAGCCAAAGTCGAAAAATATGCCAATTACTGTCGTATTCTCAAATTTGGAGTCCCGCGGCTGCGGGGTTAGTTCCTTCGAGTTACATTGGTCCCGTGGGAGGTGTTGGAGCCACCAACGGGACCATTTGGGGGCTTTTTCGTGTTTTCACCAACTAACGCCATGTTTTTAAGCCTAAGTCTAGAATTACGTAAATTACCGTCGTATTCTCAAATCGGGAGTCCCGCGGTTACGGGGTCAATTCCTACGAGTTACATTGGTCCCGTGGGAGGTGCTAGTGCCACCCCTGGGACCGTTCGGGGGTTGTTTCGAGTTTTAACCCATTAACGCCATGTTTCTTAGCCTAAGTCTAGAATTATGCAAATTATCATCGTATTATCAAACCGGGAGTACCGCGGCTACGTGGTCAGTTCCTACAAGTTACATTAGTCCCGTGGGAGGTGTTGGTGCCACCCACGGGGCCGTTCGGGGGTTGTTTCAAGTTTTTACCCTCTAACGCCATGTTTTTAAGCTTAAGTCTAGAAATATGCAAATTACCATCGTATTGTCAAACCGGGATCCTACGAGCCACATTGGTCCCATGGGAGGTGTTGGTGCCACACACGGGACCGTTCGGGAGCTATTTCAAGTTTGCACCCTCTAACGCCATGTTTTTAAGCCTAAGTCTAGAAATATGCAAATTACCATCGTATTCTCAAATCGGGAGTCCATCGGTTGCGGGGTCAGTTCCTACAAGTCACATTGGTCCCGTGGGAGGTGTTGGTGCCACCCACGGGGCCGTTCGGGGGCTATTTTTAGTTTTCACCCGCTAACGCCATGTTTTAAGCCTAAATAATGAAATATGCAAATTACCATCGTGTTCTCAAACCGGGAGTCCCACGGCTGCACGGCCAGTTCCTACGAGTTACATTGGTCCCATGGGAGGTGTTGGTGCCACCCACGGGGCCGTTCGGGGGCTGCTTCGAGTTTTCACCCAATAACGCCATATTTGTAAGCCTAAGTCTAGAATTATACAAATTACCGTCGTATGGTCAAACCGGGAGTCCCGCAGCTGCAGGTTCAGTTCCTACGAGTTACATTGGTCCCGTGGGAGGTGTTGGTGCCACCCACGGGGCCGTTCGGGGAATGTTTCAATTTTTCACCCTCTAATTCCATGTTTTGCTTAAATCTAGAAATATGCAAATTAGAGTCGTATTATCAAAACGGGAGTCCAGCGGCTGCAAGGTCTGTTCCTACGAGTTACATTGGTCCCGTGGGAGGTGTTTGTGCCACCCACGGGGACGTTCGGGGGCTGTTTTGAGTTCTCACCCTCTTACGCCATGTTTTTAAGCCTAAGTCTAGAAATATGCAAATTATCATCGTATTCTCAAATCGGTAGTCCCGCGGCTGCCGGGTCAGTTCCTACGAGTTACATTGGTCTCGTGGGAGGTGTTGGTGCCACCCACGGGGACGTTCGGGGGTTGTTTTGATTTTTTACCCTTTAACGCCATGTTTTGCTTAAATCTAGAAATATGCAAATAACCATCGTATTCTCAAATCGGGAGTCTTGCGGCTACATGACCAGTTCCTACGAGTTATATTGGTTCCGTGGGAGGTGTTGGTGCCACCCACAGGGCCGTTCGGGGGTTGTTCCGAATTTTCACCCACTAACGCCATGTTTTTAAGCCTAAGTCTAGAATTAGGCAAATTATCGTCGTATTCTCAAGCTGGGAGTCCCGCGGCTACGGGGTCAGTTCCTACGAGTTACATTGGTCCCGTGGGAGGTGTTGGTACCTCTCATTGGGTCGTTCGGGGGCTGTTTCGAGTTTTCACCCTCTAACGCCAGGTTTTTAAGCCTAAGTCTAGAAATATGCAAATTACCATTGTACTCTCAAACCGGGAGTCCCACGACTGCGGGGTCAGTACCTACGAGTTACATTGGTCCTGTGGGAGGTGTAGGTCCCACCCACAGGGACGTTTGGGGTTTGTTTCGAGTTTTCACCCCGTAATGCCATGTTTTTAAGCCTAAATATAGAAATATTCAAATTACCATCGTATTCTCAAATCGGGAGTCCCACGGCCGCAGGGTCAGTTCCTAAGAGTTACATTCGTCCCGTGGGAGGTGTTGGTGCCACCCACGAGGCCGTTCGGGGGCTGTTTTGAGATTCTCACCCTCTAACGCCATGTTTTTAAGCCTAAGTCTAAAAATATGCAAATTATCGTCATATTCTCAAACCGAGAGTCCCGCGGCTGCGCAACCAGTTCTTACGAGTTACATTGGTCCCGTGGGAGGTGTTGGTGCCACCCACGGGGCCGTTCGGAGGGCTCTTTCAAGTTTTCACCCACTAATGCCATGTTTTTAAGCCAAAGTCTAGAACTATGCAAATTATCATCGTATTCTCAAACCAAGAGTCCCACGGCTGCGAGGCCTATTCCTACGAGTTAATTGGTCCCATGGGAGGTGTTGGTGCCACCCACGGGGACGTTCGGGGGCTGTTTCGAGTTCTCACCCTCTAATGCCATGTTTTTAAGCCTAAGTCTAGAAATATGCAAATTGTCACGGTATTCTCAAACCGGGAGTCCCGCGGCTACGCAACCAGTTCCTACGAGTTACATTGGTCCCGAGGGAGGTTTTGGTGCCACACACAGGGCCGTTCGAGGGCTGTTTTGAATTTTCACCCATTAACGCCATGCTTTTAAGCCTAAGTCTAGAATTATGCAAATTACTGTTGTATTCTCAAACCGGGAGTCCCGTGACTGCGGGGTCAGTTCCTACGAGTTACATTTGTCTCGTGGGAGGTGTTGGTGCAACCCATTGGGCCGTTCGGGGGATGGTTCTAGTTTTTACCATTTAACGCCATATTTTTAAGCCTAAGTCTTGAAATAAGAAAATTACCATGGTACTCTCAAACTGGGAGTGCCGCGTCTGCGGGGTCAGTTCTTACGAGTTACATCGGTCCCGTGGGAGGTGTTGGTGCCACCCACGGGGATGTTCGGGGGCTGTTATACCATATTTGTAAGCCTAAGTCTAGAAATATGCAAATTATCATCGTATTCTCAAACACGGAGTCCCGCGGCTGCGCGGCCATTTCCTACGAGTTACATTGGTCCCGTGGGAGGTGTTGGTGCCACCCACGGGGCCGTTCGGGGGCTGTTTTGAGTTTTCACCCACTAACGCCATGTTTTTAAGCCTGAGTCTAGAATTATGCAAATTACTGTCGTATTCTAAAATCGAGGGTCCCACGGCTGCGGGGTCAGTTCCTACGAGCGTCATTGGTCACGTGGGAGGTGTTGGTGCCACCCACGGGTCGTTCGGGGGCTGTTTCGAGTTTTCACCCTCTAACGCCATCTTTTAAGCCTAAGTCTAGAAATATGCAAATTACCGTCGTATTCTCAAATCGGGGGTCCCGTGGCAGCGGGGTCAGTCCCTACGAGTCACATTGGTCCCGTGGGAGGTGTTGGTCCTCTAACGCCATATTTTTAAGCCTAAGTCTAGAAATATGCAAATTACCGCCGTACTCTCAAACCGGGAGTCCCTCGGTTGCTTGGTCAGTTTATACGAGTTACATTGGTCCCGTGGGAGGAGTAGACGCCACCCACGGGGACATTCGGGGTTTGTTTCGAGTTTTCACCCCCTAATGCCATGTTTTTAATCCTAAATATAGAAATATGCAAATTATCGTCATATTCTCAAACTGGGAGTCCCGCGGTAGCGGGGTCAGTTCCTACGAGTTACATTGGTCCCGTGGGAGGTGTTGCTGCCACCCACATGGCCGTTCGTGGTTTTTTCCAGTTTTCACCCTCTAACGCCATGTTTTACTTAAATCTAGAAAAATGCAAATTACCATCGTATTCTCAAACCATGACTCCATGGGAGGTGTTGGTGCCACCCACGGGGCCGTTCGGGGGCTGTTTCATGTTTTCACCCACTAATGCCATGTTTTTAAGCCTAAGTCTAGAATTATGCAAATTACCATCGTATTCTCATACCGGGAGTCCCACGGCTGCGAGGCCTATTCCTACGAGTTACATTGGTCCCGTGGGAGGTGTTGGTGCCACCCACGGGAACGTTCGGGGGCTGTTTCGAGTTCTCACCCTCTAATGCCATGTTTTTAAGCCTAAGTCTAGAAATATGCAAAATATCATCGTATTCTCAAATCAGGAGTCTCACAGCTGCGGGACCAGTTCCTACGAGTTACATTGGTCCCGAGGGAGGTGTTAGTGCCACACACAGGGCCATTCGGGGATTATTTTGAATTTTCACCCACTAACGCCATATTTTTAAGCCTAAGTCTAGAATTATGCAAATTACTGTCGTATTCTCAAATCGGGAGTCCCGCGGCTGCGGGGTCAGTTCCTACGAGTTACATTGGTCCCGTGGGAGGTGTTGGTGCCCCCCATTGGGCCGTTCGGGGGCTGATTCGAGTTTTCACCCTCTAACGCCATGTTTTTAAGCCTTGAAATATGGAAATTACCATTGTACTCTCAAACCGGGAGTGCCGCGGCTGCGGGGTCAGTTCTTACGAGTTACATTGGTCCCATGGGAGGTGTTGGTTCCACCCACGGGGATGTTCGGGGGCTGTTACAACTATTTTTTAAGCCTAAGTCTAGAAATATGCAAATTATCATCGTATTCTAAAACAAGGAGTCCCGCGGCTGCGCGGAGATTTCCTATGAGTTACATTGGTCCCGTGGGAGGTGTTGGTGCCACCCACGGGCCCTTCGGGGGCTGTTTCGAGTTTTCACCCACTATCTCCTTATTTTTAAGCCTAAGTCTAGAATTATGCAAATTACTGTTGTATTCTCAAATCGGGAGTCCCAAGGCTGCGGGGACAGTTCATACGAGCCTCATTGGTCCCGTGGGAGGTGTTGGTGCCACTCACGGGGCCGTTCGGGGGCTGTTTCGAGTTTTCACCCCCTAACGCCATGTTTTAAGCCCAAGTCTAGAAATATACATATTGCCATCTTATTCTCAAATCGGGGGTCCCGCGGCTGTGGGGTGAGTTCCTACGAGTCACATTGGTCCCATGGGAGGTGTTGGTGCCACCCACGGGGACGTTCAGGGATTGTTTCGAGTTTTCACCCTCTAACGCCATATTATTAAGCCTAAGTCTAGAAATATGCAAATTACCGTCGTACTCTAAAATCGGGAGTCCCTCGGCTGGGGGGTCAGTTTCTACGAGTTACATTGGTCCCGTGGGAGGTGTAGGGGCCACCCACGGGGATGTTCGGGTGTTGTTTCGAGTTTTCACCCTCTAACGTCATATTTTGATTTAATCTAGAAATATGAAAATCACGGTCGTATTCTGAAACTGGGAGTCCTACGGATGCGGGGTTAGTTCCTACGAGTTACATTGTTCCTGTGGGAGGAGTTGGTACCACCCACGGGGACGTTCGGGGGCTGTTACGCCATGTTTTTAAGCCTAAGTCTAGAAATATCCAAATTATCGTCGTATTCTCAAATCGGGAGTCCCGCGGCTGCGAGGGCCAATTCCTACGAGTTACATTGGTACCGTGGGAGGTGTTTGTGCCACCCACGGGGCCGTTCGGGGGGTTTTTCGAGTTTTCACCCACTAACGCCATGTTTTTAAGCCTAAGTCTAGAATTATGCAAATTACCATCGTATTCTCAACTCGGGGGTCCGGCGGTTGCGAGGTCAGTCCCTACGAGTTATATTGGTCCTGTGGCAGGTGTGGGTGCCACCCACGGGACCGTTCGGGGGCTGATTCGAGTTTTCACCCTCTAACGCCATGTTTTTAAGCCTAAGTCAAGAAATATGCAAATTATCGTCGTATTCTCAAACCGGGAGTCCCGTGGCTGCGTGGCCAGTTCCTACGAGTTACATTGGTCCCGTGGGAGGTGTTGGTGCCACCCAGAGGGCCGTTCGGGGGTTGTTTCAAATTTTCACCCACTAACACCATGTTTTTAAGCCTAAGTCTAGAATTATGCAAATTATCGTCGTATTCTCAAACCGGGAGTCCCGCGGCTGCGGGGTCAGTTCCTACGAGTTACATTGGTTCCGTGTGAGGTGTTGGTGCCACCCACGGGGATGTTCGGGGGTTGTTTCGAGTTTTTACCCACTAACACCATGTTTTTAAGCCTAAGCCTAGAATTATGCAAATTACCGTCGTATTCTCAAAACAGGAGTCCCGCGGCTACAGGGTCAGTTCCTATGAGTTACATTGGTCCTGTGGGAGGTGTTGGTGCCACCCACGGGGCCGTTCGGGGGCTGTTTCAAATTTTCACCCACTAACACCATGTTTTTAGGCCTAAGTCTAGAATTATGCAAATTATCGTCGTATTCTCAAACCGGGAGTCCCGCGGCTGCGGGGCCAGTTCCTACGAGTTACATTGGTCCCGTGTGAGGTGTTGGTGCCACCCACATGGGATGTTCGGGGGCTGTTTTGAGTTTTTACCCACTAACACCATGTTTTTAAGCCTAAGCCTAGAATTATGCAAATTACCGTCGTATTCTCAAAACAGGAGTCCCGCGGCTACAGGGTAAGTTCCTATGAGTTACATTGGTCCTGTGGGAGGTGTTGGTGCCACCCACGGGGCCGTTCGGGGGTTGTTACGCCATCTTTTTAAGCCTAAGTCTAGAAATATGCAAATTATCATCGTATTCTCAAACCGGAACTCCCGCGGCTGTGTGAACAGTTCCTACGAGTTACATTGGTCCCGTGGGAGGTGTTAGTGCCACCCACGGGGCCGTTCGGGGGCTGTTTCGAGTTTTCACCCACTAACGCCATGTTTTTAAGACTAAGTCTAGAAATATGCAAATTATCGTCGTATTCTCAAACAGGGAGTCCCGCGGCTGCGGGGTCAGTTCCTACGAGCCACATTGGTCCCGTGGGAGGTGTTGGTGCCACCCACGGGGCCATCCGAGGGCTATTTCAAATTTTCACCCTCTAACGCCATGTTTTTAAGCCTAAGTCTAGAAATATACAAATTACCATCGTATTCTCAAATCGGGAGTCCCGTGGCTGCGAGGCCTGTTCCTACGAGTCACATTGGTCCCGTGGGAGGTGTTGGTGCCACCCACGGTGCCGTTCAGGGGCTGTTTCGAGTTTTCAAGCTCTAACGCCATATTTTTAAGCCTAAGTCTAGAAATATGTAAATTATAATCGTACTCTCAAATCGGGAGTCCCTCGGCTCCGGGGTCAGTTTCTACGAGTTACATTGGTCCTGTGGGAGGTGTAGGTTCCACCCACGGGGACGTTCGGGGGATGTTTCGAGTTTTCGCCCCCTAATGCCTTGTTTTTAAGCTTAAATATAGAAATATGCAAATTACCGTCGTATTCTCAAACCGGGAGTCCCGCGGCTGTGGGGTCAGTTCCTACGAGTTACATTGGTCCCGTGGGAGGTGTTGGTGCCACCCACGGGGACGTTCGGGGTTTGTTTCGAGTTTTCACTCTCTAACGTCATGTTTTGTTTAAATCTAGAAATATAAAAATTACCGTCCTATTCTCAGACTGGGAGTCCCGCGGTTTCGGGGTCAGTGCCTACGAGTAACATTGGTCCCGTGGGAGGTGTTGATGCCACCCACGGGGACGTTCGGGGGCTGTTTCGCCATGTTTTTAAGCCTAAGTCCAGAAATATGAAAATTATCATCGTATTCTCAAACCGGGAGTCCCACGGCTGCGGGGTCAGTTCCTACGAGTTACATTGGACCCGTGGGAGGTCTTGGTGCCCCCCATTGGGCCGTTCGGGGGCTGTTTAGAGTTTTCACCCTCTAACACCATATTTTTAAGCCTTGAAATATGCAAATTACCATTTTACTCTCAAACCGGGAGTGCCGCGGCTGCGGGGTCAGTTCTTACGAGCTACATTGGTCACATGGGAGGTGTTGGTGCCACCCACGGGGATGTTCGGGGGCTGTTACAACTATTTTTTAAGCCTAAGTCTAGAAATATGCAAATTATCATCGTATTCTAAAACAAGGAGTCCCGCGGCTGCGCGGACATTTCCTACGAGTTACATTGGTCCCGTGGGAGGTGTTGGTGCCACCCGCGGGCCGTTCGGGGGCTGTTTCGAGTTTTCACCCACTATCGCCTTATTTTTAAGCCTAAGTCTAGAATTATGCAAATTACTGTTGTATTCTCAAATCGGGAGTCCCAAGGCTGCGAGGACAGTTCCTACGAGCCTCATTGGTCCCGTGGGACGTGTTGGTGCCACCCACGGGGCCGTTCGGGGGCTGTTTCGAGTTTTGACCTCCTAATGCCATGTTTTAAGCCTAAGTCTAGAAATATACATATTACCATCGTATTCTCAAATCGGGGGTCCCGCGGCTGTGGGGTGAGTTCCTACGAGTCACATTGGTCCCATGGGAGGTGTTGGTGCCACCCACGGGGACGTTCAGGGGCTGTTTCGAGTTTTCACCCTCTAACGCCATATTATTAAGCCTAAGTCTAGAAATATGCAAATTACCGCCGTACTCTAAAACCGGGAGTCCCTCGGCTGCGGGGTCGGTTTCTACGAGTTACATTGGTCCCGTGGGAGGTGTAGGTGCCACCCACGGGGATGTTCGGGGGTTATTTTGAGTTTTCACCCTCTAACGTCATATTTTGATTTAATCAAGAAATATGAAAATTACGGTCGTATTCTGTAACTGGGAGTCCTACGGATGCGGGGTTAGTTCCTACGAGTTACATTGTTCCTGTGGGAGGTGTTGATGCCACCCACGGGGACGTTCGGGGGCTGTTTCGCCATGTTTTTAAGCCTAAGTCCAGAAATATGAAAATTATCGTCGTATTCTCAAACCGGGAGTCCCACGGCTGTACGGCCAGTTCCTACGAGTTACATTGGTCCCATGGGAGGTGTTGGTGCTACCCACGGGGCCGTTCGGGGGCTGCTTCGAGTTTTCACCCAATAACGCCATATTTTTAAGCCTAAGTCTAGAATTATACAAATTACCGTCGTATGGTCAAACCGGGAGTCCCGCAGCTGCAGGTTCAGTTCCTACGAGTTACATTGGTCCCGTGGTAGGTGTTGGTGCCACCCACGGGGCCGTTCGGGGAATGTTTCAATTTTTCACCCTCTAATTCCATGTTTTGCTTAAATCTACAAATATGCAAATTACAGTCGTATTATCAAAACGGGAGTCCAGCGGCTGCAAGGTCTGTTCCTACGAGTTACATTGGTCCCGTGGGAGGTGTTTGTGCCACCCACGGGGACGTTCGGGGGTTGTTTCGAGTTCTCACCCTCTTACGCCATGTTTTTAAGCCTAAGTCTAGAAATATGCAAATTATCATCGTATTCTCAAACCGAGAGTCCCGCGGCTGCGTGGCCAGTTCCTACGAGTTACATTGGTCCCGTGGGAGGTGTTGGTTCCACCCACAAGGCCGTTCGGTGGTTGTTTCGAATTTCCATCCACTAACGCCATGTTTTTAAGCCTAAGTCTAGAAATATGCAAACTATCATCGTATTCTCAAACCGGGAGTCTCGCGGCTGCACGGCCAGTTCCTACAAGTTACATTGGTCCCGTGGGAGGTGTTGGTTCCACCCATGGGGCCGTTCGGGGGCTGTTTCGAGTTTTCACCCTCTAACGCCATGTTTTTAAGCCAAAGTCTAAAAATATGCCAATTACTGTCGTATTCTCAAATTGGGAGTCCCGCGGCTGCGGGGTCAGTTCCTTCGAGTTACATTGGTCCCGTGGGAGGTGTTGGAGCCACCAACGGGACCATTTGGGGGCTTTTTCGTGTTTTCACCAACTAACGCCATGTTTTTAAGCCTAAGTCTTGAATTACGCAAATTACCGTCGTATTCTCAAATCGGGAGTCCCGCGGTTACGGGGTCAATTCCTACGAGTTACATTGGTCCCGTGGGAGGTGCTGGTGCCACCCCTGGGACCGTTCGGGGGTTGTTTCGAGTTTTAACCCATTAACGCCATGTTTCTTAGCCTAAGTCTAGAATTATGCAAATTATCATCGTATTATCAAACCGGGAGTACCGCGGCTACGTGGTCAGTTCCTACAAGTTACATTAGTCCCGTGGGAGGTGTTGGTGCCACCCACGGGGCCGTTCGGGGGTTGTTTCAAGTTTTTACCCTCTAACGCCATGTTTTTAAGCTTAAGTCTAGAAATATGCAAATTACCATCGTATTATCAAACCGGGATCCTACGAGCCACATTGGTCCCATGGGAGGTGTTGGTGCCACACACGGGACCGTTCGGGAGCTATTTCAAGTTTGCACCCTCTAACGCCATGTTTTTAAGCCTAAGTCTAGAAATATGCAAATTACCATCGTATTCTCAAATCGGGAGTCCATCGGTTGCGGGGTCAGTTCCTACAAGTCACATTGGTCCCGTGGGAGGTGTTGGTGCCACCCACGGGGCCGTTCGGGGGCTATTTTTAGTTTTCACCCGCTAACGCCATGTTTTAAGCCTAAATAATGAAATATGCAAATTACCATCGTGTTCTCAAACCGGGAGTCCCACGGCTGTGGGGTCCGTTACTACGAGTTACATTAGTCCCGTGGGAGGTGTTGGTGCCACCCACGCGGCCGTTCGGGGGTTTGTTTCGAGTTTTCACCCTCTAACATCATGTTTTGTTTAATTCTAAAAATATAAAAATTACTGTCGTATTCTCAAACTGAGAGTCTCGCGGCTGCGGGGTCAGTTCCTACGAGTCACATTGGTCCCGTGGGAGGTGTTGGTGCCACCCACGGGGACGTTCGAGGGCTATTACGCCATGTTTTCAAGCCTAAGTCTAGAAATATGAAAATTATCATTGTATTCTCAAACCGAGAGTCCCATGGTTGCAAGGCCAGTTCCTACGCGTTACATTGGTCCCGTGGGAGGTGTGGGTGCCACCCACGGGGCCGTTCGGGGGGCTATTTTGAATTTTCACCCACTAACGCCATGTTTTCAAGTCTAAGTCTAGAATTATGCAAATTACTGTCGTATTCTCAAATCGGGAGTCAAGCGGCTGCGGGGTCAGTTCCTACGAGTTACATTGGTCCCGTGGGAGGTCTTGGTGCCCCCCATTGGGCCGTTCGGGGGCTGTTTCGAGTTTTCACCCTCTAACGCCATGTTTTTAAGCCTTGAAATATGCAAATTACCATTGTACTCTCAAACCGGGAGTGCTGCGGCTGCGGGGTCAGTTCTTACGAGTTACATTGGTCACATGGGAGGTGTTGGTGCCACCCACGGGGATGTTCGGGGACTGTTACAACTATTTTTTAAGCCTTAGTCTAGAAATATGCAAATTATCATCGTATTCTAAAACAAGGAGTCCCGCGGCTACGCGGACATTTCCTACGAGTTACATTGGTCCCGTGGGAGGTGTTGGTGCCACCCACGGGCCGTTCGGGGGCTGTTTCGAGTTTTCACTCACTATCGCCTTATTTTTAAGCCTAAGTCTAGAATTATGCAAATTACTGTTGTATTCTCAAATCGGGAGTCCCAAGGCTACAGGGACAGTTCCTACGAGCCTCATTGGTCCCGTGGGAGGTGTTGGTGCCACCCACGGGGCCGTCCGGGGGCTGTTTCGAGTTTTCACCCCCTAACGCCATGTTTTAAGCCTAAGTCTAGAAATATACATATTACCATCGTATTCTCAAATCGGGGGTCCCGCGGCTGTGGGGTGAGTTCCTACGAGTCACATTCGTCCCATGGGAGGTGTTGGTGCCACCCACGGGGACGTTCAGGGGCTGTTTTGAGTTTTCACCCTCTAACGCCATATTATTAAGCCTAAGTCTAGAAATATGCAAATTACCGCCGTACTCTAAAACCGGGAGTCCCTCGGCTGCGCGGTCAGTTTCTACGAGTTACATTGGTCCCGTGGGAAGTGTAGGTGCCACCCACGGGGATGTTCGGGGGTTGTTTCGAGTTTTGACCCTCTAACATCATATTTTGATTTAATCAAGAAATATGAAAATTACGGTCGTATTCTGTAACTGGGAGTCCTACGGATGCGGGGTTAGTCCCTACGAGTTACATTGTTCCTGTGGGAGGTGTTGATGCCACCCACGGGGACGTTCGGGGGCTGTTTCGCCATGTTTTTAAGCCTAAGTCCAGAAATATGAAAATTATCGTCGTATTCTCAAACCGGGAGTCCCACGGCTGCACGGCCAGTTCCTACGAGTTACATTGGTCCCATGGGAGGTGTTGGTGCCACCCACGGGACCGTTCGGGGGCTGCTTCGAGTTTTCACCCAATAACGCCATATTTTTAAGCCTAAGTCTAGAATTATACAAATTACCGTCGTATGGTCAAACCGGGAGTCCCGCAGCTACAGGTTCAGTTCCTACCAGTTACATTGGTCCCGTGGGAGGTGTTGGTGCCACCCACGGGGCCGTTCGGGGAATGTTTCAATTTTTCACCCTCTAATTCCATGTTTTGCTTAAATCTAGAAATATGCAAATTACAGTTGTATTATCAAAACGGGAGTCCAGCGGCTGCAAGGTCTGTTCCTACGAGTTACATTGGTCCCGTGGGAGGTGTTTGTGCCACCCACGGGGACGTTCGGGGGCTGTTTCGAGTTCTCACCCTCTTACGCCATGTTTTTAATCCTAAGTCTAGAAATATGCAAATTATCATCGTATTCTCAAACCGAGAGTCCCGCGGCTGCGCGGCCAGTTCCTACGAGTTACATTGGTCCCGTGGGAGGTGTTGGTTCCACCCACAGGGCCGTTCGGTGGTTGTTTCGAATTTCCATCCACTAACGCCATGTTTTTAAGCCTAAGTCTAGAAATATGCAAACTATCATCGTATTCTCAAACCGGGAGTCTCGCGGCTGCACGGCCAGTTCCTACAAGTTACATTGGTCCCGTGGGAGGTGTTGGTTCCACCCATGGGGCCGTTCGGGGGCTGCTTCAAGTTTTCACCCTCTAACGCCATGTTTTTAAGCCAAAGTCTAAAAATATGCCAATTACTGTCATATTCTCAAATTGGGAGTCCCGCGGCTGCGGGGTCAGTTCCTTCGAGTTACATTGGTCCCGTGGGAGGTGTTGGAGCCACCAACAGGACCATTTGGGGGCTTTTTCGTGTTTTCACCAACTAACGCCATGTTTTTAAGCCTAAGTCTAGAATTATGCAAATTACCGTCGTATTCTCAAATCGGGAGTCCCGCGGTTACGGGGTCAATTCCTACGAGTTACATTGGTCCCGTGGGAGGTGCTGGTGCCACCCCTGGGACCGTTCGGGGGTTGTTTCGAGTTTTAACCCATTAACGCCATGTTTCTTAGCCTAAGTCTAGAATTATGCAAATTATCATCGTATTATCAAACCGGGAGTACCGCGGCTACGTGGTCAGTTCCTACAAGTTACATTAGTCCCGTGGGAGGTGTTGGTGCCACCCATGGGGCCGTTCGGGGGTTGTTTCAAGTTTTTACCCTCTAACGCCATGTTTTTAAGCTTAAGTCTAGAAATATGCAAATTACCATCGTATTATCAAACCGGGATCCTACGAGCCACATTGGTCCCATGGGAGGTGTTGGTGCCACACACGGGACCGTTCGGGAGCTATTTCAAGTTTGCACCCTCTAACGCCATGTTTTTAAGCCTAAGTCTAGAAATATGCAAATTACCATCGTATTCTCAAATCGGGAGTCCATCGGTTGCGGGGTCAGTTCCTACAAGTCACATTGGTCCCGTGGGAGGTGTTGGTGCCACCCACGGGGCCGTTCGGGGGCTATTTTTAGTTTTCACCCGCTAACGCCATGTTTTAAGCCTAAATAATGAAATATGCAAATTACCATCGTGTTCTCAAACCGGGAGTCCCACGGCTGTGGGGTCCGTTACTACGAGTTACATTAGTCCCGTGGGAGGTGTTGGTGCCACCCACGGGGCCGTTCGGGGGTTGTTTCGAGTTTTCACCCTCTAACATCATGTTTTGTTTAATTCTAAAAATATAAAAATTACTGTTGTATTCTCAAACTGAGAGTCTCGCGGCTGCGGGGTCAGTTCCTACGAGTCACATTGGTCCCGTGGGAGGTGTTGGTGCCACCCACGGGGACGTTCGAGGGCTATTACGCCATGTTTTCAAGCCTAAGTCTAGAAATATGCAAATTATCATTGTATTCTCAAACCGAGAGTCCCATGGTTGCAAGGCCAGTTCCTACGCGTTACATTGGTCCCGTGGGAGGTGTGGGTGCCACCCACGGGGCCGTTCGGGGGCTATTTTGAATTTTCACCCACTAACGCCATGTTTTTAAGCCTAAGTCTAGAATTATGCAAATTACTGTCGTATTCTCAAATCGGGAGTCAAGCGGCTGCGGGGTCAGTTCCTACGAGTTACATTGGTCCCGTGGGAGGTCTTGGTGCCCCCCATTGGGCCGTTCGGGGGCTGTTTCGAGTTTTCACCCTCTAACGCCATGTTTTTAAGCCTTGAAATATGAAAATTACCATTGTACTCTCAAACCGGGAGTGCTGCGGCTGCGCGGTCAGTTCTTACGAGTTACATTGGTCACATGGGAGGTGTTGGTGCCACCCACGGGGATGTTCGGGGACTGTTACAACTATTTTTTAAGCCTAAGTCAAGAAATATGCAAATTATCATCGTATTCTAAAACAAGGAGTCCCGCGGCTGCGCGGACATTTCCTAAGAGTTACATTGGTCCCGTGGGAGGTGTTGGTGCCACCCACGGGCCGTTCGGGGGCTGTTTCGAGTTTTCACTCACTATCGCCTTATTTTTAAGCCTAAGTCTAGAATTATGCAAATTACTGTTGTATTCTCAAATCGGGAGTCCCAAGGCTGCGGGGACAGTTCCTACGAGCCTCATTGGTCCCGTGGGAGGTGTTGGTGCCACCCACGGGGCCGTTCGGGGGCTGTTTCGAGTTTTCACCCCCTAACGCCATGTTTTAAGCCTAAGTCTAGAAATATACATATTACCATCGTATTCTCAAATCGGGGGTCCCGCGGCTGTGGGGTGAGTTCCTACGAGTCACATTCGTCCCATGGGAGGTGTTGGTGCCACCCACGGGGACGTTCAGGGGCTGTTTCGAGTTTTCACCCTCTAACGCCATATTATTAAGCCTAAGTCTAGAAATATGCAAATTACCGCCGTACTCTAAAACCGGGAGTCCCTCGGCTGCGGGGTCAGTTTCTACGAGTTACATTGGTCCCGTGGGAGGTGTAGGTGCCACCCACGGGGATGTTCGGGGGTTGTTTCGAGTTTTCACCCTCTAACGTCATATTTTGATTTAATCGAGAAATATGAAAATTACGGTCGTATTCTGAAACTGGGAGTCCTACGGATGCGGGGTTAGTTCCTACGAGTTACATTGTTCCTGTGGGAGGAGTTGGTACCTCCCACGGGGACGTTCGGGGGTTGTTACGCCATGTTTTTAAACCTAAGTCTAGAAATATCTGAATTATCATCGTATTCTCAAATCGGGAGTCCCGCGGCTGCGTGGGTCAGTTCCTACGAGTTACATTGGTACCGTGGGAGGTGTTTGTGCCACCCACGGGGCCGTTCGGGGGGTTTTTTGAGTTTTCACCCACTAACGCCATGTTTTTATGCCTAAGTCTAGAATTATGCAAATTACCATCGTATTCTCAACTCGGGGGTCCGGCGGTTGCGAGGTCAGTCCCTACGAGTTATATTGGTCCGGTGGCAGGTGTGGGTGCCACCCACGGGACCGTTCGGGGGCTGATTCGAGTTTTCACCCTCTAACGCCATGTTTTTAAGCCTAAGTCAAGAAATATGCAAATTATCGTCGTATTCTCAAACCGGGAGTCCCGTGGCTGCGTGGACAGTTCCTACGAGTTACATTGGTCCCGTGGGACGTGTTGGTGCCACCCAGAGGGCCGTTCGGGGGCTGTTTCAAATTTTCACCCACTAACACCATGTTTTTAAGCCTAAGTCTAGAATTATGCAAATTATCGTCGTATTCTCAAACCGAGAGTCCCGCGGCTGCGGGGTCAGTTCCTACGACTTACATTGGTCCCGTGTGAGGTGGTGGTGCCACCCACGGGGATGTTCGGGGGCTGTTTCGAGTTTTTACCCACTAACACCATGTTTTTAAGCCTAAGCCTAGAATTATGCAAATTACCGTCGTATTCTCAAACCGGGAGTCCCGTGGCTGTGTGGCCAGTTCCTACGAGTAACATTGGTCCCGTGGGAGGTGTTGGTGCCACCCACAGGGCCGTTCGGGGGCTGTTTCAAATTTTCACCCACTAACACCATGTTTTTAGGCCTAAGTCTAGAATTATGCAAATTATCGTCGTATTCTCAAACCGGGAGTCCCGCGGCTGCGGGGTCAGTTCCTACGAGTTACATTGGTCCCGTGTGAGGTGTTGGTGCCACCCACGGGGATGTTCGGGGGCTGTTTCGAGTTTTTACCCACTAACACCATGTTTTTAAGCCTAAGCCTAGAATTATGCAAATTACCGTCGTATTCTCAAAACAGGAGTCCCGCGTCTGCGGGGTCAGTTCTTACGAGTTACATTGGTCCCGTGGGAGGTGTTGGTGCCACCCACGGGGATGTTCGGGGGCTGTTATACCATATTTTTAAGCCTAAGTCTAGAAATATGCAAATTACTTCGTATTCTAAAACCGGAAGTCCCGCGGCTGTGTGAACAGTTCCTACGAGTTACATTGGTCCCATGGGAGGTGTTAGTGCCACCCACGGGGCCGTTCAGGGGCTGTGGCGAGTTTTCATCCACTAACGCCATGTTTTTAAGCCTAAGTCTAGAAATATGCAAATTATCGTCGTATTCTCAAACAGGGAGTCCCGCGGCTGCGGGGTCAGTTTCTACGAGCCACATTGGTCCCGTGGGAGGTGTTGGTGCCACCCAAGGAGCCATCCGAGGGCTATTTCAAATTTTCACCCTCTAACGCCATGTTTTTAAGCCTAAGTCTAGAAATATACAAATTACCATCGTATTCTCAAATCGGGAGTCCCGTGGCTATGAGGCCTGTTCCTACGAGTCACATTGGTCCCGTGGGAGGTGTTGGTGCCACCCACGGTAACGTTGAGGGGATGTTTCGAGTTTTCACGCTCTAACGCCATATTTTTAAGCCTAAGTCTAGAAATATGTAAATTAACATCGTACTCTCAAATCGGGAGTCCCTCGGCTGCGGGGTCAGTTTCTACGAGTTACATTGGTCCTGTGGGAGGTGTAGGTTCCACCCACGGGGACGTTCGGGGGATGTTTCGAGTTTTCGCCCCCTAACGCCTTGTTTTTAAGCTTAAATATAGAAATATGCAAATTACCATCATATTCTCAAACCGGGAGTCCCGCGGCTGCGGGGTCAGTTCCTACGAGTTACATTGGTCCCGTGGGAGGTGTTGGTGCCAACCACGGGGACGTTCGGGGGTTGTTTCGAGTTTTCACCCTCTAACGTCATGTTTTGTTTAAATCAAGAAATATAAAAATTACCATCGTATTCTCAGACTGGGAGTCTCGCGGTTTTGGGGTCAGTGCCTACGAGTTACATTGGTCCCGTGGGAGGTGTTGGTGCCACCCACGGGGCCGTTCGGTGGCTGCTTCGAGTTTTCACCCAATAACGCCATATTTTTAAGCCTAAGTCTAGAATTATACAAATTACCGTCGTATGGTCAAACCGGGAGTCCCGCAGCTGCAGGGTCAGTTCCTACGAGTTACATTGGTCCCCTGGGAGGTGTTGGTGCCACCCACGGGGCCGTTCGGGGAATGTTTCAATTTTTCACCCTCTAATTCCATGTTTTGCTTAAATCTACAAATATGCAAATTACCGTCATATTCTCAAAACGGGAGTCCAGCGGCTGCAAGGTATGTTCCTACGAGTTACATTGGTCCCGTGGGAGGTGTTTGTGCCACCCACGGGGACGTTCGGGGGCTGTTTCGAGTTCTCACCCTCTTACGCCATGTTTTTAAGCCTATGTCTAGAAATATGCAAATTATCATCGTATTCTCAAACCGAGAGTCCCGCGGCTGCGCGGCCAGTTCCTACGAGTTACATTGGTCCCGTGGGAGGTGTTGGTTCCACCCACTGGGCCGTTCGGTGGCTGTTTCAAATTTCCACCCACTAACGCCATGTTTTTAAGCCTAAGTCTAGAAATATGAAAACTATCATCGTATTCTCAAACCGGGAGTCTCGCGGCTGCACGGCCAGTTCCTATAAATTACATTGGTCCCGTGGGAGGTGTTGGTTCCACCCATGGGGCCGTTCGGGGACTGTTTCGAGTTTTCACCCTCTAACGCCATGTTTTTAAGCCAAAGTCTAAAAATATGCCAATTACTATCGTATTCTCAAATTGGGAGTCCCGCGGCTGCGGGGTCAGTTCCTTCGAGCTACATTGGTCCCGTGGGAGGTGTTGGAGCCACCAACGGGACCATTTGGGGCCTTTTTCGTGTTTTCACCAACTAACGCCATGTTTTTAAGCCTAAGTCTAGAATTACGCAAATTACCGTCGTGTTATCAAATCGGGAGTCCCGCGGTTACGGGGTCAATTCCTACGAGTTACATTGGTCCCGTGGGAGGTGCTGGTGCCACCCCTGGGACCGTTCGGGGGTTGTTTCGAGTTTTAACCCATTAACGCCATGTTTCTTAGCCTAAGTCTAGAATTATGCAAATTATCATCATATTATCAAACCGGGAGTACCGCGGCTACGTGGTCAGTTCCTACGAGTTACATTAGTCCCGTGGGAGGTGTTGGTGCCACCCACGGGGCCGTTCGGGGGTTGTTTCAAGTTTTTACCCTCTAATGCCATGTTTTAAAGCTTAAGTCTTGAAATATGCAAATTACCATCGTATTGTCAAACCGGGATCCTACGAGCCACATTGGTCCCATGCGAGGTGTTGGTGCCACACACGGGACCGTTCGGGAGCTATTTCGAGTTTTCACCCTCTAACGACATGTTTTTAAGCCCAAGTCTAGAAATATGCAAATTACCATCGTATTCTCAAATCGGGAGTCCATCGGTTGCGGGTTCAGTTCCTACAAGTCACATTGGTCCCGTGGGAGGTGTTGGTGCCACCCACGGGGCCGTTCGGGGGCTATTTTCAGTTTTCACCCTCTAACGCCATGTTTTAATCCTAAATAATGAAATATGCAAATTACCATCGTGTTCTCAAACCGGGAGTCCCACGGCTGTGGGGTCCGTTACTACGAGTTACATTAGTCCCGTGGGAGGTGTTGGTGCCACCCACGGGGCCGTTCGGGGGTTGTTTCGAGTTTTCAGCCTCTAACATCATGTTTTGTTTAAATCTAAAAATATAAAAATTACTGTCGTATTCTCAAACTGAGAGTCTCGCGGCTGCGGGGTCAGTTCCTACGAGTCACATTGGTCCCGTGGGAGGTGTTGGTGCCACCCACGAGGACGTTCGAGGGCCGTTACGCCATGTTTTTAAGCCTAAGTCTAGAAATATGCAAATTATCATTGTATTCTCAAACCGAGAGTCCCATGGTTGCAAGGCCAGTTCCTACGCGTTACATTGGTCCCGTGGGAGGTGTTCGTGCCACCCACGGGGCCGTTCGGAGGCTGTTCTGAGTTTTCACCCACTAACGCCATGATTTTAAGCCCAAGTCTAGAATTTTGCAAATAACTATCGTATTCTCAAATCGGGAGTCCCGCGGCTGCAGGGACAGTTCCTACGAGTTACATTGGTCCCGTGGGAAGTGTTGGTGCCACCCACGTGGCCGTTTGGGGGTTGTTTCGAGTTTTCACCCTCTAACGTCATGTTTTATTTAAATCTAGAAATATGAAAATTACAGTCGTATTCTCAAACTGGGAGTCCCGCGGTTGCGGGGTCAGTTCCTACGAGTTAAATTGGTCCCGTGGGAGGTGTTGGTGCCACCCACGGGGACGTTCGGGGGCTGTTACGCCATGTTTTTAAGCCTAAGTCTAGAAATATGCAAATTACCATCGTATTCTCAAATCGGGAGTCCCGCGGCTGCGCGACAAGTTCCTACGAGTTACATTGGTCCCGTGGAAGGTGTTGGTGCCATCCAAGGGGCCGTTCGGGGGTTGTTTCGAGTTTTCACCCTCTAACCTCATGTTTTGTTTAAACCTAAAAATATGAAAATTACCGTCGTATTCACAAACTGGGAGTCCTGCGGATGCGGGGTCAGTTCCTATGAGTTACATTCGTCCCGTGGGAGGTGTTGGTGCCACCCACGGGGACGTTCGAGGGTTGTTACGCGATGTTTTTAAGCCTAAGTCTGGAAATATGCAAATTATCGACGTATTCTCAAACCGGGAGTCCCGCGGTTGCGTGGCTAGTTCTTACAAGTTACATTGGTCCCGTGGAAGGTGTTGGTGCCACCCATCGGGGCCGTTCGGGGCCTGTTTTGAGTTTTCAACCACTAACGCCATGTTTTTAAGCCTAAGTCTAGAATTATGTAAATTACCATCGTATTCTGAAAATGGGAGTCCCGCGGTTGCGGGGTCAGTTCCTACGAGTTACATTGGTCCCGTGGGAGGTGTTGATGCTACACAAAGGGCCGTTCGGGGGTTGTTTCGATTTTTCACCCTCTAAAGCCATGTTTTGCTTAAATCGAGAAATATGAAAATTATCGTCGTATTATCAAATCGAGAGTCCCGCAGCTGCGAGGTACGAGTTACACTGGTCCCGGGGGAGGTGTTGGTGCCACCCACGGGGACATTCGGGGGCTGTTTCGAGTTCTCACCCTCTAACGCCATGTTTTTTAGCCAAAGTCTAGAAATATTCAAATTACCATTGTACTCTCAAACCGGGAGTCCCGCGGATGGGGTGTCAGTTCCTACGAGTTACATTGGTCCCGTGGGAGGTGTTGGTGCCACCCACGAGGCCGTTCGGAGGCTATTTCGAGTTTTCACCCTCTAACGCCATGTTTTTAAGCCTAAGTCTAGAAATATACAAATTACCATTGTACTCTAAAACCGGGAGTCCCGCGGCTGCGGGGTCAGTTCCTACGAGTAACAGTGGTCCCGTGGGAGGTGTTGGTGCCACCCACGGGGATGTTCAGGGGCTGTTAGGCCATATTTTTAAGCTTAAGTCTAAAAATAAGCTAATCATCATCGTATTCTCAAACTGGGAGTCCCGTAGTTGCACGGTCATTTCCTACGGGTTACATCGGTCCCGTGGGAGGTGTAGGTGCCACCCACTGGGCCGTTCGGGGGCCGTTTCGAGTTTTCACCCGCTAACACCATGTTTTTAAGCCTAAGTCTAAATTATGCAAATTCCAGTCGTATTCTCAAATCGAGAGTCCCACGGCTGCGGGGTCAGTTCCTACGAGCCACGTTGGTCTCGTGGGAGGTCTTGGTGCCACCCATGGGGCTGTTTCGAGTTTTCACGCTCTAACGCCATGTTTTTAAGCCTAATTCTAGAAATATACAAATTATCGTTGTATTCTCAAATTGGGGGTCCCGCGGCTACGGGGTCAGTTTCTACGACTCACATTGGTCCCGTGGGAGGTGTTGGTGCCACCCACGGGGCTGTTCGGGGGCTGTTTCGAGTTTTCACCATCTAACGCCATATTTTTAAGCCTAAGTCTATAAATATGCAAATTACCATTGTAATCTCAAAGCGGGAGTACCTTGGCTGCGGGGTCAGTTTCTACGAGTTACATTGGTCCCGTGGGAGGTGTAGGTGCCACCCACGGGGACGTTCGGGGGCTGTTTCGAGTTTTTACCCCCTAATGCCATGTTTTTAAACCTAAATATTGAAATATGTAAATTACCGTTGTATTCTCAAACTGGGAGTCCCACAGCCGCAGGGTCAGTTCCTACGAGTTACATTGGTCCCGTAGGAGGTGTTGGTGACACCCACGGGGCCGTTCGGGGTTGTTTCGAGTTTTCACCCTCTAACGTCATATTTTGTTTAAATATATAAATATGAAAATTAATGTCGTATTCTCAAACTGGGAGTCCTGCGGCGGTGGGGTCAGTTCCAACGAGTTGCATTGGTCCCGTGGGAGGTGTTGGTGCCACCCACGGGGACGTTCAGAGGCAGTTACGCCATGTTTTTAAGCCTAAGTCTAGAAATATGCAAATTACTATCGTATTCTCAAATAGGGAGTCCCGCGGCTGCGTGACCAGTTCCTACGAGTTACATTGGTCCCGTGGGAGGTGTTGGTGCCACCCACGGGGCTGTTCGGGAGTTGTTTCGAGTTTTCACCCTCTAACGTCATGTTTTGTTTAAATCTAGAAATTTGAAAATTATCGTCGTATTCTCAAACTGGGAGTCCTGCGGATGCGGGGTCAGTTCCTACGAGTTACATTCGTCCCGTGGGAGGTGTTGGTGCCACCCATGGGGACGTTCGAGGGATGTTACACCATGTTTTTAAGCCTAAGTCAGGAAATATGCAAATTATCGACGTATTCTCAAACCGGGTGTCCCGCGGCTGCGCGACCAGTTCCTACGAGTTACATTGGTCCCGTGGGAGGTGTTCGTGCCACCCACGGGGCCGTTCGGGGCCTGTTTCGAGTTTTCACGCACTAACGCCATGTTTTTAAGCCTAAGTCTAAAATTAAGAAAATTTCCATTATATTCTGAAAATGGGAGTCTCGCGGCTGCAGGGTCAGTTCCTACGAGTTACATTGGTCCCGTGGGAGGTGTTGGTTCCACCCATTGGGCCGTTCGGGGGTTATTTCGATTTTTCACCCTCTAGAAATATGCAAATATGCAAATTACCATCGTATTCTCAAATTGGGGGTCCTGCGGCTGCCGGGTCAGTTCCTATGAGTTACATTGGTCCTGTGGGAGGTGTTGGTGCCACCCACGGGGCCGTTCGGGGGCTGTTTCGAGTTTTCTACCACTAACGCCATGATTTTAAGCCTAAGTCTATAATTATGCAAATTACCGTTGTATTCTCAAATCGGTAGTCCCGCGGCTGCCGGGTCAGTTCCTACGAGTTACATTGGTCTCGTGGGAGGTGTTTGTGCCACCCACGGGGACGTTCGGGGGTTGTTTTGATTTTTTACCCTTTAACGCCATGTTTTGCTTAAATCTAGAAATATGCAAATTACCGTCGTATTCTCAAATAGGGAGTCCCGCGACTGCGAGGTCTGCTCCTACGAGTTACATGTGTCCCGTGGGAGGTGTTGGTGCCACCCACGGGGACGTTCGGGGGTTGTTTCGAGTTCTCACCCTCTAACGCCATGTTTTGCTTAAATCTAGAAATATGCAAATTACCGTCGTATTCTCAAACCGGGAGTCTTACGGCTGCATGACCAGTTCCTACGAGTTACATTGGTTCCGTGGGAGGTGTTGGTGCCACCCACAGGTCTGTTCAGGGGTTGTTTCGAATTTTCACCCACTAACGTCATGTTTTTAAGCCTAAGTCTAGAATTAGGCAAATTACCGTCGTATTCTCAAGCTGGGAGTCCCGCAGCTGCGGGGTCAGTTCCTACGAGTTACATTGGTCCCGTGGGAGGTGTTGGTACCACTCATTGGTTCGTTCGGGGGCTATTTCGAGTTTTCATTCTCTAACGCCATGTTTTTAAGCCTAAGTCTAAAAATATGCAAATTACCATTGTACTCTCAAACCGGAAGTCCCGCGGCTGCGGGGTCAGTTCCGACGAGTTACATTGGTCCCGTGGGAGGTGTTGGTGCCACCCACGGGGACGTTCGGGGGTTATTACGCCATATTTTTAAGCCTAAGTCTAAAAATATGCAAATTATCGTCGTATTCTCAAACCGAGAGTCCCGCGACTGCGCGACCATTTCCTACGAGTTACATCGGTCCCGTGGGAGGTGTTGGTGCCACCCACGGGGTCGTTCGGGGGCTGTTTCAAGTTTTCACCCACTAACGCCATGTTTTTAAGCCTAAGTCTAGAATTATGCAAATTCCAGTCGTATTCTCAAATCGAGAGTCCCACGGCTGCGGGGTCAGTAACTACGAGCCACATTGGTCCCGTGGGAGGTCTTGGTGCCACCCACGGGGCCGTTCGGGGGTTGTTTCGAGTTTTCACCCTCTAACGTCATGTTTTGTTTAAATATATAAATGTGAAAATTACCGTCGTATTCTCAAACTGGGAGTCCTGCGGATGCGGGGTCAGTTCCTACGAGTTACATTCGTCCCGTGGGAGGTGTTGGTGCCACCCATGGGGACGTTCGAGGGCTGTTACGCCATGTTTTTAAGCCTAAGTCTAGAAATTTGCAAATTATCGATGTATTCTCAAACCGGGAGTCTCGCGGCTGCACAGCCAGTTCCTACGAGTTACATTGGTCCCGTTGGAGGTGTTGGTGCCACCCACAGGGCCGTTCGGGACCTGTTTCGAGTTTTCACGCACTAACGCCATGTTTTTAAGCCTAAGTCTAAAATTATGCAAATTTCCACTGTATTCTGAAAACGGGAATCCCGCGGTAGCAGGGTCAGTTCCTACGAGTTACATTGGTCCAGTGGGAGGTGTTGGTGCCACCCATGGGGCCGTTCGGGGGCTATTTCGAGTTTTCACCCTCTAACACCATGTTTTGCTTAAATCTAGAAATATGGAAATCACCGTCATATTCTCAAATCGGGAGTCCCGTGGCTACGAGGTATGTTCCTACGAGTTACATTGGTCCCGTGGGAGGTCTTGGTGCCACCCACAGGGACATTCGAGGGATGTTTTGAGTTTTCACCCTCCAACGCAATGTTTCTGAGCCTAAGCCTAAAATTATGCAAAATATCATCGTATTCTCAAATCGGGAGTCCCGCGGCTGCGCGATCGTTCGTACGAGTTACATTGTTCCCGTGGGAGGTGTTGGTGCCACCCACGGAGCCGTTCGGGAGTTGTTTCGAGTTTTTACCCACTAACGCCATGTTTTTAAGTCTAAGTCTAGAAATATGCAAATTACCATCTTGTTCTCAAATAGGGAGTCCCGCGGCTGCGAGGTCAGTTCCTACACAGCTACATTGGTCTCGTGGGAGGTGTTGGTGAAACCCACGGGGCCGTTCGGGGGCTATTTCCAATTTTCACCCTCTAACGCCATGTTTTTAATCCTATGTCTAAAAATATGCAAATTACCATCATATTCTCAAATCGGGGGTCCCGCGGCTGCCGGGCCAGTTCCTACGAGTTACATGGGTCCCGTGGGAGGTTTTGGTGCCAACCACGGGGCCGTTCGGGGGCTGTTATGAGTTTTCAACCACTAACGCCATGCTTTTCTTAAATCTATAAATATGCAAATTACCGTAGTGTTCTCAAATAGGGAGTCCCGCGGCTGCGAGGTCAGTTCCTACGAGTTACATTGGTCCCGTGGGAGGTGTTGGTGCCACCCACGGGGCCGTTCGGGGGTTGTTTCGAGTTTTCACCCTCTAACGTCATGTTTTGTTTAAATCTAGTAATATAAAAATTACCGTCGTATTCTCAAACTGGGAGTCCCGCGAATGCGAGGTCAGTTCCTACGAGTTACATTCGTCCCGTGGGAGGTGTTGGTGCTACCCACGGGGATGTACGAGGGCTGTTACGCCATGTTTTTAAGCCTAAGTCTGGAAATATGAAAATTATCGATGTATTCTCAAACTGGGAGTCCCACGGCTTCGCGGCCAGTTCCTACGAGTTACATTGGTCCCGTGGGAGTTGTTGGTGCCACCCACGGGGCCGTTCGGGGCCTGTTCCGAGTTTTCAACCACTAACGCCATGTTTTTAAGCCTAAGTCTAGAATTATGAAAATTACCATCATATTTTGAAAACGGGAGTCCCGCGGCAGTCGGGTCAGTTCCTATGAGTTACATTGGTCCCGTGGGAGGTGTTGGTGCCACCCACGGGGCCATTCGGGGGTTGTTTCGAGTTTTCAACCACTAACGCCATGTTTTTAAGCCTAAGTCTAGAATTATGCAAATTAACATCGTATTCTCAAATTGGTAGTCCCGTGGCTGCAGGGTCATTTCCTACGAATTACACTGATCCCGTGGGAGGTGCTGGTGCCTCCCACGGAGCCGTTCGGGGGTTGTTTCGATTTTTTACCCTCTAACGCCATGTTTTGCTTAAATATAGAAATATGCAAATTGCCGTCGTATTCTCAAATAGAGAGTCCCGCGACAGCGGGGTCTGTTCCAACGAGTTACATTGGTCCCGTGGGAGGTGTTGGTGCCATCCACGGGGCCGTTCGGGGGTTGTTTCGAGTTTTCACCCTCTAACGTCATGTTTTGTTTAAATATAAAAATATAAAAATTACTGTCGTATTCTGAAACTGGGAGTCCTGCGGATGCGGGGTCAGTTCCTACGAGTTACATTCGTCCCGTGGGAGGTGTTGGTGCCACCCACGGGGACGTTCAAGGGCTGTTACGCCATGTTTTTAAGCCTATGTCTGGAAATATGCAAATTATCGACGTATTCTCAAATCGGGAGTCCCGCGGCTGCGCGGCTAGTTCCTACGAGTTACATTGGTCCCGTGGGAGTTGTGGGTGCCACCCACGGGGCCGTTCGGGGCCTGTTTTGAGTTTTCAACCACTAACGCCATGTTTTTAAGCCTAAGTCTAGAATTATGCAAATTACCATCGTATTTTGAAAATGGGAGACCCGCGGCTGCAGGGTCAGTTCCTACGAATTACATTGGTCCCGTGGGAGGTGTTGGTGCCTCCCACGGAGCTATTCGGGGGTTGTTTCGAGTTTTCACCCTCTAACTCCATGTTTTGCTTAAATCTAGAAATATGCAAATTACCATCGTATTCTCAAACCGGGAGTCCCGCGGCAGCGGGGTCATTTCCTACGAGTTACATTTGTCCCATGGGAGGTGTTGGTGCCACCCACGGGGCCGTTCGGGGGCTGTTTCAAGTTTTCACCCACTAATGCCATGTTTTTAAGCCAAAGTCTAGAATTATGCAAATTACCGTCGTATTCTCAAACTGGGAGTCCCACGGCTGCGAGGCCTATTCCTACGAGTTACATTGGTCCCGTGGGAGGTGTTGGTGCCACCCACGGGGACGTTCGGGGCCTGTTTCGAGTTCTCACCCTCAAATGTCATGTTTTTAAGCCTAAGTCTAGAAATATGCAAATTATCATCGTATTCTCAAACCGGGAGTCTCGCGGCTGCGGGACCAGTTCCTACGAGTTACATTGGTCCCGAGGGAGGTGTTGGTGCCACACACCGGGCCGTTCGGGGGCTATTTTGAATTTTCACCCACTAACGCCATGTTTTTAAGCCTAAGTCTAGAATTATGCAAATTACTGTCTTATTCGCAAATCGGGTGTCCCGCGGCTCCGGGGTTAGTTCTTACGAGTTACATTGGTCCAGTGGGAGGTGTTGATGCCACCCACGGGGATGTTCGGTGGCTGTTACACCTATTTTTTAAACCTAAGTCTAGAAATATGCAAATTATCATCGTATTCTAAAATAAGGAGTCCCGCGGCTGCGCGGACATTTCCTCTGAGTTACATTGGTCCCGTGGGAGGTGTTGGATCCACTCACGGGGCCGTTCGGGGGCTGTTTCGAGTTTTCACTCCCTAACGCCATGTTTTAAGCCTAAGTCTAGAAATATGCAAATTACCATCGTATTCTAAAATCGGGGGTCCCGCGTCTGTGGGGTCAGTTCCTACGAGTCACATTGGTCCCATGGGAGGTGTTGGTGCCACCGATGGGGACGTTCGGGAGCTGTTTTGAGTTTTCACCCTCTAACGCCATTTTTTAAGCCTAAGTCTAGAAATATGCAAATTACCACCGTACTCTAAAACCGGGAGTCCCTCGGCTGCGGGGTTAGTTTCTACGAGTTACATTGGTCCCGTGGGAGGTGTAGACGCCACCCACGGGGACGTTCGGGGACTGTTTTGAGTTTTCACCCCCTAATGCCATGTTTTTAAGGCTAAATATAGAAATATGCAAATTACCGTCATATTCTCAAACCGAGAGTCCCGCGACAGCGGGGTCAATTCCAACAAGTTACATTGGTCCCGTGGGAGGTGTTGGTGCCATCCACGGGGCCGTTCGGGGGTTGTTTCGAGTTTTCACCCTCTAACATCATGTTTTGTTTAAATCTAGAAATATTAAAATTATCGTCGTATTCTCAAACTGGGAGTCCCGTGGATGCGGGGTCAGTTCCTACGAGTTACATTCGTCCCGTGGGAAGTGTTGGTGCCACCCAAGGGGACGTTCGAAGGCTGTTACGCCATGTTTTTAAGCCTAAGTCTGGAAATAAGCAAATTATTGACGTATTCTCAAATCGGGAGTCCCGCGGCTGCGCGGCTAGTTCCTACGAGTTACATTGGTCCCGTGGGAGTTGTTGGTGCCACCCACGGGGCCGTTCGGGGCCTGTTTCGAGTTTTCAACCACTAACCTCATGTTTTTAAGCCTAAGTCTAGAATTACGCAAATTACCATCGTATTTTGAAAATGGGAGTTCCGCGGCTGCAAGGTCAGTTCCTACGAATTACATTGGTCCCGTGGGAGGTGTTGGTGCCTCCCACGGGGCCGTTCGGGGGTTGTTTTAATTTTTCACCCTCTAACGCCATGTTATTCTTAAAACTAGAAATATGAAAATTACCGTCGTATTCTCAAATCGGGAGTCCCGCAGCTGTGAGGTACGAGTTACATTGGTCCCGTGGGAGGTGTTGGTGCCACTCACGGGGACATTCGGGGGCTGTTTCGAGTTCTCACCCTCTAACGCCATGTTTTTTAGCCTAAGTCTAGAAATATAAAAATTATCACCTTATTCTCAAACCGGGAGTCCCCCGGCTGCGCGGTCAGTTCTTATGAGTTACATTGGTCCCGTGAGAGGTGTTGGTGCCACCCACAGGGCCGTTCGGGGGATGTTTCGAATTTTCACCCATTAACTCCATTTTTTAAGCCTTAGTCTAGAATTATGCAAATTACCGTCGTATTGTCAAACCGGGAGTTCCGCGACTGCGGGGTCAGTTCCTAAGAGTTACTTTGGTCCCATGGGAGGTGTTGGTGCCACCCATTGGGCCGTTCGGGGGCTGGTTCGAGTTTTCACCCTCTAATGCCATGTTTTTAAGCCTAAGTCTAGAAATATTCAAATTACCAATGTACTCTCAAACCGGGAGTCCTGCGACAGCGGGGTCAATTCCTACCAGTTAAATTGGTCCCGTGGGAGATGTTGGTGCCACCCACGGGGCCGTTCGGAGGTTGTTTCGAGTTTTCACCCACTAACGCCATGTTTTTAAGCCTAAGTCTAGAATTATGCAAATTATTGTCGTATTGTCAAATTGGGAGTCCCACGGCTGTGGGGTCAGTTCCTACGAGCCACATTGGTCCCGTGTGAGGTGTTGGTGCCACCCACGGGGCCGTTCGGGGGCTGTTTCGAGTTTTCACCCTCTAACGCCCTGTTTTTAATCCTAAGTCTAAAAATATGCAAATTAAAGTCGTATTCTCAAATCAGGGGTCCCGCGGCTGCGGGGTCAGTTCCTACGAGTCACATTGGCCCCGTGGGAGGTGTTGGTGCCACCCACGGGGCCGTTCGGGGGCTGTTTCGAGTTTTCACCCTCTAACACCATGTTTTTAAGCCTAAGTCCTGATGTATGAAAATTATCGTTGTACTCTCAAAGCGGGAGTTCCGCGGCTGCGGGGTCAGTCCTACGAGTTACATTGGTCCTGTGGGAGGTGTTGGTGCCACCCACGGGACCGTTCGGTGTTTCGTGTTTTCACCAACTAACGCCATGTTTTTAAGCGTAAGTCTAGAATTATGCAAATTACCATCGCATTCTCAAATCGGGAGTCACGCGGTTGCGGGGTCAATTCCTACGAGTTACATTGGTCCCGTGGGAGGTGTTGGTGCCACCCACGGGGCCGTTCGGGGGTTGTTTCGAGTTTTCACTCTCTAACGTCATTTTTTGTTTAAATCTAAAATATGAAAATTACCTTCGTATTCTCAAACTGCGAATCCCGTGGCTGCGGGGTCAGTTCCTACGAGTTACATTGGTCCCGTGGGAGGTGTTGGTTCCACCCACATGGCCATTCGGGGGTTGTTTCGAGTTTTCACCCTCTAACTCCATGTTTTGCTTAAATATAGAAATATGGAAATTACCATCGTATTCTCAAACCGGGAGTCCCGCGGCTGCGGGGTCATTTCCTACGAGTTACATTTGTCCCATGGGAGGTGTTGGTGCCACCCACGGGGCCGTTTGGGGGCTGTTCCAAGTTTTCACCCACTAATGCCATGTTTTTAAGCCTAAGTCTAGAATTATGCAAATTACCGTCGTATTCTCAAACTGGGAGTCCCACGGCTATGAGGCCTATTCCTACGACTTACATTGGTCCCGTGGGAGGTGTTGGTGCCACCCACGGGGACGTTCGGGGGCTGTTTCGAGTTCTCACCCTCTAATGCCATGTTTTTAAGCCTAAGTCTAGAAATATGCAAATTATCATCGTATTCTCAAACCGGGAGTCTCGCGGCTGCGGGACTAGTTCCTACAAGTTACATTGGTCCCGAGGGAGGTGTTGGTGCCACACATCGGGCCGTTCGGGGGCTATTTTGAATTTTCACCCACTAACGCCATGTTTTTAAGCCTAAGTCTAGAATTATGCAAATTACTGTCTTATTCTCAAATCGGGTGTCCCGCGGCTCCGGGGTCAGTTCTTACGAGTTACATTGGTCCAGTGGGAGGTGTTGGTGCCACCCACGGGGATGTTCGGGGGCTGTTACGCCATGTTTTTAAGCCTATGTCTGGAAATATGCAAATTATCGACGTATTCTCAAATCGGGAGTCCTACGGCTGCGCGGCTAGTTCCTACGAGTTACATTGGTCCCGTGGGAGTTGTGGGTGCCACCCACGGGGCCGTTCGGGGTCTGTTTTGAGTTTTCAACCACTAACGCCATGTTTTTAAGCCTAAGTCTAAAATATGAAAATTACCTTCGTATTCTCAAACTGCGAATCCCGTGGCTGCGGGGTCAGTTCCTACGAGTTACATTGGTCCCGTGGGAGGTGTTGGTTCCACCCACATGGCCATTCGGGGGTTGTTTCGAGTCTTCACCCTCTAACTCCATGTTTTGCTTAAATATAGAAATATGCAAATTACCATCGTATTCTCAAACCGGGAGTCCCGCGGCTGCGGGGTCATTTCCTACGAGTTACATTTGTCCCATGGGAGGTTTTGATGCCACCCACGGGGCCGTTTGGGGGCTGTTTCAAGTTTTCACCCACTAATGCCATGTTTTTAAGCCTAAGTCTAGAATTATGCAAATTACCGTCGTATTCTCAAACTGGGAGTCCCACGGCTGCGAGGCCTATTCCTACGAGTTACATTGGTCCCGTGGGAGGTGTTGGTGCCACCCACGGGGACGTTCGGGGGCTGTTTCGAGTTCTCACCCTCTAATGCCATGTTTTTAAGCCTAAGTCTAGAAATATGCAAATCATCATCGTATTCTCAAACCGGGAGTCTCGCGGCTACGGGACTAGTTCCTATGAGTTACATTGGTCCCGAGGGAGGTGTTGGTGCCACACACCGGGCCGTTCGGGGGCTATTTTGAATTTTCACCCACTAACGCCATGTTTTTAAGCCTAAGTCTAGAATTATGCAAATTACTGTCTTATTCTCAAATCGAGTGTCCCGCGGCTCCGGGGTCAGTTCTTACGAGTTACATTGGTCCAGTGGGAGGTGTTGGTGCCACCCACGGGGATGTTCGGGGGCTGTTACACCTATTTTTTAAACCTAAGTCTAGAAATATGCAAATTATCATCGTATTCTAAAATAAGGAGTCCCGCGGCTGCGCGGACATTTCCTCCGAGTTACATTGGTCCCGTGGGAGGTGTTGGATCCACTCACAGGGCCGTTCGGGGGCTGTTTCGAGTTTTCACTCACTATCGCCTTATTTTTAAGCCTAAGTCTAGAATTATGCAAATTGTTGTCGTATTCTCAAATCGGGAGTCCCAAGACTGCGGGGTCAGTTCCTACGAGCCTCATTGATCCCGTGGGAGGTGTTGGTGCCACCCACGGGGCCGTTCGGGGGCTGTTTCGAGTTTTCACCCCCTAACGCCATGTTTTAAGCCTAAGTCTAGAAATATGCAAATTACCATCGTATTCTCAAATCGAGGGTCCCGCGTCTGTGGGGTCAAATCCTACGAGTCACATTGGTCCCATGGGAGGTGTTGGTACCACCCACGGGGACGTTCGGGGGCTGTTTCGAGTTTTCACCCTCTAACGCCATATTTTTAAGCCTAAGTCTAGAAATATGCAAATTACCACCGTACTCTAAAACCGGGAGTCCCTCGGTTGCGGGGTCAGTTTCTACGAGTTACATTGGTCCCGTGGGAGGTATAGACGCCACCCACGGGGACGTTCGGGGACTGTTTCGAGTTTTCACCCCCTAATGCCATGTTTTTAAGCCTAAATATAGAAATATGCAAATTACCGTCATATTCTCAAACCGAGAGTCCCGGGACAGCGGGGTCAATTCCACCGAGTTACATTGGTCCCGTAGGAGGTGTTGGTGCCATCCACGGGGCCGTTCGGGGGTTCTTTCGAGTTTTCACCCTCTAACATCATGTTTTGTTTAAATCTAGAAATATGAAAATTACCGTTGTATTCTGAAACTGGGAGTCCTGCGGATGCGGGGTCAGTTCCTACGAGTTACATTGTTCCCGTGGGAGGTGTTGGTGCCACCTACGGGGCCGTTCGGGGGTTGTTTCGACTTTTCACCCACTAACGCCATGTTTTTAAGCTTAAGTCTAGAAATATGCAAATTATCATCGTATTCTCAAATAGGGAGTCCCGCGGCTGCGGGGTCAGTTCCTACGAGCCACATTGGTCCCGTGGGAGGTGTTGGTGCCACCCAAGAGGCCGTCCGGGGGCTATTTCAAATTTTCACCCTCTAACGCCATGTTTTTAAGCCTAAGTCTAGAAATATGCAAATTACCATCGTATTATCAATTCGGGATTCCCGTGGCTGCGAGGCCTGTTCCAACGAGTCACATTGGTCCCGTGGGAGGTGTTGGTGCCACCTACGGTGCCGTTCAGGGGCTGTTTCGAGTTTTCACGCTCTAACGCCATATTTTTAAGCCTAAGTCTAGAAATATGTAAATTACCGTCGTACTCTCAAATCGGGAGTCCCTCGGCTGCGGGGTCAGTTTCTACGAGTTACATTGGTCTTGTGGGAGGTGTAGGTGCCACCCACGGGGACGTTCGGGGGCTGTTTCGAGTTTTCACCCCCTAACGCCTTGTTTTTAAGCTTAAATATAGAAATATGCAAATTATCGTCGTATTCTCAAATCGGGAGTCCCGCGGCTACGGGGTCAGTTCCTACGAGTTACATTGGTCCCGAGGGAGGTGTTGGTGCCACCCACGGGGACGTTCGGGGGTTGTTTCGAGTTTTCACCCTCTAACGTCATGTTTTATTTAAATCTAGAAATATAAAAATTACCATCGTATTCTCAGACAGGGAGTCCCGCGGTTGCGGGGTCAGTGCCTACGAGTTACATTGGTCCCGTGGGTGGTGTTGATGCCACCCACGGGGACGTTCGGGAGCTGTTTCGCCATGTTTTTAAGCCTAAGTCTAGAAATATGAAAATTATCATCGTATTCTCAAACCGGGAGTCCCACGGCTGTGCGGCCAGTTCCTACGAGTTACATTGGTCCCATGGGAGGTGTTGGTGCCACCCACGGGGCCGTTCGGGGGTTGCTTCGGGTTTTCACCCCATAACGCCATATTTTTAAGCCTAAGTATAGAATTATACAAATTACCGTCGTATGCTCAAACCGGGAGTCCCGCGGCTGCAGGGTCAGTTACTACGAGTTATATTGGTCCCGTGGAAGCTGTTGGTGCCACCCACGGGGCCGTTCGGGGGTTGTTTCAATTTTTCACCCTCTAATGCCATGTTTTGCTTAAATCTAGAAATATGCAAATTACCGTCGTATTCTCAAATCGGGAGTCCAGCGGCTGCGAGGTCTGTTCCTACGAGTTACATTGGTCCCGTGGGAGGTGTTTGTTGAAGCCCTTATACTTTTGACTCATTTGAGTCTAGACTGTATAAGAGCTCATCTAGTTTGAAAATTGTGACAAAATTGTGTCCATCCTAGAAACCAAAGAGCCTCAGAGATTGGTTTGCTTCTTCTCCTATTCATCTTGTAATGATCCTGAGACTATAGCCATCACTCACACACTTAGAACTTATTTTTTGCATATCATATTGCACCTTTATGTGTATTAATGTGGTGAGTGTGTTTAAATCCCTTAATTTGATTTTTATTAATTTTTTGGGAATTTTAAACATATTTTAATTAAGGTTTTATTAAATTAAAACTTGATTTAAAAAGTTTTGGGGTTAATATCTAAATATGTATTGTTGTGATTTTTGGCCTAAAGTTACTCTGGGTAGAAACCAAAAGCGCCAGAGACTCCAGGGTTGGCTTTGTAATTAGTTTTGGACGCGCGTTTGTATTCGTTCTATGGCCAACACTTGCTGCTCTCTGATTCGCCAGAGTTGTGTTTCTTTACAGAGACAAAACTTCGCATGTTTACAGCCCTTGGATCAACCCTTATCAATGGCCTGCATGTCGCCTGAGTGAATCCCCGTGTAAACCTTTAAACCAATCACAGCCTGTTTAATCCACCGCTTGTTGTGAGCCCTTGGATTGAAGTCAAAGAAGCTTGACTCAATCTCAGCCGTTGTTTTTGAACGATAGTCTGGAACCTTCTCCTCTTGCTATTTAAAGGACTCTCATCTCAGCCTTCGAAAGCTTTTTCCACTTTGAAAATTCTCAGAGAAAGAATAGAGAGAGAGAGAGAAGAGAGAAGAGAGAGAGAGAAACTAGAGAGTCAAGTTAGAAACCCTAACTTCGTCTAAACCTTCAACAACCTAAACCACTTACCTCTCCAAAACACCATAACCAAATAAACACCATCTTTAGTGTTTCTTGAGTTTATGAGAGTTCGAGTTGAGTGATCTTGGGTTGCTGTAACCTTGTGTTCATAAAATCTTATTTCCAACTTAGACACCTACTCAGATCTTGTTTCTGATTCAATAGAAATCGTCGATCTGAAGTTTTTCATGTCATAATACACTTAGTTGCATTTTATTTCTCATCTTGAGAAGTACGTTGTTGATTGTTTTCTGTTAAAACATTTTATTACTCCAGAATCAACAATAAATGTTTTATAGTTTCTGTTTTTACAAAAACTTAACCTGACCTAGTTAGATTCGCACTTGGATGGTTTTCAATCTCCTAAATATTTTCAAAAGAGATTGAGAAAGGTCTTGACCGATTTCTTAAGCAACATCTCCGTGGAATCTGGGTTATATTGAAAGGTCAAAAGGTTTTTGGTTTTGTAAGAAAGAAAAATAACAAACTCACTGCATATAGACTTTATATGTAATTTGTATAGGACTGTTTGTAAATCTAAGTGTGTGTGAGTTCATGCATGTGCTATAGAACACTTTTCACAAACATCTTCACACTACATACACTGAAAGTGTTGGCTATAAGATTTGGTGAACATAAGTCGACGTATACTGCTGAAACAAAGGAAGAGTTGACAAACTGAGAAGACTACATCCACAATCAAGATCTGCAGAAAAGTTTAAGGATGCCAGAGGGTACAATCCTGAACTTGTATAGATTTGTTATTGTGTGCATGTTAGTTAAATAGATTGTAACTCACATATTTGTTTTAGTGATATTTTTTTTTTTACTCCGTAGAGGGAGTCGTGGATGTTTCCTCATTGGTGAGGTTTTACCACGTTAAAAATCCTGAGTATTAATATTTCTACATCTTCTCATCCCATTCTAATGTGTGCTGAGTTTAAAATATTTTAAACTGTTTACTAAAACTTGTTATCAAATCTTGTCCTAATCTCGTACATAATTTTGTTAACACATCTTGTGTTCAAAATCAGTTTGATTTAAGTAAAGAGTTTCTTCAAAAAACTTTTCGGAGTTGCTTAAATAGTTTATTTTCAATAAACGGCTTTAGCAACGCTATTTCAATTGGTATCCGAGCTATTGGTGAACTTATTTCAAAAAGATCCTGAGTTTCTGAAACTGTTTTCTCAAAATCAATCATGGATGAGAAAAATGAAAGATATGGTAACTTGACCAGACCTCCAGTCTTTGATGGAACCAATTTTTCTTACTGGAAAGTAAGGATGATTGCTTTCATTCAAGGAACTTTGGGAGATGATGTCTGGGACATTATTGAAAATGGATACTCTTATCCTACTAAACCAGCCACTGAAGGAAGCAATGAGAGGGTTAAGAAAATATTAAGTGAGTTTACTCAAGAAGAGAAACAAGTTTCTCGCAATAACAATAAAGGAAAGAATGCTATATTTATGTCTATAAATGAACATGAGTTCAAGAGAATCTCAACTTGTACCACTTCTAAGGAAGCATGGGATACCTTGATTACTGCCCATGAAGGAGACTCTAGGGTTAAGGCTGCTAAAACTCAGATGTTAATTCAACAGTATAATTCTTTAATCATGTCTGAATCTGAGTCTTTTGATGACTTCTATATGAACCTGACTGATATTGTCACTAAACTTCATGCTAATGGTATAACTTATGATAGACAAGAAATTGTGTCTAAAATTCTGAGATCATTACCACAGAAATCTGACAATAAAAGATATGCTATTGAGAAAATGTGTGATATAAATCTCACTCCTGAATTACTCAGTAGTAAATTAAGAACTGTGGAAATGGAATTAGAGTTTAAGAAACAATTGACCCACACTCATAGGAAACATACCAATTCCAATCTTAGCTTTACTTCTAAGATGATTAAGCCTGAGTTAAACACTCCTAGTAATGATTCTGATGAGGACTGTGACTTAGAAAGTCTAGATAATCAGATTGCCCTAATGTCAAAACAATTTAAGAAAATTGTTAAATTTAGAAACAGTATTGCAAATAGATAGGGCAAGTCTAATTATTCAACTCCTTCAAATCACAAGTCCCATGAGAAACCTCATGACAAACAGAACAAGGACAACACAAGACCTCACAGAGACCTCAAGAAGACTGAATGCTATAGATGTGGTAAACTAGGACACATTGCTCAAGACTGTAGAGTTAATTTAAATACCCAAAACAAACACTCTAGAGCCAACATTTGCAAAACATGGGATGACTCAAGTGACTCTGAAAATGAGGAACCTGAGACATCTGATGGTTTTGATCCCTGTTTATCCTTCTTTGCCAAAATCATATATAATGATGATATGCCTGTGCTTGATAGTGAGGATGAGTCTAGTAATTCTAGCTCTGTTGCTTTGAATCATACTTTAACTGGTTTAGATGCTTTACTTACAGAGAACATTAATACTTCTTCCTCGGGGTGTGTGAGTCAAAGGGGAATCGATACTGCTGATGTCAATGGGTGCGTGAGTTTAAGAAATGAAACCTTAGGGGTCACTTCACACACCTCACTTAGTGACTCAGACAATGAAGATCTCCCAGATATACACACTCTATATGCCAAAACTCTTAAGAAAAACACTAGACTAGAAAAGATTGTGAAAGATCTTACCAAAAAGCTAGAGGATCTAAGCCTGATGGTAAAACTGAATGCTGAAGAGTATACTACTCAATGCATGTCTCATGAAAGTGAAGTCAAAGTGTTTGATGAAAAACTGAAAACTTTAACTGAAGCTAATGAAATTTTGGAGAAAAAATACAAAGGGACATTATTAGAATTGGAACAAACAAAAGAAAAGACAGCAACTGTTTTCAAAAAATTTACAAAATTTGAAAATAATTCTAACTGTTTTGATGGATTTGTTGCTGAATCTAAAACCAATTCTGATGATCGAACTGGTATAGGGTTTTGCCCCAAGTTGAAGACACAAACAAAACCTGTTGAACCTATCAAATTTGTGTCAGGAGGCAAAAGACCTATTGAAACATGTCCAGACTTTCATTCTCTAAAAACTGAGTTTGATCATCAAAACACTAACACTAGAGATGCAAGTTGCTCTAAGCATGAAAGTTTACCAAAGGGAAAATATGTCTGCCCCCCTATTAGGAAAAGTGAACCTGATTTCAAACCTGTGCTACCTAGGAATAAAATTCAGCCTCAAAATTTCTCAAAACCTTTGTTTAGAGACTTTCCTAAGGTAAACCCCATTCTGAGCAATCTTTATTGCTCCTATTGTGATATATACGGACACTCTTTCGATGATTGCTATGCTAGGAGACTGATTAAGCCTATCTACAATACCTCCATGTATAAAAACTTTAACTATTCTAGGAGGAGTCGTAACAATTATGTCCTTCCCAGGCCACCAGACAAAAACTCCAACTATAGGAATAGAAAGACTAAACCTAAAAGGACATTTACTAGAAGGAATCCCAGAAACTTTTCTAAATCAAATGCTCAGGTGTTTAAATTTACTCAAAATCATGCGCAAAATGTTTTCAACAAAAATCTAATGCTCGCAAATTTTATCAAATGAGAGGAAACAAGCACAAACAGAAAACTAGAGCAATTTGGGTTAGAAAAGATGATCTAGTACCCCAGATGAAGTGTAATATTGTTATTTCTGCCTTAAAAGCTGAACTTACATCTTCTGGTTGGTATTTGGATTCTGGATGTTCCAAGCACATGACTGGTGATGATATAAAACTTTTAAATAAAACCCACTTTGATGGTGGAAAAGTTATTTTTGGTGATGGAATATCATCCCAGATCATAGGCAAAGGAACTCTTAAAGAAAAAGGACTTCCTGTTCTTGAAAATGTTCTCTTAGTTAAAGGTCTTAAGGCTAATTTACTCAGTATTTCGCAATTTTGTGACTTAAACCATACTGTTACCTTTTCAAAGAACAATTGCAAGATTTTAAATGAAAAGGGAGAATGCGTAATTACAGGATTCAGGACTCCTGACAATTGTTATACTGTCATGACTAGTTCTGAAATCTGTAATGTTGCCAGAATGGATGACAATGAGATATGGCATAACAGAATGGGTCACATTAATTACAAAAATTTGAGTAAATTGTCCTCTCAACAAATAGTTAGAGGAATACCAAAAATTAAACCTATTCATAACATTGTCTGTGGTCCCTGTCAAGAAGGAAAAATTGTTAAAGCACCTCATAAAAGGGTTAAAGATATCCTTACCTCTAATCCCTTAGAACTCATCCATATGGACCTAATGGGTCCTTCTCAAACTGTTAGTCTCTGTGGACACAGTTATATCTTAGTTATGGTAGATGACTTCACCAGATTCACTTGGGTAGCTTTCTTAAAACAGAAATCCGATACTTTCCAAACTTTTTTAAAGATTCTTTTACGGATTGAAAATGAGAAAGACACTCAAGTGAATAGAATCCGAAGCGATAGAGGTGGTGCATTCAAAGATACTGGTATTATAGAATACTGTGACTATAATGGTTACAAACATGAGTTCAGTGCTCCTAAGACCCCTCAACAAAATGGTATAGCTGAGAGAAATAATCGTACCCTTCAAGAGATGGCACGTGTCATGCTCCATGCCAAGAACTTACCTAAGTATTTTTAGGTAGAATCTATTCGTACAGCATGCCATCTTATTAATAGGGTCTATCTTAGAAAGAATTCCAAACAAACTCCTTATGAACTTTGGTACAATAAAAAGCCTAATCTTAAGTACCTTAGAACCTTTGGTAGTACCTGCTATGTGTGCAAAGATAGGGAACACTTATCTAAATTTGAGAGCAGGGGAGATAAAGCCATATTCTTAGGATATTCACCTAACAGTACAGCTTATCGGGTGTATAATCTTCGCACTAAAACCTTAATGGAATCCATAAATGTAATTATTAGTGACACTACTATAGAAAGCAAGACTAGTGAATTAACTATAGAAGAAGAATCGTCAAATATTTTAGAAAATGACTCTTCTGAAATAGATAATTCATTACCTATTGAGTTACCTGAAGTACCTAACTGGGTTTCTAAAGATCATCCCATAAACAACGTAGTTGGTAACCCTAGTGAGCCAGTACGTACAAGATCCCAACTTAGAAATTATTCACTTTATGCATGCTTTGTTTCTCTTGTGGAACCAAAGAATGTAAATGAGGCATTGAATGACTCTCACTGGATTTCTGCAATGCAGGATGAACTTTTACAATTTGTCATTCATGATGTATGGTATCTTGTTCCACGTCCTGATCACAAAAAGGTTATTGGTACTCGTTGGATTTTCAAAAATAAAACTGATGAAAATGGGATGATAATTAGAAATAAAGCTAGACTAGTTGCTCAAGGTTATTCCCAAATAGAAGGAATTGATTTTAACGAGACTTTTGCTCCTGTTACTCGTTTAGAATCAGTTCGTCTACTTCTTGCTATAGCTTGTCACATGCATTTTACATTATATCAAATGGATGTTAAATCTGCGTTCCTTAATGGAATACTTTCCGAGGAAACCTATATAGAACAACCTAAAGGGTTCATTGACCCTAATTATCCTAATCATGTATTTCGGTTGAAAAAGGCTTTATATGGTCTTAAGCAAGCTCCTAGAGCTTGGTATGAGCGCCTGTCCAGTTTTCTACTGGATAAAGGTTTCAAAAGAGGTGGAAATGACCAAACCTTATTTGTCAAACATTTTGGCAAACACATTACTATCGCTCAAGTCTATGTAGACGATATCATATTTGGATCCACTTCTACCTCAGAAGTAAAATCTTTTGCTGAAATTATGAGTAAGGAATTTCAGATGTCCCTTATGGGGGAGTTACATTTCTTCCTAGGTCTCTAAGTCAAACAACAACCAGATGGATTGTTTCTTTCGCAAACTAAGTACGCATTAGATATAGTTAAGAAATTTGGCCTCGAGAGTGCTAAAAGTGCTAAAACGCCTATGAGTACTACAGAAAAATTGTCAAAAGATGAAAATGGAAAATCTGTAGATCCTACTTTATATCGTAGTATGATTGGCACATTACTCTATCTGACTGCCTCGCGTCCTGATATCATGTATGCTGTGTGTGTTTGTGCGCGCTATCAAAACAACCCCAAAGAGAGCCATTTAAACTCTGTTAAACGGATAATTAAATATGTTAAAGGCACTCTAAATTTAGGAATTTGGTACACGAATGACACACCGAGCACTATTATTGGGTACACTGATGCTGATTGGGCTGGTTGTACTGATGATAGTAAAAGCACTTCAGGCGCATGTTGTTATATTGGTAATAACTTGGTAGGATGGAGTAGTAAAAAACAGAACTGCACATCTCTCTCGACTGCTGAATCTGAATACATAGCCGCTGGTAGGTGTTGTGCCCAATTATTGTGGCTTAAACAAATGCTAAGTGATTATGGTATTCTAGAACCCACACTTCATCTCTATTGTGATAATCAAAGCGCGATTAATATTTCTAAGAACCCGGTTCAACACTCGCGAACTAAGCACATTAAAATAAGACATCACTTTATTCGTGAATTAGTTGAAACCAAGGAATTAGAAATCAATTATCTTCCTACTGATCTACAACTTGCAGATTTATTTACCAAACCTCTTGATTATAATAGATTCATTTCTTTACGTAAATCTATTGGTATGGTTTGTGTCGAGTAAATACCTGTTATATTTTCCAAGTTCCTTCCCTTTGTCCATTTGAGACAAAATGGGGGAGAAATTTGAGTCTATCTCTGCTTATACTAAACAGCTTGATCTTAGTAATTCTTTGCAGGTATTCTTCTTGTACAGTCATTCTCTATTGTAATAATAGGATGTTAAACTGTATATAGTTGAGTTATGTAATTTTAGCTTTCTAGGATTTGGGTAGATAGAACTTTTATAGGAATAGGTTTTTCTTATTTATTTGTTGTAGCCCTACGAGTTCTAGATGACTCAAAGGAGATTTTGTCTCATATTTCCAAAGGGGGAGATTGAAGCCCTTATACTTTTGACTCATTTGAGTCTAGACTGTATAAGAGCTCATCTAGTTTGGAAATTGTGACAAAATTGTGTCCATCCTAGAAACCAAAGAGCCTCAGAGATTGGTTCGCTTCTTCTCCTATTCATCTTGTAATGATCCTGAGACTATAGCCATCACTCACACACTTAGAACTTATTTTTTGCATATCATATTGCACCTTTATGTGTATTAATGTGGTGAGTGTGTTTAAATCCCTTAATTTGATTTTTATTAATTTTTTGGGAATTTTAAACATATTTTAATTAACGTTTTATTAAATTAAAACTTGATTTAAAATGTTTTGGGGTTAATATCTAAATATGTATTGTTGTGATTTTTGGCCTAAAGTTACTCTGGGTAGAAACCAAAAGCGCCAGAGACTCCAGGGTTGGCCTTGTAATTAGTTTTGGACGCGCGTTTGTATTCGTTCTATGGCCAACACTTGCTGCTCTCTGATTAGCCAGAGTTGTGTTTCTTTACAGAGACAAAACTTCGCATGCTTACAGCCCTTGGATCAACCCTTATCAATGGCCTGCATGTCGCCTGAGTGAATCTCCGTGTAAACCTTTAAACCAATCACAGCCTGTTTAATCCACCGCCTGTTGTGAGCCCTTGGATTGAAGTCAAAGAAGCTTGACTCAATCTCAGCCGTTGTTTTTGAACGATAGTCTGGAACCTTCTCCTCTTGCTATTTAAAGGACTCTCATCTCAGCCTTCGAAAGCTTTTGCCACTTTGAAAATTCTCAGAGAAAGAATAGAGAGAGAGAGAGAAGAGAGAAGAGAGAGAGAGAAACCAGAGAGTCAAGTTAGAAACCCTAACTTCGTCTAAACCTTCTACAACCTAAACCACTTACCTCTCCAAAACACCATAACCAAATAAACACCATCTTTAGTGTTTCTTGAGTTTATGAGAGTTCGAGTTGAGTGATCTTGGGTTGCTGTAACCTTGTGTTCATAAAATCTTATTTCCAACTTAGACACCTACTCAGATCTTGTTTCTGATTCAATAGAAATCATAGATCTGAAGTTTTTATGTCATAATACACTTAGTTGCATTTTATTTCTCATCTTGAGAAGTACGTTGTTGATTGTTTTCTGTTAAAACATTTTATTACTTCAGAATCAACAATAAATGTTTTATAGTTTCTGTTTTTACAAAAACTTAACCTGACCTAGTTAGATTCGCACTTGGAGGGTTTTCAATCTCCTAAATATTTTCAAAAGAGATTGAGAAAGGTCTTGACCGATTTCTTAAGCAACATCTCCGTGGAATCTGGGTTATATTGAAAGGTCAAAAGGTTTTTGGTTTTGTAAGAAAGAAAAATAACAAACTCACTGCATATAGACTTTATATGTAATTTGTATAGGACTGTTTGTAAATCTAAGTGTGTGTGAGTTCATGCATGTGCTATAGAACACTTTTCACAAACATCTTCACACTACATACACTGAAAGTGTTGGCTATAAGATTTGGTGAACATAAGTCGACGTATACTGCTGAAACAAAGGAAGAGTTGACAAACTAAGAAGACTACATCAACAATCAAGATCTGCAGAAAAGTTTAAGGACGCCAGAGGGTACAATCCTGAACTTGTATAGATTTGTTATTGTGTGCATGTTAGTTAAATAGATTGTAACTCACATATTTGTTTTAGTGATATTTTTTTTTTACTCCGTAGAGGGAGTCGTGGATGTTTCCTCATTGGTGAGGTTTTACCACGTTAAAAATCCTGAGTATTAATATTTCTACATCTTCTCATCCCATTCTGATGTGTGCTGAGTTTAAAATATTTTAAACTGTTTACTAAAACTTGTTATCAAATCTTGTCCTAATCTCGTACATAATTTTGTTAACACATCTTGTGTTCAAAATCAGTTTGATTTAAGTAAAGAGTTTCTTCAAAAAACTTTTCGGAGTTGCTTAAATAGTTTATTTTCAATAAACGGCTTTAGCAACGCTATTTCATTTGTGCCACCCACAGGGACGTTCGGGGGCTGTTTCGAGTTCTCACCCTCTTACGCCATGTTTTTAAGCCTAAGTCTAGAAATATGCAAATTATCATCGTATTCTCAAACCGAGGGTCCTGCGGCTGCGCGGCCAGTTCCTACGAGTTACATTGGTCCCGTGGGAGGTGTTGGTTCCAACCACAGGGCCGTTCGGCGGCTGTTTCCAATTTCCACCCACTAACGCCATATTTTTAAGCCTAAGTCTAGAAATATGCAAATTATCATCGTGTTCTCAAACCGGGAGTCTCGCAGCTGCGCGGCCAGTTCCTACAAGTTACATTGGTCCCGTGGGAGGTGTTGGTTCCACCCATGGGGCCGTTCGGGGGCTGTTTCGAGTTTTCACACTCTAACGCCATGTTTTTAAGCCAAAGTCTAAAAATATGCCAATTATTGTCGTATCCTCAAATTGAGAGTTCCGCGGCTGCGGGGTCAGTTCCTTCGAGTTACATTGGTCCCGTGGGAGGTGTTGGTGCCACCAACGGGACCATTTGGGGGCTGTTTCGTGTTTTCACCAACTAACGCCATGTTTTTAAGCCTAAGTCTAGAATTAAGCAAATTACCGTCGTATTCTCAAATCGGGAGTCCCGCAGTTGCGGGGTAAATTCCTACGAGTTACATTGGTCCCGTGGGAGGTGCTGGTGCCACCCCTGGGACCGTTCGGTGGTCGTTTCGAGTTTTAACCCTTTAACGCCATGTTTCTTAGCCTAAGTCTAGAATATGCAAATTATCGTCGTATTATCAAACCGGGAGTACCGCGGCTGCGTGGTCAGTTCCTACGAGTTATCGTATTATCAAACCGGGAGTACCGCGGCTGCGTAGTATTATCGAATTACCGTCGTATTCTCAATTAGGGAGTCCATCGGTTGCGAGGTCAGTTCTTACAAGTCACATTGGTCCCGTGGGAGGTGTTGGTGCCACCCACGGGGCCGTTCGGGGGCTATTTCGAGTTTTCACCCTCTAACGCCATGTTTTTAAGCCTAAATAACGAAATATGCAAATTACCAACATATTCTCAAACCGGGAGTCCCACGACTGTGGGGTTCGTTCCTACGAGTTACATTAGTCCCGTGGGAGGTGTTGGTGCCACCCACGGGGCCGTTCGGGGGTTGTTTTGAGTTTTCACCCTCTAACGTCATGTTTTGTTTAAATCTAGAAATATGAAAATTACTGTCGTATTCTCAAACTGAGAGTCTCGCGGCTGCGGGGTCAGTTCCTACAAGTCACATTGGTCCCGTGGGAGGTGTTGGTGCCACCCACGGGGACGTTCGAGGGCTGTTACGCCATGTTTTTAAGCCTAAGTCTAGAAATATGTAAATTATCATCGTATTCTCAAACCGAGAGTCCCACGGTTGCAAGGCCAGTTCCTACGCGTTACATTGGTCCCGTGGGAGGTGTTGGTGCCACCCACGAGGCCATTCGGAGGCTGTTCTGAGTTTTCACCCACTAACGCCATGTTTTTAAGCCCAAGTCTAGAATTATGCAAATTACTATCGTATTCTCAAATCGCGAGTCCCGCGGCTGCGGGGTCAGTTCCTATGAGTTACATTGGTCCCATGAGAAGTGTTGGTGCCACCCACGTGGCCGTTTGGGGGTTGTTTCGAGTTTTAACCCTCTAACATCATGTTTTGTTTAAATTTAGAAATATAAAAATTACCGTCGTATTCTCAAACTGGGTGTCCCGCGGTTGCGGGGTCAGTTCGTACGAGTTAAATTGGTCCCGTGGGAGGTGTTGGTGGCACCCACGGGGACGTTCGGTGGCTGTTACGCCATGTTTTTAATCCTAAGTCTAGAAATATGCAAATTATCATCGTATTCTCAAACCGGGAGTCCCGCGGCTGCGCGGCCAGTTCCTACGTGTTACATTGGTCCCGTGGGAGGTGTTTGTGCCACCCACGGGGCGTTCGGGGGTTGTTTCGAGTTTTCACCCACTAACGCCATGTTTTTAAACCTAAGTCTAGAATTCTACGAATTCCCGTCGTATTCTAAAATCGGGAGTCCCGCGACTGCAGGTGCGGTTCCTACAACTTACATTGGTCCTGTTGGAGGTGTTGGTGCCACCCAGGGGGCCGTTCGGGGGTTGTTACGCCATATTTTTAACCCTAAGTCTAGAAATATGCAAATTATCATCGTATTCTCAAACCAGAAGTCCCGCGGCTGCGCGCCCAGTTCCTACGTGTTACATTGGTCCCGTGGGAGGTGTTGGTGCCACCCACGGGGCCGTTCGGGGGATGTTTCGAGTTTTCACCCACTAACGCCATGTTTTTAAGCCTAAGTCTAGAAATATGCAAATTACTATCGTATTCTCAAATCGGGAGTCCCACGGCTGCGGGGTCAGTTCCTACGAGCCTCATTGGTCCCGTGGGAGGTATTGGTGCCACCCACGGGGCCGTTCGGGGGCTGTTTCAAGTTTTCAACCTCTAACGCCATGTTTTTAAGCCTAAATAACGAAATATGCAAATTACCGTCATATTCTCAAATCGGGAGTCCCACGGCTGTGGGGTTCGTTCCTACGAGTTACATTAGTCCCGTGGGAGGTGTTGGTGCCACCCACGGGCTGTTCGGGGGTTGTTTCCAGATTTCACGCTCTAACGCCATATTTTTAAGCCTAAGTCTAGAAATATGTAAATTACCGTCGTCCTCTCAAATCAGGAGTCCCCCGGCTGCGGGGTCAGTTTCTACGAGTTACATTGGTCCTGTGGGAGGTGTAGGTGCCACCCACGGGGACGTTCGGGGGTTGTTTCGAGTTTTCACCCCCTAATGCCTTGTTTTTAAGCTTAAATATAGAAATATGCAAATTACAGTCGTATTCTCAAATCGGGAGTCCCGCGGATGCGGGGTTAGTTCCTACGAGTTACATTGGTCCCGTCGGAGGTGTTGGTGCCACCCACGGGGACGTTTGGGGGTTGTTTTGAGTTTTCACCCTCTAACGTCATGTTTTCTTTAAATCTAGAAATATGAAAATTACCGACGTATTCTCAGACTGGGAGTACCGCGGTTGCGGGGTTAGTGCCTACGAGTTACATTGGTCCCGTGGGAGGTGTTGTTTCCGCCCACGGGGACGTTCGGGGGCTGTTTCGCCATGTTTTTAAGCCAAAGTCTAGAACTATAAAAATTATCAATGTATTTTCAAACTGGGAGTCCCACGGTTGCGCGGCCAGTTCCTACGAGTTACATTGGTCCCATGGGAGGTGTTGGTGCCACCCACGGGGCCGTTCGGGGGCTGTTTCCAGTTTTCACCCACTAACGCCATATTTTTAAGCCTAAGTCTAGAATTATACAAATTACCATCGTATGCTCAAATCGGGAATCCCGCGGCTGCTAGGTCAGTTCCTACAAGTTACATTGGTCCCGCGAGAGGTGTTGGTGCCACCCACGGGGCCGTTCGGGGGTTGTTTCAATTTTTTACCCTCTAACGCCATGTTTTGCTTAAATCTAGAAATATGCAAGTTATCATCGTATTCTCAAACCGTGAGTCCCGCGGCTGCGCGGCCTGTTCCTACGAGTTACATTGGTCCCGTGGGAGGTGTTGGTTCCACCCACAGGTCCGTTCGGGGACTGTTTCGAATTTCCACCCACTAACGCCATGTTTTTAAGCTTAAGTCTAGAAATATGCAAATTATCATCGTATTCTCAAACCCGGAGTCTCGCTGCTGCGCGGCCAGTTCCTACGAGTTACATTGGTCCCGTGGGAGGTGTTGGTTCCACCTACAGGGCCGTTCGGGGGCTGTTTCGAATTTCCACCCACTAACGCCATGTGTTTAAGCCTAAGTCTAGAATTATGCATATTATCATCGTATTCTCAAACCGAGAGTCCCGCAGTTGCGGGGTTAGTTCCTACGAGTTACATTGGTCCCGTGGGAGGTGTTGGTGCCACCCATGGGGCCGTTAGGGGTTTGTTTCGAGTTTTCACCCTCTAACGCCATGTTTTTAAGCCAAAGTCTAAAAATATGCAAATTACTATCGTATTCTCAAATCGTGAGTCCCGCGACTGCGGGGTCAGTTCCTTCGAGTTACATCGGTCCCGTGGGAGGTGTTGGTGCCACCAACGGGACCGTTTTGGGGCTGTTTCGTGTTGTCACCAACTAACGCCACGTTTTTAAGCCTAAGTCTAGAATTACGCAAATTACCATCGTATTCTCAAACCGGGAGTGCCGCGGTTACGGGGTCAATTCCTACGAGTTACATTGGTCCCGTGCGAGGTGTTGGTGCCACCCAAAGGGCCGTTCGGGTGCTGTTTCGAGTTTTTACCCTCTAACGCCATGTTTTTAAGATTAAGTCAAGAAATATGCAAATTACCATCATATTGTCAAACGGGGAGTCCCACGGCTGCGGGGTCAGATGCTACGAGCCACATTGGTCCCGTGGGAGGTGTTGGTGCCACACACGGGACCGTTCGGGAGTTGTTTCGAGTTTTCACCCTCTAACGCCATGTTTTTAAGCCTAAGTCTAGAAATATGCAAATTATCATCGTATTCTCAAATCGGGAGTCCATCAGTTGCGGGGTCAGTTCCTACAAGTCACATATGTCCCGTGGGAGGTGTTGGTGCCACCCACGTGGCCGTTCGGGGGTTGTTTCGAGTTTTCACCCTCTAACGCTATGTTTTTAAGCCTAAATAACGAAATATGCAAATTACCGTCGTATTTTCAAACCGGGAGTCCCAAGGCTGTGGGGTCCGATCCTACGAGTAACATTAGTCCTGTGGGAGGTGTTGGTGCTACCCACGGGGACATTCGGGGGTTGTTTCGAGTTTTCACCCTCTAACGTCATGTTTTGTTTAAATCTAGAAATATGAAAATTACAGTCGTATTCTCAAACTGGGAGTCTCGCGACTGGGGGGTTAGTTCCTACGAGTCACCTTGGTCCCGTGGGAGGTATTGGTGCCACCCACGGGGACGTTCGAGGGCTGTTTCGAGTTTTCACCCACTTACGCCATGTTTTTAAGCCTAAGTCTAGAATTATGCAAATTACCGTCGTATTCTCAAATCGGTAGTCCCGCGGCTGCAGGGTCAGTTCCTACAAGTTACATTGGTCCCGTGGGAGGTGTTGGTGCAACCCACGGGGCAGTTCGGGGATTGTTTCTATTTTTTACACTCTAAGGCCATGTTTTTAAGTCTAAGTCTAGAAATATGCAAATTATCATCGTATTATCAAACCGAGAGTCTCACGATTGCAAGGCCAGTTCCTACGCATTACATTGGTCCCATGGGAGGTGTTGGTGCCACCCACAAGGACGTTCGGGGGCTGTTTCGAGTTTTCACCCACTAACGCCATGTTTTTAAGCCTAAGTTTAGAATTATGCTAATTACCACCGTATTCTAAAATCGGGAGTCCCGCGACTACAGGGTCAGTTCCTATGAGTTACATTGGTCCCGTGGGAAGTGTTGGTGCCACCAACGGGGCCGTTCGGGGGCTGTTTCGAGTTTTCACCCACTAACGCCATGTTTTTAAGCCTAAGTCTAGAATTATGAAAATTACCATCGTATTCTCAAATCGGGAGACCCGCGGCTGCGCGGCCAGTTCCTACGAGTTACATTGGTCCCGTGGGAGGTGTTGGTTCCACCTAAAGGGCCGTTCGGGGGCTGTTTCGAATTTCCACCAACTAACGCCATGTTTTTAAGCCTAAGTCTAGAATTATTGAAATTATTGTCGTATTCTAAAACCGGGAGTCCCTTGGCTGCGTGGTCAGTTCCTACGAGTTACATTGGTCCCGTGGGAGGTGTTGGTGCCACCCATGGGGCCGTTCGGGGGCTGTTTCGAGTTTTCACCCTCTAACGCCATGTTTTTAAGCTAAAGTCTAAAAATATGCAAATTACTATCGTATTCTCCAATTGGGAGTCCCGCGGCTGCGGGGTCCGTTCCTTCGAATTACATTGGTCCCGTGGGAGGTGTTGGTGCCACCAACGGGACCGTTTGGGGACTGTTTCGTGTTTTCACCAACTAACGCCATGTTTTTAAGCCTATGTCTAAAATTTTGCAAATTACCGTCGTATTCTCAAACCGGGAGTCCCGCGGTTGCGGGGTCAATTCCTACGAGTTACATTGGTCCCTTGGGAGGTGTTGGTGCCACCCCTGGCGCCGTTCGGGGCCTGTTTCGAGTTTTAACCCATTAACGCCATGTTTCTTTGCCTAGGTCTAGAATTATGCAAATTACCGTCGTATTCTCAACCGGGAGTACCGCGGCTGCGTGGTCTGTTCCTACGAGTTACATTGGTCCCGTGGAAGGTGTTGGTTCCACGCACGGGGACATTCGGGGGCTGTTACGCCATGTTTTTAAGCCTAAGTCTAGAAATATGCAAATTATCATCGTATTCTCAAACCGAGAGTCCCACGGCTGTGCGGCCAGTTCCAACGCGTTACATTGGTCCCGTGGGAGGTGTTTGTGCCACCCACGGGGCCGTTCGGGGGTTGTTTCGAGTTTTCACCCACTAACGCCTTATTTTTAAGCCTAAGTCTAAAATTATGCAAATTAGCATCGCATTCTCAAACCAGGAGTCCTGCAGCTGTGGGGTCAGTTATTACGAGTTGCATTGGTCTCGTGGGAGGTATTGGCGCCATCCACGGGGTTGTTCGGGGGTTGTTTCGATTTTTAACCCTCTAACGGCATGTTTTGCTTATATCTAGAAATATGCAACTTACCGTCGTATTCTCAAATCGGGAGTCCCGCGGCTGCGATGTCTGTTCCTACGAGTTACATTGGTCCCGTGGGAGGTGTTGGTTCCACCCACGGGGACGTTCAGGATCTGTTTCGAGTTCTCACCCTCTAACTCCATGTTTTTAAGCCTAAGTCTAGAAATATGCAAATTGTCATCGTATTCTCAAACTGGGAGACCCGCGGCTGCGCGGTCAGTTCCTACGAGTTACATTGGTCCCGTGGAAGGTGTTGGTGCCACCCACAGGGCAGTTCGGGGGCTGTTTTGAATTTTAACCCACTGACGCCATGTTTTTAAGCCTAGGTTTAGAATTATACAAATTACCGTCGTATTCTCAAACCGGGAGTCCCGCGGCTGCGCGACCAGTTCCTACGAGTTACATTGGTCCCGTGGGAGGTGTTGGTTCCACCCACAGGGCCGTTCGGGGGCTGTTTCAAATTTCCACCCACTAAGGCCATGTTCTTAAGCCTTAGTCTAGAAATCTGCAAATTATCATCGTATTCTCAAACTGGGAGTCTCACGGCTGCGCGACCAGTTCCTACGAGTTACATTGGTCCCGTGGGAGGTGTTGGTTCCACCTACAGGGCCGTTCGGGGGCTGTTTCGAATTTCCAGCCACTAACACCATGTTTTTAAGCCTAAGTCCAGAATTATGAAAATTATTATCGTATTCTCAAACCGGGAGTCCCGCGGCTGCGGGGTCAGTTCCTACGAGTTACGTTGGTTCCGTGGGAGGTGTTGGTGCCAGCCATGGGGCTGTTCAGGGAATGTTTCGAATTTTCACCCTCTAACGCCATGTTCTTAAGCCAAAGTCTAAAAATAAGCTAATTACAGTCGTATTCTCAAATCGGGAGTCCCACGGCTGCGGGGTTCGTTCCTTCGAGTTACATTGGTCCCGTTGGAGGTGTTGGTGCCACCAACGGGACCGTTTGGGGGTTGTTTCGTGTTTTCACCAACTAACGCCATGTTTTTAAGCCTAAGTCTAGAATTATTCAAATTACCGTCGTATTCTCAAACCGGGAGTCCCGCTGTTGCGGGGTCAATTCCTACGAGTTACATTGGTCCCATGGGAGGTGTTGGTGCCACCCCTGGGGCCGTTCGGGGGCTGTTTCGAGTTTTAACCCATTAATGTCGTGTTTCTTTGCCTAAGTCTAGAATTATGCAAATTATCGTCGTATTCTCAAACCGGGAGTACCGCGGTTGCGTGGTCTGTTCCTACGTGTAACATTGGTCCCGTGAGAGGTGTTGGTTCCACCCACGGGGACGTTCAGGGGCTGTTTTGAGTTCTCATCCTCTAACTCCATGTTTATAAGTCTAAGTCTAGAAATATGCAAATTATCATCATATTCTAAAATCGGGAGACCCGCGGCTGCGCGGCCAGTTCCTACGAGTTATATTGGTCCCGTGGAAGGTGTTGGTGCCACCCACAGGGCTGTTCGGGGGCTGTTTTGAATTTTCACCCACTAACGCCATGTTTTTAAGCCTAAGTTTAGAATTATGCAAATTAACGTCATATTCTCAAACCGAGAGTCCCGCGGCTGCGCGTCCAGTTCCTACGAGTTACATTGGACCCGTGGGAGGTGTTGGTTCCACCCACAGGGCCGTTCGGGGGCTGTTTCGAATTTCCACCCACTAATGCCATGTTTTTAAGCCTTAGTCTAGAAATATGCAAATTATCATCGTATTCTCAAACTGGGAGTCTCGCGGATGCACGGCCAGTTCCTACGAGTTACATTGGTCTAGTGGGAGGTGTTGGTTCCACCTACAGAGCCGTTCGGGGGCTATTTCGAATTTCCACCCACTAACGCCATGTTTTTAAGCTTAAGTCTAGAATTATGCAAATTATTGTCTTATTCTCAAATCGGGAGTCCCGCGGCTGCGGGGTCAGTTCCTACGAGTTACATTGGTCCCGTGGGAGGTGTTGGTACAAGCCATGGGGCCGTTCAGGGGCTGTTTTGAGTTTTCACCCTCTAATGCCATGTTTTTAAGCCAAAGTCTAAAAATATGCAAATTAATATCGTATTCGCAAATCGGGAGTCTCACGGCTGCGCGGCCAGTTTCTACGAGTTACATTGGTCCCGTGGGAGGTGTTGGTGCCACCAACGGGACCGTTTGGGGGCTATTTCGTGTTTTCACCAACTAACGACATGTTTTTAAGCCTAAGTCTAGAATTATGCAAATTACCGTCGTATTCTAAAACCGGGAGTCCCGCGGTTGTGGGGTCAATTCCTACGAGTTACATTAGTCCCGTGGGAGGTGTTGGTGCCACCCCTGGGGCCGTTCGGGGGCTATTTCGAGTTTTAACCCATTAACACCATGTTTCTTTGCCTAAGTCTAGAATTATGCAAATTACCGTCGTATTCTTAAATTAGGAGTACTGCGGCTGCGTGGTCTGTTCCTACGAGTTACATTGGTCCCGTGGGAGGTGTTGGTTCCACCCACGGGGACGTTCGGGGGCTGTTTCGAGTTCTCAACCTATAACTCCATGTTTTTAAGCCTAAGTCTAGAAATATGCAAATTATCATCGTAATCTCAAACCGGGAGACCCGCGGCGGCGCGGCCAGTTCCTGCGAGTTACATTGGTCCTGTGGGAGGTGTTGGTGCCACCAACGGGACCGTTTGGGGGTTGTTTTGAATTTTAACCCACTGACGCCATGTTTTTAAGCCTAAGTTTAGAATTTTGCAAATTACCGTCATATTCTCAAACCGGGAGTCCCGCGGCTGCGCGACCAGTTCCTACGAGTTACATTGGTCCCGTGGGAGGTGTTGGTTCCACCCACAGGGTCGTTCGGGGGCTGTTTCAAATTTCCACCCAATAACGCCATGTTTTTAATCCTTAGTCTAGAAATATGCAAATTATCGTCGTATTCTCAAACTGGGAGTCTCACGGCTGCGCGGCTAGTTCCTACGAGTTACATTGGTCCCGTGGGAGGTATTGGTTCCACCTACAGGGCCGTTCGGGGGCTGTTTTGAATTTCCACCCACTAACGCCATGTTTTTAAGCCTAAGTCCAGAATTATGCAAATTATTATCGTATTCTCAAACTGGGAGTCCCGCGGCTGCGGGGTCAGTTCCTACGAGTTACATTGGTCCCGTGGGAGGTGTTGGGGCCAGCCATGGGGCCGTTCAGGGGTTGTTTCGAGTTTTCACCCTCTAATGCCATGTTCTTAAGCTAAAGTCTAAAAATATGCTAATTACAGTCGTATTCTCAAATCGGGAGTCCCGCGGCTGCGGGGTCCGTTCCTTCGAGTTACAATGGTCCCGTGGGAGGTGTTGGTGCCACCAACGGGACCGTTTGGGGGTTGTTTCGTGTTTTCACCAACTAACGCCATGTTTTTAAGCCTAAGTCTAGAATTATGCAAATTACCATCGTATTCTCAAACCGGGAGTCCCGCGGTTGCGGGGTCAATTCCTACGAGTTACATTGGTCCCATGGGAGGTGTGGGTGCCACCCCTGGGGCCGTTCGGGGGCTGTTTCGAGTTTTAACCCATTAACGCCATGTTTCTTTGCCTAAGTCTAGAATTATGCAAATTACCGTCTTATTCTCAAACCGGGAGTACCGCGGTTGCGTGGTCTGTTCCTACGTGTTACATTGGTCCCGTGAGAGGTGTTGGTTCAACCCACGGGGACGTTCGGGGGCTGTTTCGAGTTCTCACCCTCTAACTCCATGTTTTTAAGTCTAAGTCTAGAAATATGCAAATTATCATCATATTCTAAAATCGGGAGACCCGCGGCTGCGCGACCAATTCCTACGAGTTACATTGGTCCCGTGGAAGGTGTTGGTGCCACCCACAGGGCTGTTCGGGGGCTGTTTTGAATTTTCACCCACTAACGCCATGTTTTTAAGCTTATGCTTAGAATTATGCAAATTACTGTCGTATTCTCAAACCGAGAGTCCCGCGGCTGCGCGGCCAGTTCCTACGAGTTACATTGGTCCTGTGGGAGGTGTTGGTTCCACCCACAGGACCGTTCGGGGGCTGTTTCGAATTTCCACCCACTAACGCCATGTTTTTAAGCCTTAGTCTAGAAATATGAAAATTATCATCGTATTCTCAAACTGGGAGTCTCGCGAATGCGCGGCCAGTTCCTACGAGTTACATTGGTCCCGTGGGAGGTGGTGGTTCCACCTACAGAGCCGTTCGGGGGCTGTTTCAAATTTCCACCCACTAACGCCATGTTTTTAAGGTTAAGTCTAGAATTATGCAAATTATTGTCTTATTCTCAAACCGGGAGTCCCGCGGCTGCGGGGTCAGTTCCTACGAGTTACATTGGTCCCGCGGGAGGTGTTGGTGCCACCCATGGGGCCGTTCGGGGGTTGTTTCGAGTTTTCACCCTCTAACGCCATGTTTTTTAGCCAAAGTCTAAAAATATGAAAATTAATATCGTATTCTCAAATCGGGAGTCGCGCGGCGGCGGGGTCCGTTCCTTCGAGTTACATTGGTCCCGTGGGAGGTGTTGGTGCCACCAACGGGACCGTTTGGGGGCTGTTTCGTGTTTTCACCAACTAACGCCATGTTTTTAAGCCTAAGTCTAGAATTATGCAAAATTACCGTCATATTCTCAAACCGGGAGTCCCACGGTTGTGGGGTCAATTCCTACGAGTTACATTGGTCCCGTGGGAGGTGTTGGTGCCACCCCTGGGGCCGTTCGGGGGCTGTTTCGAGTTTTAACACATTAACGCCATGTTTCTTTGCCTAAGTCTAGAATTATACAAATTACCATCGTATTCTCAAATCGGGAGTACCGCGGCTGCATGGTCTATTCCTAGGAGTCACATTGGTCCCGTGGGAGGTGTTGGTTCCACCCACGGGGACGTTCGGGAGCTGTTTCGAGTTCTCAACCTCTAACTCCATGTTTTTAAGCCTAAGTCTATAAATATGCAAATTATCATCATATTCTCAAACCGGGAGACCCGCGGCTGCGCGGCCAGTTCCTACGAGTTACATTAGTCCTGTGGGAGGTCTTGGTTCCTCCCACAGAGCCGTTCGGGGGCTGTTTTGAATTTTAACCCACTGAGGCCATGTTTTTAAGCCTAGGTTTAGAATTATACAAATTACCGTCGTATTCTCAAACCGGGAGTCCCGCGGCTGCGCGACCAGTTCCTACGAGTTACATTGGTCCCGTGGGAGGTGTTGGTTCCACCCACAGGGCCGTTCAGGGGCTGTTTCAAATTTCCACCCACTAAGGCCATGTTTTAAAGCCTTAGTCTAGAAATATGAAAATTATCATCGTATTCTCAAACTGGGAGTCTCGCGGATGCGCGGCCAGTTCCTACGAGTTACATTGGTCCCGTGGGAGGTGGTGGTTCCACCTACAGAGCCGTTCGGGGGCTGTTTTAAATTTCCACCCACTAACGCCATGTTTTTAAGGTTAAGTCTTGAATTATGCAAATTATTGTCTTATTCTCAAACCGGGAGTCCCGCGGCTGCGGGGTCAGTTCCTACGAGTTACATTAGTCCCGCGGGAGGTGTTGGTGCCACCCATGGGGCTGTTCGGGGGTTGTTTCGAGTTTTCATCCTCAAACGCCATGTTTTTTAGCCAAAGTCTAAAAATATTCAAATTAATATTGTATTCTCAAATCGGGAGTCGCGCGGCGGCGGGGTCCGTTCCTTTGAGTTACATTGGTCCCGTGGGAGGTGTTGGTGCCACCAACGGGACCGTTTGGGGGCTGTTTTGTGTTTTCACCAACTAACGCCATGTTTTTAAGCCTAAGTCTAGAAATATGCAAATTGTCATTATATTCTCAAACCGGGAGACCCGCGGCTGCGCGGTCAGTTCCTACGAGTTACATTGGTCCCGTGGAAGGTGTTGGTGCCACCCACAGGGCAGTTCGGGGGCTGTTTTGAATTTTAACCCACTGACGCCATGTTTTTAAGCCTAGGTTTAGAATTATACAAATTACCGTCGTATTCTCAAACCGGGAGTCCCGCGGCTGCGCGACCAGTTCCTACGAGTTACATTGGTCCCGTGGGAGGTGTTGGTTCCACCCACAGGGCCGTTCAGGGGCTGTTTCAAATTTCCACCCACTAAGGCCATGTTTTTAAGCCTAAGTCTATAAATATTCAAATTATCATCATATTCTCAAACCGGGAGACCCGCGGCTGCGCGGCCAGTTCCTATGAGTTACATTGGTCCCGTGGAAGGTGTTGGTGCCACCCACAGGGCTGTTCGGGGGCTATTTTGAATTTTCACCCACTAACGCCATGTTTTTAAGCCTAAGTTTAGAATTATGCAAATTACTGTCGTATTCTCAATCCGGGAGTCCCGCGACTGCGCGACCAGTTCTTACGAGTTACATTGGTCCCGTGGGAGGTGTTGGTTCCACCTAGAGGGCCGTTCGGGGGCTGTTTCGAATTTCCACCCACTAACGCCATGTTTTTAATCCTAAGTCATGAATTATGCAAATTATTGTCGTATTCTCAAACCGGGAGTCCCGCGACGGCGGGGTCAGTTCTTGCGAGTTACATTGGTCCCGTGGGAGGTGTTGGTGCCACCCATGGGGCCGTTCGGGGGCTGTTTCGAGTTTTCACCCTCTAACGCCATGTTTTTAAGCCGAAGTCTAAAAATATGCAAATTAATATCGTATTCTCAAATCGGAAGTCCCGCGGCTGCGCGACCAGTTCCTACGAGTTACATTGGTCCCGTGGGAGGTGTTGGTGCCACCCACGGGGCCGTTCGGGGGATTTTTTGAGTTTTCACCCTCTAACGCCATGTTTTTAAGCCTAAGTTTAGAATTATTCAAACTACCATCGTATTCTCAAACCGGGAGTCTCACGGATGCGCGGCCAGTTCCTACAAGTTACATTGGTCCCGTGGGAGGTGTTGGTTCCACCCACGGGGCCGTTTGGGGGCTGTTTAGAATTTCCACCCACTAACGCCATGTTTTTAAGCCTAAATAATGAAATATGCAAATTACCGTCGTATTCTCAAACCGGGAGTCCCACGACTATGGGTCGGTTCCTACGAGTTACATTGGTCCCGTGGGAGGTGTTGGTGCCACCCACGGGGCCATTCGGGGGTTGTTTCGAGTTTTCACCCTCTAACGTCATGTTTTGTTTAAATCTAGAATAGGAAAATTACTATCATATTCTTAAACCGGGAGTCTCACGGCTGTGGGGTCAGTTCCTACGAATCACATTGGTCCCGTGGGAGGTGTTGGTGCCACCCACGGGGACGTTCGAGGGCTGTTACGCCATGTTTTTAAGCCTAAGTCTAGAAATATGCAAAATATCATCGTATTCTCAAATCGAGAGTCCCACGGTTGCAAGGCCAGTTCCTACGCGTTACATTGGTCCCGTGGGAGGTGTTGGTGCCACCCACGGGGACGTTCGGGGGTAGTTTCTATTTTTCACCCACTAACGCCATGGTTTTAAGCCTAAGTCTAGAATTATGCAAATTACCGTCGTATTCTCAAATCGGGAGTCCCGCGGCTGCGGGGTCAGTTCCTACGAGTTACATTGGTCCCGTGGGAAGTGTTGCTGCCACCAACGGGGCCGTTCGGGGGTTGTTTCGAGATTTCACCCTCTAACGTCATGTTTTGTTTAAATTTAGAAATATGAAAATTACCGTCGTATTCTCAAACTGGGAGTCCCGCGGTTGCGGGATCAGTTCCTACGTGTTACATTGGTCCCGTGGGAGGTGTTGGTGCCACCCACGGGGACATTCGGGGGCTGTTACGCCAGGTTTTTAAGCCTAAGTCTAGAAATATCCAAATTATCATCGCATTCTCAAACCGGGAGTCCCGCAACTGTGCGGCCAGTTCCTACGTGTTACATTGGTCCCGTGGGAGGTGTTTGTGCCACCCCCGGGGCCGTCCGGGGGTTGTTTCGAGTTTTCACCCACTAACGCCTTATTTTTAAGCCTAAGTCTAAAATTATGCAAATTACCGTCGTATTCTCAAACCAGAAGTCCCGCGGCTGTAGGGGCAGTTCCTACGAGTTACATTGGTCATGTGGGAGGTGTTGGCGCCACCCACGGGGCCGTTCGGGGGTTTTTTAGATTTTTCACCCTCTAACGGCATGTTTTTCTTAAATCTAGAAATATGCAAACTACCATCGTATTCTCAAATCGAGAGTCCCGCGGCTGCGATGTCTGTTCCTATGAGTTACATTGGTCCCGTGGGAGGTGTTGGTTCCACCCACGGGGACGTTCAAGGGCTGTTTCGAGTTCTCACCCTCTAACTCCATGTTTTTAAGACAAAGTATAGAAATATGCAAATTATCATCGTATTCTCAAACCGGGAGTCCCGCGGCTGCGCAGCCAGTTCCTACGAGTTACCTTGGCCCCGTGGAAGGTGTTGGTGCCATCCACAGAGCCGTTTGGGGGCTGTTTTGAATTTTCATCCACTAATGCCATGTTTTTAAGCCTAAGTTTAGAATTATGTAAATTACCATCGTATTCTCAAATCGGGAGTCCCGCGGCTGTGGGGTCAGTTCCTACGAGTTACATTGGTCCCGTGGGAGGTGTTGGTGCCACCCATTGGGCCGTTCGGGGGCTGTTTCGAGTTTTCACCCTCTAACGCCATGCTTTTAAGCCTAATCTAGAAATACTTAAATTCCATTCTACGCTCAAACCAGGAGTCCCGCGGCTGCGGGGTCAGTTCCTACGAGTTACATTGGTCCCGTGGGAGGTGTTGGTGCCTCCCACGGGGATGTTCGGGGGCTGTTACGCCATGTTTTTAAGCCTAAGTCTAAAAATATGCAAATTATCATCGTATTCTCAAATCGGGAGTCTCGCAGCTGCGCGACCATTGCCTACTAGTTACATTGGTCCCGTGGGAGGTGTTGGTGCCACCCACGGGGCCCTTCGGGGGCTGTGTCGAGTTTCCACCCTCTAATGCCATGTTTTTAAGCCCAATTCAAAAAATATGAAAATTACTGTCGTATTCTCAAACTGAGAGTCCCGCGGCTGCGGAGTGGGTAGTTCCTTCGAGTTACATTGGTTCCGTGGGAGGTGTTGGTGCCACTAACGGGACCGTTTGGGGGCTGTTTCGTGTTTTCACCAACTAACGCCATGTTTTTAAGCCTATGTCTAGAATTATGCAAATTACCGTCGTATTCTCAAACCAGGAGTACTACGGCTGCGTGGTCAGTTCCTACGAGTTACATTGGTCCCGTGGGAGGTGTTGGTCCCACCCACAGGGCCGTTCGGGGGCTGATTCGAGTTTTTACCCTCTAACGCCATGTTTTTAAGCTTAAGTCTAGAAATATGAAAATTACCATCGTATTGTCAAATCGGGAGTCCCGCGGCTGCTGGGTCAGATCCTACGAGCCACATTGGTCCCGTGGGAGGTGTTAGAGCCACACACGGGACCGTTAGGGAGCTGTTTCGAGTTTTCACCCTCTAACGCCATGTTTTTTAGCCTAAGTCTAGAAATATGCAAATTACCGTCGTATTCTCAAATCGGGAGTCCTGCGGTTGCGGGGTCAGTTCCTACAAGTCACATTGGTCCCGTGGGATGTGTTGGTGCCACCCACGGGGCCGTTCGGGGGCTGTTTCGAGTTTTCACCCTCTAACGCCAGGTTTTTAAGCCTAAATAACGAAATATGCAAATTATCGTCGTATTCTCAAACCGGGAGTCCCACGGCTGTGGGGTCCGTTCCTACGAGTTACATTGGTCCCGTGGGAGGTGTTGGTGCCACCCACGTGGCCGTTCGGGGGTTGTTTCGAGTTTTCACCCTCGAACGTCATGTTTTGTTTAAATCTAGAAATATGAAAATTACTATCGTATTCTCAAACTGGAAGTCTCGCGGCTGCGGAGTCAATTCCTACGAGTCACATTAGTCCCGTGGGAGGTATTGGTACCACCCACGGGGATGTTCAAGGCCTGTTACGCCATGTTTTTCAGCCTAAGTCTTGAAATATGCAAATAATCATCGTATTCTGAAATCGAGAGTCCCACGGTTGTACGGCCAATTCGTACGAGTTACATTGGTCCCGTGGGAGGTGTTGGTGCCACCCACAGGGATGTTCGGGGCTCTTTCGATTTTTCACCCACTAACGCCATGTTTTTAAGCCTAAGTCTAAAATTATGCAAATTACCATCGTATTCTCAAATCGGGAGTCTCGCGGCTGCGGAGTCAGTTCCTACGAGTTACATTGGTCCCGTGGGAGGTATTGGTGCCACCCATTGGGCCGTTCAGGGGCTGTTTCGAGTTTTCACCCTCTAACACCATGCTTTTAAGCCTAGGTCTAGAAATAAGCAAATTACCATTGTACTCTCAAACCGGGAGTCCCGCGGCTACGGGGCCAGTTCCTAAGAGTTACATTGGTCCCGTGGGAGGGGTTGGTGCCACCCAGGGGGACGTTCGGGGGCTGTTACGCCATGTTTTTAAGCCTAAGTCTAAAAATATGAAAATTATCATCGTATTCTCAAATCGAGAGTCACGCGGCTGCGCGACCATTTCCTACTAGTTATATTGGTCCCGTGGGAGGTGTTGGTGCCACCCACGGGGCCCTTCGGGGTCTGTTTCGAGTTTTCACCCACTAACGCCATGTTTTTAAGCCTAAGTCTAGAATTATGTAAATTACTGTCGTATTTTGAAATTGGGAGTCCCGCAACTACGGGTTCAGTTCCTGCGAGATACATTGGTCCCGCGGGAGGTGTTAGTGCCACCCACGGGGTCATTCGGGGGCTGTTTCGAGTTTTCACCCACTAACGCCATGTTTTTAAGCCTAAGTCTAGAAATATGCAAATTACCATCGTATTCTCAAATCGGGGGTCCCGCGGTTGTGGGGTCAGTTTCTACGAGCCACATTGGTCCCGTGGGAGATGTTGGTGCCACTCACGGGGCCGTTCGGGGGCTATTTTGAGTTTTCACCCCCTAATGCCATGTTTTTAAGCCTAAATATATAAATATGCAAATTACCGTCGTATTCTCAAACCGAGAGTCCCGCGGCGGCGGGGTCAGTTCCTACGAGTTACATTGGTCCCGTGGGAGGTGTTGGTGCTACCCACGGGGCTGTTCGGGGTTGTTTCAAGTTTTCACCCACTAACGTCATGTTTTGTTTAAATCTAGAAATGTGAAAATTACCATCGTATTCTCAAACTGGGAGTCCCGCGGCTGTGGGGTCCGTTACTACGAGTTACATTGGTTCCATGGGAGGTGTTGGTGCCACCCACAGAGACGTTCGGGGCCTATTACGCCATGTTTTTAAGACTAAGTCTAGAAATATTCAAATTATCATCGTATTCTCAAACTGGGAGTCCCGTGGGAGTTGGTGGTGCCACTCACGGGGCCGTTCGGGGGCTATTTCGAGTTTTCACCCACTAATGACATGTTTTTAAGCCTAAGTCTATAAATATTCAAATTATCGTCGTATTCTCAAAATGGGAGTCCCGCGGCTGCGCGGCCAGTTCCTATAAGTTACATTGTGGAAGGTGTTGGTGCCACCCATTGGGCCGTTCGGGGGCTGTTTCGAGTTTTCACCCTCTAATGCCATGATTTTAAGCCTAAGTCTAGAAATATGCAAATTACAACTGTACTCTCAAATCGGGAGTCCCGCGGCTGCGGGTGCAGTTCCTATGAGTTACATTGGTCCCGTGGTAGGTGTTGGTGCCACCCACGGGGACGTTCGGGGGCTGTTACGCCATGTTTTCAAGCCTAAGTCTAAAAATATGCAAATTATCATCGTATTCTCAAATCGGGAGTCCCGCAGCTGTGCAACCATTTCCTACTAGTTACATTGGTCCCGTGGGAGGTGTTGGTGCCACCCACGGGGCCCTTTGGGGGCTGTTTCGAGTTTTCACCCTCTAACGCCATGTTTTTAAGCCAAAGTAAAAAAATATGCAAATTACTATCGTATTATCAAACCGGGAGTCCCACGACTGCGGGGTCAGTTCCTTCGAGTTACATTAGTCCCGTGGGAGGTGTTGGTGCCACCCATGGGGCCGTTCGGGGGCTGTTTCGAGTTTTTACCCTCTAACGCCATGTTTTTAAGCCAAAGTCCAAAAATATGCAAATTACTGTCATATTCTCAAATTGGGAGTCCCGCGGCTGCGGGGTCAATTCCTATGAGTTACATTGGTCCCGTGGGAGGCGTTGTTGCCACCCACGGGGCCATTCGGGGGTTGTTTCGAGTTTTAACCCACTAACCTCATGTTTCTTAGCCTAAGTCTAGAATTATGCAAATTACCGTCGTATTCTCAAACCGGGAGTACTGCTGCTGCGTGGTCAGTTCCTACGAATAACATTGGTCTCGTGGGAGGTGTTGGTCCCACCCACGAGGCCGTTCGAGGCTGTTTCGAGTTTTTACCCTCTAACGCCATGTTTATAAACTTAAGTCTAGAAATATGCAAATTACCATCGTATTGTCAAACCGGGAGTCCCGCAGCTACGGGGTCAGATCCTACGAGCCACATTGGTCTCGTGGGAGGTGTTGTGCCACACACGGGACCGTTCGGGAGCTGTTTCGAGTTTTCACCCTCTAATGCCATCTTTTTAAGCCTAATTCTAGAAATATGCAAATTACCGTTGTATTCTCAAACCGGGACACCATCGGTTGTGGGGTCAGTTCCTGTAAGTCATATTGGTCCCGTGGGAGGTGTAGGTGCCACCCACGGGGCCGTTCGGGGGCTGTTTCGAGTTTTCACCCTCTAACACCATGTTTTTAAGCCTAAATAACGAAATATGCAAATTACCGTTGTATTCTCAAACCTGGAGTCCCACGGCTGTGGGGTCCGTTCCTACGAGTTACATTGGTCCCGTGGGAGGTGTTGGTGCCACCCACGGGGCCGTTCGGGGGTTGTTTCGAGTTTTCACCCTCGAACGTCATGTTTTGTTTAAATCTAGAATTATAAAAATTACCGTCGTATTGTCAAATCGGGAGTTCCGCGACTGCGGGGTCAGTTCCTACGAGTTACATTCGTCCCGTGGGAGGTGTTGGTGCCACCCACGGGGAGGTTCGAGGGATGTTACGCCATGTTTTTAAGCCTAAGTCTTGAAATATGCAAATTATCATTATATTCTCAAACCGAGAGTCCCACAGCTGTACGGCCAGTTCGTACGAGTTACATTGGTCCCGTGGGAGGTGTTGGTGCCACCCACGGGGATGTTCGGGGGCTATTTCGAGTTTTCACCCACTAACGCCATGTTTTTAAGCCTAAGTCTAAAATTATGCAAATTACCGTCGTATTCTCAAATCGGGAGTCCCGCGGCTGCGGGGTCAGTTCCGACGAGTTACATTGGTCCCATGGGAAGTGTTGGTGCCACCCACAGGGCCGTTCGGGGATTGTTTTGAGTTTTCACCCTCTAACGTCATGTTTTGTTTAAATCTAGAAATATGAAAATTACCTTCATATTCTCAAACTGGAAGTCTCGTGGTTGCTGGGTTAGTTCTTACGAGTTACATTGGTCCCGTGGGAGGTGTTGGTGCCACCCACGGGGACGTTCGGGAGTTGTTATGCGATGTTTTTAAGCCCAAGTCTAGAAATATGCAAATTATCGTCGTATTGTCAAATCGGGAGTCCCGCGGCTACCCGGCCAGTTCCTATGAATTATATAGGTCCCGTGGAAGGTGTTGGATCCACCCACAGGGCCGTTCGGGGGCGATTTCGAGTTTTCAGCCACTAACGCCATGTTTTTAAGCCTAAGTTTAGAATTATGCAAATTATCATCATATTCTCAAACTGGGAGTCCTGCGGCTATGGGGTCAGTACCTACGAGTTACATTGGTCCCGTGGGAGGTGTTGGTGCCACCCATTGGGCCGTTCGGGGGCTGTTTCGAGTTTTCACCCTCTAACACCATGATTTTAAGCCTAGGTCTAGAAATAAGCAAATTACCATTGTACTCTCAAACCGGGAGTCCCGCGGATGCAGAGTGAGTTCCTAAGAGTTACATTGGTCCCGTGGGAGGGGTTGGTGCCACCCACGGGGACGTTCGGGGGCTGTAACGCCATGTTTTTAAGCCTAAGTCTAAAAATATGCAAATTAACATCGTATTCTAAAATCGGGAGTCCCGCGGCTGCGCGACCATTTTCTACTGGTTATATTGGTCCCGTGGGAGGTGTTGGTGCCACCCACGGGGCCTTCGAGGGTTGTTTCGAGTTTTCACCCACTAACGCCATGTTTATAAGCCTAAGTCTAGAATTACGTAAATTGCTGTCGTATTCTCAAATTGGGAGTCCCGCAACTACGGGGTCAGTTCCTACGAGACACATTGGCCCCGTGGGAGGTGTTAGTGCCACCCACGGGGTCATTCAGGGGCTGTTTAGAGTTTTCACCCTCTAACGCCATGTTTTTAAGCCTAAGTCTAGAAATATGCAAATTACCATCGTATTATCAAATCGGGGGTCCCGCGATTGTGGGGTCAGTTTCTATGAGTCACATTGGTCCCGTGGGAGATGTTGGTGCCACCCACGGGGCCGTTCGGGGGCTGTTTTGGAATTTCACCCTCTAACAACATATTTTTAAGCCTAATTCTAGAAATATGCCAATTAACGTCATACTCTCAAAATGGGAGTCCCTCAGCTACGAGGTCAGTTTCTACAAGTTACATTGGTCCCGTGGGAGGTGTAGGTGCCACCCACGGGGACGTTCGGGGGCTGTTTCGAGTTTTCACCCCCTAATGCCATGTTTTTAAGCCTAAATATATAAATATGCAAATGACCGTCGTATTTTCAAACCGGGAGTCCCGCGGTGGCGGAGTCAGTTGCTACGAGTTACATTGGTCCCGTGGGAGGTGTTAGTGCTACCCACGGGGCCGTTCGGGGGTTGTTTCAAGTTTTCACCCACTAACGTCATGTTTTGTTTAAATATAGAAATATGAAAATTACCATCGTATTCTCAAACTGGGAGTCCCGCGGCTGCGGGGTCAGTTACTACGAGTTACATTGGTTCCGTGGGAGGTGTTGGTGCCACCCACAGAGACGTTCGGGGCCTGTTATGCCATGTTTTTAAGCCTAAGTCTAGAAATATTCAAATTATCATCGTATTCTCAAACTGGGAGTCCCGTGGGAGTTGGTGGTGCCACTCACGGGGCCGTTCGGGGGCTATTTCGAGTTTTCACCCACTAATGACATGTTTTTAAGCCTAAGTCTATAAATATTCAAATTATCGTCGTATTCCCAAAATGGGAGTCCCGCGGCTGCGCGGCCAGTTCCTATAAGTTACATTGTGGAAGGTGTTGGTGCCACCCATTGGGCCGTTCGGGGGATGTTTTGAGTTTTCACCCTCTAATGCCATGCTTTTAAGCCTAAGTCTAGAAATATGCAAATTACCGTTGTACTCTCAAACCGGGAGTCCCGTGGATGCGGGGTCAGTTCCTATGAGTTACATTGGTCCCGTGGTAGATGTTTGTGCCACCCACGGGGACGTTCGGGGGCTGTTACGCCATGTTTTCGAGCCTAAGTCTAAAAATATGCAAATTATCATCGTATTCTCAAATCGGGAGTCCCGCGGTTGCGCGACCATTTCCTACTGGTTACATTGGTCCCGTGGGAGGTGCTGGTGCCACCCACGGGGCCCTTCGGGGGCTGTTTTGAGTTTTCACCCTCTAACGCCATGTTTTTAAGCCAAAGGCAAAAAATATGCAAATTACTGTCGTATTATCAAACTGGGAGTCCCGCGACTGCGGGGTCAGTTCCTTCGAGTTACATTTGTCCCGTGGGAGGTGTTGGTGCCACCCATGGGGCCGTTCGGGGGCTGTTTCGAGTTTTTACCCTCTAACGCCATGTTTTAAACCCAAAGTTCAAAAATATGCAAATTACTGTCGTATTATAAAATTGGGAGTCTCGCGGCTGCGGGGTCAGTTCCTACGAGTTACATTGGTCCCGTGGGAGGTGTTGGTGCCACCCACGGGGCCATTCGGGGGTTGTTTTTAGTTTTAACCCACTAACGCCATGTTTCTTAGCCTAAGTATAGAAATATGCAAATTACCGTCGTATTCTCAAACCGAGAGTACTACGGTTGCGTGGTCAGTTCCTACGAATTACATTGGTCCCGTGGGAGGTGTTGGTCCCACCCACGAGGCCGTTCGGGGGCTGTTTCGAGTTTTTACCCTCTAACGCCATGTTTTTAAGCTTAAGTCTAGAAATATGCAAATTACCATCATATTGTCAAACCGGGAGACCCGCGGCTGCGGGGTCAGATCCTACGAGCCGCATTGGTCCCGTGGGAGGTGTTGGTGCCACACACGGGACCATTCGGGAGCTGTTTCGAGTTTTCACCCTCTAACGTCATGTTTTTAAGCCTAAGTCTAGAAATATAAAAATTACCATCATATTCTAAAACTGGGACTCCATCGGTTGCGGGGTCAGTTCCTACAAGTCACATTGGTCCCGTGGGAGGTGTAGGTTCCACCCACGGAGCCGTTCGGGGGCTGTTTCGATTTTTCACCCTCTAACGCCATGTTTTTAAGCCTAAATAACAAAATATGCAAATTACCGTTGTATTCTCAAACCTGGAGTCCCACGGCTGTGGGGTCCGTTCCTACGAGTTACATTGGTCCCGTGGGAGGTGTTGGTGCCACCCACGAGGTCATTCGGGGGTTGTTTTGAGTTTTCACCCTCGAACGTTATGTTTTGTTTAAATCTAGAAATATGAAAATTACTGTCGTATTCTCAAATTGGGAGTCTCGCGGCTGCGGTGTCAGATACTACGAGTCACATTAGTCCCGTGGGAGGTGTTTTTTGCCACCTACGGGGACGTTCGAGGGTTGTTACGCCATGTTTTTAAGCATAAGTCTAGAAATATGAAAATTATCATCGTATTCTCAAACCGAGAGTCCCACGGCTGTACGACCAGTTCCTACGAGTTACATTGGTCCCGTGAGAGGTGTTGGTGCCACCCACGGGGACGTTCGGGGGCTGTTTTGAATTTTCACCCATTAACACCATGTTTTTAAGCCGAAGTCTAGAATTATGCAAATTACCGTCGTATTGTCAAACCGGGAGTTCCGCGACTGCGGGGTCAGTTCCTATGAGTTACATTGGTCCCGTGGGAGGTGTTGGTGCCACCCACGGGGATGTTCGGGGGCTGTTTCGAGTTTTCACCCACTAACGCCATGTTTTTAAGCCTAAGTCTAAAATTAGGCAAATTAGCGTCGTATTCTCAAATCGGGAGTCTCGCGACTGCGAGTTCAGTTCCTACGAGCTACATTGGTCCCGTGGGAAGTGTTGGTTCGGGGATTGTTTTGAGTTTTCACCCTCTAACGTCATGTTTTGTTTAAATCTAGAAATATGAAAATTACCTTCGTATTCTCAAACTGGGAGTCCCGCGGTTGCGGGGTCAGTTCCTACTAGTTACATTGGTCCCGTGGGAGGTGTTGATGCCACCCACGGGGACGTTCGGGGGCTTTTATGCCATGTTTTTAAGCCCAAGTCTAGAAATATGCAAATTATCGTCGTATTCTCAAACCGGGAGTCCCGCGGCTCCGCGGCCAGTTCCTACGAGTTATATTGGTCCCGTGGAAGGTGTTGGTGCCACCCACAGGGCCGTTCGGGGGCGATTTCGAGTTTTCACCCACTAACGCCATGTTTTTAAGCCTAAGTTTAGAATTATGCAAATTATCATCGTATTCTCAAACCGGGAGTCCTGCGGCTGTGGGGTCAGTTCTTACGAGTTACATTGGTCCTGTGGGAGGTATTGGTGCCACCCATTGGGCCGTTCGGGGGCTATTTCGAGTTTTCACCCTCTAACACCATGGTTTTAAGCCTAGGTCTAGAAATAAGCAAATTACCATTGTACTCTAAAACCATGTTTCCCGCGGCTGCGGGGTCAGTTCCTAAGAGTTACATTGGTCCCGTGGGAGGGGTTGATGCCACCCACGGGGACGTTCGGGGGGCTGTTACGC